>OY365815.1:24710344-24868086 GCA_959347315.1 Bimastos eiseni | reverse complement strand
AATCCGAATACTTAAGGTGACTTAGATGTCGTGAGAGAATAGATTCAGTAAATGTTGCAAGCTTAAAAAAGATTAGTGTGAACGAGTTCATTAAGTGACATTGTTACTGTTCATACTTTAAATAATTTATCAGTCTCTGTTGCACAAAGGCTAAAGGTGCTGTTGTTTTGTACGAAATTATCAAATACATTTAGCCTTGGCTTTATGCATGGTAAAGTGTTCAACCTTTATTCAGACTGTTTTGTTTTTACCCACAAAGTTCGAGAAACAATTCGTATCATCAGTATTTGTTGAACAAATGATTCTTTTATCGGAAAATACTAAATGCTGCAACAGATTATGTTTGAGAACAGTTCTAGCGATGAGGGAGATGTAGGGAACCACAGATATGCATGTACATGGGGGGAGAGACAAAACTTGGTTTTGTAATGAATTGATTTACAAGAGATATAGCCTCTGGTAACAATGTTCCAAACATTTCCATATCATTGGTAATTTATTCTACAGATACTTGGCCAGCAATGTGTTAGGAGATTTTTGTTGTAAACATTCTGAGGGTGAAGAAAAAACTACGACAGCATGCTCGACCCCACAAGATGCAGATTGAAGGATAATGCTATAATGAAAGGTCATCATGCAGCATACAGTACATGTCATGTTACACGAGCCAATGTAATGTTGGAAGTTTTTTTAAGTGCAACCGCTTAAATGTACATTTCAAGTCTGGCAACAGGAATCAATGATGGCGTTGAAGAGGGAAGCTCTCTGCAAGAAAACACTTAGGTGGAAAGAGAGCCGGGAACATGCAGGGGTTAAGCATTACGTGCAGCTGATTAACACGAACCAAGATATCGCCATTTCAATATATAACATTTAGCATACGACTACATAGCTGTAGAATACAAATAAATATTTCATGTAGTCTTCAGTGCAGACAATTATTTTTAATATCTTGTCTTGGCCTGGGAAGAGCCGTGCAACTAGATTCATGCTGTGCGTTTCAGACAGAAACCAAATTGGCGATGCTGAAATATGAAAACAACAGTACACTCCAGATTTTAAGTTTTCTTCATCCGTTGCAAAATAGCACGTGTGTCAGAGGTGCTGTCCTAATTAGATGGTGGCAAACGATCAGTCCGATATAACAGATGAAGCCCATAGTGCATGTGATTATATATATATATATATATATATATATATATATATATATATATATATATATATATATATATATATATATATATATATATATAGAGGAAACAAGACGACGCAATCAGTTCTACGTTTGACCAACGCGTTCAAAGTTTCAGCCAAACGTACATAAATAAGTGTAAAAACCAGGGTCACAGAGTTCATGATTGTATATGCCAGTTCCATCATCGTCCGACCAAAGTTGTCCCCTTGAAGCCTTCTTCAACTGAATTCACTGAAGACACAAAATACAGTCACATGTAAGCACATGTAGCGCTAAAAGCAAATTAATAAAAACTCGTTTGCTAAATTTAACAGAAGTTGTCTACCATTACCTACTACTTAACTTAGAAGTTTCGCTAAACTAATTAATGATCTGTACTAAACTGGTCCAACCTTAAGGATGAGTAACAGTCAATCTCATTTTCAGTGAGGTTGGGCATCAGTGGCTAATTAAGCAGCTTTGACTTTGTGATGTGGTGGCCTCAACCTCATGCATATATTGCAATGCATATACTGGCCTGAACTCTGATGTCATGGTTCCTGTCTTTGGCCATATTGTGACTTGTCTCACCAACATCACATATCGTACTCGTCTGTTAAGAACTTTTCAAAAGTAATGTTGCCCATTACTAACATAATAGAATTTACAAATGAGTCACTTCAAGTGAAGTTTAAAGCTGCAATCGTCGTCTATCAGACCACACAGCATATGGTAATGTAAAGTAGCCAAAATTAATATTGCACCAAAATAAGTGTACAACTGCTATGCTCGACTTGCAACCCCGAGTCAAGCCATTCCAGTGACCGTAACTGTACAAGCACTTTAACCTTTTAACAGCAAGCCATATTGGTTTCACATACAGGTTAGTTAGTACACACTCATCGTCATAGCAAGACCTCAGCACAGCTATTAGATCGCAACTGGTTGATGTTGCCTTATCGTCATATATGTATAGTAGTGCAATATAAATACAGGAAAATAAACCAGAAGGTGGCTAAAAATACTGCAAAAGTTGTAATTTACCAGGAGACACATCCATGAATGTTGTTTCACCAGAAGGTTCATCAGCCTAAAACATAAAACGAACCCATAATAATAATAAATACGTTTTACAGAAATGTAAAAAACAGTTTTCGACCATAATTTCTGATGCAAAACTTTAACACTTCAATGACGAGCTGCATTGGCTTCCCAGTTGCTCTTAGTACACTAGTACACTACACTCTCTCTAGTCGTTAAATTGTTAAACCGATAACATCCTAATATCAATTTTGATGTTGATTGCTGATCACATATGCAAAAGGTGTTAGCTGGCAGAATGTTTATAAAGCCATTTGTGAATTGTCATCAGAACAGGACAGTCAGTATTGCTAAGTACTGCTGCTACTCCATAAAAGATGAGATCAGATTAAATACGACTGTGATCCAAGGATTTCTAAAATTCAAAAGAAAGCCAAGTCATGGGAACAACGTTCCTCAGAGAAGCTTAGTCAAAGAAATAGATCAGCATGCGAGGTTCCAGTCAAGCAAGATCCAGTGGTTGGGTAAAGAGGTAAAATGATCAGACAGATGGATTCAAGGTGGATTCATAGGTCAGGCAGGTGGGTCCAATGGCCAGGGCACGTCGATACGGGGTCAGGTAGGCTAGATTATGATTGCTCTTCTTTAATAACACAGTTTTATGATTTAAATATATGCAGAGTTCCTGGAATGGAATTACAAAAAAACGTATAGAAAATAAAGCAGAAGGAGAAAAAACCAAGACACTTTTTAAAGTTCACGAATTCAAGCACCAACCTGAAGGTAGAGAATAGAGCTAGGCAGAATTCTCAGCTGTTCAAGTGTCGCGCTTTCGTCGCAAAGCTCAATGCCCTCGAAGAACAGATGCTGGTCGAGTTTCATGACACAAAACTCTTTGACAAGCTACAAGAGATGAAACAGTTCAAACGCCATTCAGCAACACTCAACGACACTTCCAAATAAGCGCCTTTAGATAGATAGCACCTATCACCTTACAGCCTAAGTCCATAAATAGAATAAATTATTTCTCTCGTATATGTAGAGATGCTGGATTTGACGAATAAACAGGAAATAAGTCAACACAAGTGACATTCAACAACACTCGCAGAGATCCAGTAATACTTCCAAGCGGGACCATAATTTCGATGATTTAAACAATCATACTAATGTATATTTTCTAAAGTATGTCATGCACAACGTTCACCACTATTAGTAGTCTCATAGCTTCTCACCACTATTAGTAGTCTCATAGCTTCTCACCACTATTAATAGTCTCATAGCTTCTCACCACTATTAGTAGTCTCATAGCTTCTCACCACTATTAATAGTCTCATAGCTTCTCACCACTATTAACAGTCTCATAGCTTCTCAACACTATTAACAGTCTCAGATCTGCTCACCACTATTAATAGTATCATAGCTTCTCAACACTATTAATAGTCTCATAGCTTCTCACCACTATTAATAGTCTCATAGCTTCTCAACACTATTAATAGTCTCATAGCTTCTGCCAACTAAATACACAGCATATTCTGTTCCACCAATGTAAGTCATGCTCCCACCATGGGACCTACGATGGTGCTAATAAAATGATAAGTACACAAACAATAGAAACCCACGCACGAAAACACGATCACATACCTGCATCTTCAGATCACGAAGAGTTTGTGCGGACGAAACTTCCAATTTGACCTCGTCCTGCACGCGTCCTTTGCGAGTGCTTCTTCTGGTTGGTGCTGGCGAAGAAGGAATTTCCATTCGTGGCACTTTCTCAGCACTTGCACCATTGCTTTGCTTGCGCTTACCGTTTTCCTATGCAAGAATAGCAGATGGAACATGTAAGGAGAGAGATTTCTTTAAAACCATAAGCCAATGAGGAAGAACAGTAGACTGAAAATGTAAGGGAAGAGATTTCTTTAAAAACATAAGCCAATGAAGCATCAGTATGTGCAAATTAGATATGTTAAGCAATAATCGGAATTCCGGTTATCGGTTTTGAAAACGATAATTGGTTTTTGTTATTTGCAAGCCGATAATCGAATTTGTTACACCTTATTATTTACCTCACTTCTCCCGGATTAGTTTCAATAGGAATGGGCTCAAGTCGGTCAACTTCAAAGGTACAGACGACGCTAAGTGAAATATTTCTGGGCCACTCTTTTAACAGAGTAATAGCTGCACTAATGAACAGTCCTCTTGTCAAGATAAGTCTAGTGGTGGAAGGAGAGCTAGGGGAAGGCTAACCCAAGCTGTGCATAGTTGTGTCACTACAATTTACAAAAATGTTCCAAAAAGACCAATATAATAAGATAACCGGTTTTAAATCGTTTTTTAAATCCAATAATCTGTTTGCCCCAAAAATCAATATTAACAACCCTAGTGCAAATGAGATGCCGCTGTGGACCAGAATGTACCTGTTCAATGCAAAGAACTGATGTTCCATCAGTTCCACAAAATGGCACCAGCAGGCAGACATGAAGCAACATCGGCTACCACCATTCCACATCATTAGACAAGAGCGCAGCATAGAGAGCAGTCATAGGTGTCAAGTGTTAGAAACTTCATTTTCCTAGACTCAGCATACGAGGGTGGGCGACCAGCCACCCCTCTAATTAATCTTCATTCCATGGAGCAATCAGTTTAAGGGAGACAATGTCCTTGAAAAATCTATTTCCATGATAAAGATATTCTTTGCATTTGAACACAGAGACCAGAATTGTAATTACGAAAATATGTATAGCGCAAGCTACTTCTAAGGTGCTTTACATGACAGTTCGCAGCAGATTATAGTACTAATTCTCAACATTGCAAAGAAGAAAGTACAATTTTAAGTTGTTTGAACTCTGGGTTGACAGCTAAGCATGCTTCTAAACCATCACACACTTGACTAAACCATCGCATACCACAGCACCACACACAACTAATAAAACACCAGAAATAAATAATTAGACAAACGTTTATGATGTCAACATCGTCCATCTCATCGGTCAACCCTTCTCCATCCAAAGACGTCACCGACTTTGACGAGTTGAGAGTGAGGGCAAACAGAGGGCGCGTCTCATCAGTCACTTTGCGAATGTAGATGTCTTTGTTGGTGTATGTGAACTGCAATGAATACTCCTCCTGCTGTCGCTCGCGGCAACACTTTTTGCAGAATTCTAAAGACAGCGACAACTGTATGAGGAAAATATCCTTGCCAGAAAACATATGTATTCACCAAAACTCTGATGAGAAGAATTAACAGAAATTACGCAGCCTTAGAAAAGAGTTTATCGATGTACAATAACAGGAAAAGCCCCCCAAATGTCCCCAATGAGCATTTTTGCCCTAGATCCATCAATGGACCAATCACAAGCCCTGGACATCACAGGACTTTACATCCCAGATTATTCCAGTAATTATTAGTGACAGAGGTCGTTTCACAACCTGTCCACAATTGTCATGTGTAGTTCAATTAGCAATCCCATCAAATCCAAGATTTTTCTATTGCCTAAACCTTGGTAGCAGTAGACAGACCATTTTATTATTATTCAAAAATGCACACCCACTTGCACTTGGTTTTTATGACTTCATAAAGGACCATTAAAATAACTTTTCGAGGTCTGAACTGCGTGAAGTTGTGCCAACACCAAGACAGGACAGAAAACTGCGACAGTATGTCTAAAAACAAAAAAACAAACCTGGACTGATTACTATGCCTTGGTCACTGGCTTCATCTGGATTCTTAGTCACTGATATTTCAATATCGGCTGTTAGGTAAGTCACCAGAATCGACCACTCGTACGGCCAAATGTACGTATATCTGGAAAAAAACAACAGATAATTATCATTGTTATTCTGGTATATGCATTTTAGACAACAAATCAACCAATCTGTATGGTAACACCCAAACTTTCAGTCACAGTGAAATAGCAACAACGGCATAATTGTCGTGGTAACTGCAAGCATAATAAGATACTGCATCCATGGAATCCTATTAGCCAATCTAAATGATCCTAGAGCAGCAAAATCCGCTCATCGATACCACAAGCAATGCCCATATAACTACAAAAGTCACCAGGGTGTGGACTCCCATAGGTGCCTGCGCTGGAAGATTCCCATCTAGAGTGTGGTAGCATTATCTGAGTCATTCTGTAGTCAGCAGCAGGTGATTATGAAATTTAACATACAGTAAGACTCATCCACTTCAGGTGATTTATGATTCAGAAAGTCTTCCCTGATGTGCCAAGAATCACACCAAAAGAAAAAGAGAAAAACTAACTTTATATTCAGTGCTTCTTCCTGCTCCAAATCATACATGAATCGTCTGTGATTGCAGAGCAAGGTGGCATTGTCAGTCGCTGATATGATCTGTTGCTTCCATGGGTCTCTGAAAAAAAAACTGTTCAACATGAGACTAACATATGCGGATAACAATTATACCCATAAACATCTACGCTTATGAAATTCTACACGCAGCAAATGACGTCGAGTACAGTGTGAAAAGTCTCAGTTTAAAATGCTCTCCCGCCTCATACATAAAAGAATCCTTCAACTTCTTGAGTCAAAATGCCATAAATAATCTGGTAATCTCTTGCCAAAAGCTTTTAGTGCACCAATAAGACATACATCAGGGTACCAGGTCAGAAAGCGAACATAGTGGGATCTCCTCTAGCGCCAAGGACCCTAAGTGCCTGCTGGCCATATTCTATGACCCTCTTGGCCGGCCTGATCAACAGGTGATTCAATCGAAATGAGAAGCTGAGGTGTATCACACTTGCTAACCCGCTTAAACATATTTATTTGCATTCAACAAGATATAGCAGAGGAAGGCATGAAATCAAGTTTCCCTTGACACATCTCCTGAATCTGTATTGGTCCAGCCCTGCAAGTTACGTTGATTTCAATCCCACATTTATATACCTGATGAACTCCGACTGGCCATTTAGTAACCAGATGGCGCACTCCTTAGGCTGTATATCAACCCCTTCAGTGACTAACACCTCCACTCTCATGGTTAGCAACTAAAAGTAAATAATAACCTTGCTAGGAAAAATGTAACCGGGTAGTTACTGGTATCAAAAATCTGCATGGAATAACTGTTTATTATGACAATTAATTAATCCAATCATTTTAGCATTTATAGAGTGTAGTAGTTGCATCTCTATGGGTCGTGTGTTTCATATGGAAGGACCTATAATTGAGAATGCAAGGTGCTGCCTTGTAGAGGTGCTTTAACTATATCTTACACTGGTCTTAAAGTCGTGTAAATTTTACCGGATGAATTTCTTCCATTCCTCCAGAAAGGCGCACGAGATGACGTTGAGTTGCAAGACATCAGGTGTTGACCAGCTGGGTCTCTTCTTTTCCAGGTACAGGTCGGAGAGTTTCTGGCGCATTTCGCTGGCAACGGCCTTGTCCTTTTCCTTAAAGAACTTTACCTGCTCATCCTGATTCTTGACAAACAAACAGCAGAAACAGTCAGTCCACCTGGATCTCATGCGACAGCTGTCAGAGGTTTAAAGCCATACAACGCAGACTTGATGAACGGAACTCGGCTCGGTCCAATTTTTTTGCCACTCAGCATTACTCGGACTCGGACAAACAATGGGTCCGAGTATTAATCTTTCCAATTTTCTGCTTTATAAACAAAAATCGGATTCTCTTATTTACAAAATGACAATCGACCTAAGTAAAAACACAAATACTGCTACTATTAGTGCTTACAAATTACTACTTCCAAGTGTTAACTAAGGCAAAACCAACTAATTCAGTAAAGTTGTGCAAACTGCCAATCTAAACATCAAGAGAATGAGACTCTTTAAATATTTGAAACTTGGACTCGTTCTCGGCAAAATTCAACTCGCAAAATTCGGTACTCGAACTCGTCAAGAAATTCAAACTCTGTTCATCCCTAACGCAGACAGACATTTCAGCTCTGTCTATAGTTCCTACCCAGTATAGCAAACAAGTGAATGAAGCCTGAGGAAGAGGACAGATGGGTCATCTGTCCCTTGTGTATAGGCCAAAAAACACTTCACACCCATGGCTTACTATTAGAGCCAGCTTAAGAGTTTGCTCTTCTTCTGCATTCAATAAGATTCTGAAATACGGTTTCACATTGATGCTCTGCAAAATCATTTTCCCACTTCATCAAGACTGCAATATAATTTCCCACTTTTCCTCATTGCCTAGGAAATGATTAAAAAATGTTTGGTAGTGGAAATAATGTCAAACTACGAATCTCTGCTCTAAGAAATAAAACAGATGCCCTTGTAACAACCAGTTGATGAAGTGCAACTCAGGTAAGCATGCGTACAGCACATTGTAACCGCACCTTACGTAGTACAGACTACTAATAAATGTTGTGTCTATACAAGAAGCATCATCAAGAAAAGAGCAAAACTAGATACAGATAATAGGACCTTACGACTTAACTGGCTAACGAGACACAACAATGAGCTTGTAGAAATCAATAATGTCCCATATGGCAATTATTCACTTATCAACACACATAAAAGACATCTCTACAGTCACCTTGTGCTGTCAGTTCTTGGAACTCTTAACAATCGCAAACACAAAACTTCTCCATTGTTTTCTTTTTGAAGTCGCATCTCTTAATTCCTCCAGGTTCATTCAAGTTCTATCGTGTATCTCGTCCGTCCATTTTTTCCTTGGTCGGGGGCGACCTCTACAGATCTGCAAAATAGTCTACACTACATTGCCTTTGCAAGGCTCCTAAAATGTGATAGAAATATATAAACAACACATGCATACATCGATAACAAAGAACATGTAGAAACTACCTTGCAACCATCACAGACTGATGATTCGCAGATAAATTCTCGGGCCTTCGGAAAATGCTTCTTCAGCACCAACCAGACTTCTAGAGGAACGAGTCGACGAGTTGACAGGTCAGGGCTTAAGTTATCTTCAAAAATAACATCAACTTCGACTCAATTTCCATCCTCATACAAAGGCTTTATCTTCAGTACTCATAAATCGATAGTGTGGCAATAAGTAATATGTCTGTACAACCTCTGAAATATGCTATATGCTGAAAAGGTATCTCAAATAGCAGGACTTATGTCACTAGGATTTTTTTTCTCTCTCCCTGTTGATCCTCTGTTTAAATTGAATGTTGTGCTGTTCTGTTTACTTGGTTTGATGAGAACTTAGCAATGAAAACTATTGGTCAGGGTTATGGTCAAATGGATCAAACAAGTTACCACACCCCATTGATTTTGCTACCTTGATAATGCTGCACCCAAGAAATTCATATGCTTTAAAGTCTTTCCAAAGTGTTCAAAGTTTGAAATAGGTTTCAAGTCATCTATCCCATGGATTAACAGACATTTGACACTGCACCGCCTTATGTACATGAAACAACAGAAATTATGTACCTGGAACAGCAGAAATCTTGTATCTTAAGCAACCATTACATGAACAAGACTCCTTGCCTCAATGTCAATAAGCATGTCTTCACAATTTTGTAATACATCCGAAGAAGGGGTTATCCTACAAAAGCCCTCCTTGCTCTTGTTACTTTAGCACTTGCCATATAAACTTTTTTCTTGAATGAATGAATGAAGGAATGAATGATTGCTTCTTACCATGGAGAGAACATAACAGATCATCATTGAAGTACCATTCTTCCTCTTCTTCTTCCTCTATCTCAGCATCGCCAGACGCAGCCCCAACAACTGCATCTGCGCATCCCATTGCCCCTGTGTCCCCAGAATCACCACACACTGTATCAGTGCTAGTGCAGCTAGAGCTGAATGTGATGTGATTTGGTCTTGATGGTTCGTCAGCAGACAGGTCTTTTCCCCCTAAAAGCGAAAGAATAACTAATTAGATCACAAACCATATATTTCTCATTTCCGAATCCACTCACTCCTAAAACTGAATGGAACATGGAATTCAGAGAGCTCCTAAGACCATCTGGTGGAACCTGGAATTCAGAGAGTTCCTCAGACCATCCTCCGTAACCCCAGACCGACTGGCTTCTGGGTGACCATGAAGTCCTTTTGATCCACAACAAGTTTAACTCATTTAACCATAGAAACATTCAAGTTAAAAGTTACACATAAAAATCGTATGATCACCATTTTTACTATTCACTTTTACAAGGCACAGCTGAGAATACAGAGCAAGTATGTTTATTGAATATGAACTGGTGGTCATACTGCAATGAGCAGAAAATTGTATGTCATCAGAAATTAGATGCTAGGAGCTATTTTGGCCAACGCCTGTTCACTAAGATAACTCATTTAAACGACAAGAACAGGACTTGCCTACCATTCTCTGGCTCAATTTCCTGTTCCATATCTTCCTTAAGCAAATTCGAGGAAGGCTCATAAGTATCATCTGCCATATGGCGCCAGTTCTTAAGCGACTTCTTTCCAACCCAGTAGCTCGTTGCACATCTGCCAAGGAACGACACACACAGTAAGCCATATCATAAGATGCCACGGGAAGGATCCAAAATGCAACGAGGAGGATCCAAAATGCCATGGGAAGGATTAAAAATGCAACGAGAAGGATTAAAAATGCCATGGGAAGGATTAAACATGCAATGAGAAGGAGCCAAAATGCCATGAGGAACCACTACTGACCCAATCATCCAATGACTGTCCTCCTGGATTCGGATATTGCAAGCCTTTTAACATGAGACAATTATGTGGTGTCTATCTGCTTGCAAACTGTATTTATTTGTATATATATATATATATTGGCTTAGATGAGCTAGTTAAGCAGAATAGCCGGGAGGACCAGATGGGACAGGATTCACAACCCGGAAAGAGCTGGGGCAGAGAGAAACAACGGTAGACAAAATCAGAAAAAGAAGACCGACCGACTTGTCTGGCCACGTAACACGAATGGACTATTAGAGGCTACCAGCAAGGGCTTTATATTA
The DNA here is from genome assembly GCA_959347315.1 of Bimastos eiseni. NCBI lineage: Eukaryota > Metazoa > Annelida > Clitellata > Crassiclitellata > Lumbricidae > Bimastos > Bimastos eiseni. Next base: position 24,856,972 of record OY365815.1, on the reverse strand, counting down.
TCACGTGGAGGGAACACGTAATCATGGAAGACAATGTAAAGACGTGGATGGAAAATGTGAGACAAGATCTTGAAGAAAATAGCATGGACACGAGAACAACTCTGGATACAATCAGAGACAGACAGAAATGGAACCAACGTGCAAAAACCTCATTGTCGGCATACACTCGACAGAAGAGAAGGAGAGAGAAATATTTGTTATTTCATATAACAACAATCAGAACACAATAATTGTAGACAAAAAAACATGTTCAGCAATTACTTCATGTCCATATTCAACCATATTAAAATCATCTGCTCAATTACAGTAATCTCAGATAAATACTGTATGCCAATTCAGACTTACTTTACATGCTTCCTGCTATTATGCACATAGAAAGGCAGGATGTTTTTAATGCAATGCTAGAATATCGTGCATAGAAAATTATTTGGCTTTAATTGATAGGAACTGTTGAAAGGTATCATCAGCCCTTGGTAAATTGAACTTGTACTGCATAGTATAAAAGTGCTGCACACTGTTCCGATGCTATCCTAAACAATCGTAATCTTATTACCCTACAGATATTCTATGTTACTTTACCAGTGTGCTAGTGATTTTGAACTCTGCATCCACTAAAACCAAAATTCTAATTTCATCAACATTTCTGCTGTTATACTTCCTTCCTGTTTTTTCCTTATTAGGGCTTACTTTTCTCCTACAGGCTCTCTTGACTTCCTGCATGTCAAATTCATCAATATAAATGGATATTCTAACTAAAATTGTCTAAATGAAAAAACTAAAGGAATACCTGTTCTTAATACAAGAGCATCAATAATTTATGGATGACTATCCCACTGTCAAATAGCCATACATTTGTCAAATAGCTGAACATGGGTGTGGTTTTGGCAAATGTACTATTATTAGTACTATTATCTGCAGCGAATTGTCATGTAAAGCACCTTAGAAGCAGCTTACTACTGATGTCGCTATACAAATTTTCATAATTACAATTACAAATGATAACCTAGAGAATCAACAGAGCACAATCGTCTTGTGGCTTACTCTTCAGCTGATTCCTTCGTTCTGAGCACAAGAGTGATAAATTTGTGGTCTTCGTTCAACACCGCCTTCGTGTGAATAACTCGGCATTTCAATTCCACGCACTGACGACACACTGAGCTGAAACTAGGAAGCAACACAGAACATGGTCTCACTCACTCACCAAGCTTCTATGGCCTAATCTCATGCCATCTTCAAGTCAGTATCTCAATTGTCCATTTCGACTGGTACATAAATGGTAGTGATCTTAGAATGATCATTGAAAGTAAGTATAACCCAGAATCTGGCTCAAACTATTTTATATAGCTTAAGTAGTACCATGTCAGTATCTGGCAACTCACCACGGCAGGCGCAAGCAACCTTCAAATTTCGCAAAGATCATGTCGGCCTAAGGAACACAAAACCAATAATCCGTATGTAATCAATTGAAACAGAACGTTACCATCTACTGTCTATTCAGCTAGATACATATGCTGCCTTCAAGGCTTCACTGAAATTTGGAAAAATTCAACCATTTGTAAAATCTATTAGATCTTGACACCAATAGTTACAGTTAAATGTTTACGGATTAGCTGCCAACAGATGCTGCGTAAATCTGATAGTACATAGCACAAGTGTGAAAGCTACGGTGAAACAAACAAGCCTCAAGTATTCTGGTGTGCTGTCAAAAGTAACTCCTAGAATAAGTGCCAGGTAGCTTTCAATAACGAATAACAAGATGGCTTTAAATTGTCAGTGTACAAGCAAACCTGAATGTGCTTTTAAAACAGATATCCTTACATTCAAGCTGCCTAACAGCTGCTTCAGAAAGTCATGCACCAACATTCTGAACTCACCGCTTCCTTGGGCAAAGACTTGGCCATGCTAACATTGTCTGGATGAACCCTACAAATAATCACAGGAAAATGAACAAACGACATGCTGCAAAATAGTTTTATACTGATTTATAAATTATTCACTTAAATTTGTGACAATAATAAACGATCCGCATTGATCTCTGCCTTGTCCTGTTCCTGGCCTCAAGATTCCTTCGTTTGGCCAACCAGGGTGTTCTTCTCGATCCCCAATCTTGTTCCTTTGTAACTGAGCACTGAGGGTTTGCTTTTATCACTCATGGTGACAACAGTTCTCATAAAATCAGACTACTCTATCTGAACAAAGGTTCTCCTTGTTGGGGTTGAGAGAGTTTACCCTTGAAGTTGCATTCTGAAAATCATCATTACATTGTGCTAATGTAATACAAAATGTAATACAAAATGTAATGCAAAATGTAACACAAAATGTAAAGCAAACTAGAACACAAAATGTAATGCAAAATGTAATACTTCTCATGTGGACAAAGGAGTGGCGAATTGTCAATTTTAGGCACAGTTCCCATGCAGTCCGCAGCCAACCATTCCTTCAGCCAATCGGTGTTGACCCACTCAAACGAGTCGTCTCGCTGTACGTCTGATCACAAATACCAAACACTTATCACAACAAAAGAATCAGCCAACAATTAATCAAGAAACAAATACAATTATTTAATTAGCATATCACCTACTAAATATAACAACTTTAGGGATATCAATTAATGAATTTTTACAAAAACATGTAAAACTGTTTGCATATGATTGTGCACCTAATTAATAAGAAATGTCTGAAGCACAAGGAATTTATTGATTGACTTAATTGCACTTGAACCAAGAACTGTTCAAACTTTGACCAATGACAACCAATGTCCACCAAGAGATGGAGAGAGTCCATGTAACACAAGCAATTGAAAATAATAAGTTTTATATACAGAATGAAATCACACAAGTGTCTGAGGAACAGAATGAATAGGTTTTATAAGGAACTGAAATCGTTTTTCTTTAGTCGTGGCTGAGCTGGGAGCGCTTCTGAGTATCTGAGTAGGTCTCCTGAAGGACCACGATATAAATCGATATAAATTCCATGAAAATATGAATGAATGAACATGCAAAGCATTCCAGAATCTAGGTTTTTCATTTCTTTTTATAGGTATGACCAGATAAATGTCAAGCTCTTAGTAACTCAGAAATTGTCCCTAAAAATGCATTAAACATTGAAACAAGGCAATGATCAGGTTAAATGAAACGCACCCGACGATTTCTGGAGAATGTCATAAAACTTCTTCACCATGTCCTGCCTTTCTCTATCCTTACCGATGTAGAATCTCTGTTGGAAAACAAAGACACTATAGTCCACAATTGCACCTAGACGTCATTTATCAATTAGAAATTGTGCATTATTTACTTCTGTATATGTATGGCTGGCTCTAAAATACACTGTTGGATCGTATCTGTTCATTTATCAACTTAAGGCATTTCATTGGTCGTCTGGAGGTGATAGCAACTAATGAAATGAATTGCAAAATTACTATATGTACCTACTTGGTCGAGAAATAATTGAACCTCCTGGTGAAATTCATATAATTTATTTGGTGGTCTGTATTTTTGAACAACTTTGTATGACTAAATTTTATTTGATAATTTTGTTAGCTTAGTCAAGATGCATGTGTACGATAACGATTTAATTGCTGTATTTCAAACGGCCGTAGTGTTTGTATTCTTGAACTGTACAAAGGTGTACCTACTAGCAGGATTGTTTTGATCCCTTCGTGGCTTTTTCTTGTTACCGCTATCAAGCATAACGTGTGACATCATGTTGTGGCTTAGAATTGATTTTGATTAATTTGTTATATTGGTTGGTTACAAAATAAATGATTTGATTTGATTGATTGATACTATGGGCACTTCACTGGCTACTGCCTTATTTCTGAGAGTGGACACTCTTCTAGTAATCAGTGTTCAACTGTCAGCTTAGAAGGTTTGAATCGTCTAAGGATAGGAAATATTTCAAGATTTCTATTACCTTAATACCTTCTAGCAACCTCAAATACAACCACTCATATAGACAATTTCATCAACCGGATGATTAAACAGTGAGAGTAAGGACTTGTCACCTGACCTCATCCACAGAAGCTAAGGACATGAAGACACCAGCACTTCATACCATTCCCCACCTAGTTCTCATATTTCGACATTCATGACTGAGTGAGCATTTACAGGCATCAAAGACCAGCAAAGTTTGCTTTTTCTTGCCTTCATTTCGAGCTGCTCCTTTAAGATCTCCTCGTGCTTCTGGTTGTCCCACTTGACGAGCGCCTGCAGACGGGGCGATAAATCCTTAAGAGTTGTCTCTGGAGCGCTTACATCTGCAAAACCCACAAAATCTCTGTGATATTTATGATTACTAGACAATACAAATAAAAAGAAAAAAATCAAGACAATGAATAAAATGAAACAGTTTGTATACAGAAAGGTCAGTTCTTACAACAAAACACCAACAAAGAAGTACATCCAGTACATGTAGATATTCTTCTGCCTTCTTAGACAGGTTCGTGCATGCAATGTCGTCATTCGGCATGAGTTTACGCTCTCTCCTTCAACTTGCTGGTAAAGTGCACATGTAACTCGTAAGTTATACATGTAAGTTATACATTTTTGAATAATGTATACATGTACATGAATATATATATATATATGTGTGTGTAATTGAAACTAATGTCTAAATGTTAACAATTTTTGGCACCTCAGTATATGATCTGCAGAGCTATAAGAGGGAATAACGATGAACGTTATTCTAATGTATTTAGTCTTCTGGGGACCGAGGATGATCGATTTGACTCCTGCTCTATTTGTAATTAAGACAGTTTTACATGGCATCATTGATAGCGAGCCGCTTCCAGGATGATTTACAGCATTTTCTACCGACAGCGCAAGTGTTCCCAGTTATGTAACAAGTGCATTTCCAATTGTCATTTAACACAAAGGCTGTTGGATTCCAAAAAGGGTGCAGGAAGACTGTTCTAGGCCAATTATACGCCATCGATTCGAACGATAGTCACCCATTTTAACAACTCCTGAAGCAATATTGGATGAAAAGAACAAATTACTATGATTTAACACCCGACAATTCGACATTGCATATACACAACTAGCTCTTGTTTGCCCATTTAGTAGTAGAACAACGCCAAACTCCTGCCTGCAGTAGTGCCAGTCCCAAGCCTTGAGAAAGCAGGAGGGTGATGCTAATCATCTCTGTTATAGCAGTTAACCAACCAACCCTGTAGCAGATTTGCTTTGCAGACTGGAAGCTGCATGCCTATAAATGCAAGGCTCAATCTCTTATCACGCATAACTTATCCACTGCTTGCACTCTGACAGTGCCAGTCCCAAGCCTGGCTAACAGAGGAGGGCGACGCTAATGATCTATGCTATCACAGTGTCATTAAACTTCAACTACCACCACCACATTATGCATTGCAATGCATGTGCTTAACCAACTGACTGATATGTAACATAATCAAGTGCACAATACATGTATCTTCCACCAACACTTCATAATGATCGTAATCACCAGGATGGGCTTGGAGCAACAAATAAAGGTGCTATAAGAATACTGTGAAGGATTGAACGAATGACATGATATACCAGTTCCGATGTTTCTTCTTCTGTATACGAGCATGTATGCATTTCGCGAGCTCAGGAAACCTTTGACTGCTTTTGGTTTCTTCTGTGAATTCTTGCCTCCATCTGTTCAAAGCCAGTTTCAACAAATTAAATTAAGATACCTGTTTTGATTGTATTACACAATTGTTGCTAAGTAAGTTGCTTCCAACGTAAGCTCTGCCCAGAGACTCTGAACATCCATGCCATCTGTCAGATGTTGAAGGAAATTTGTTGGATGGTTCCGTGCTTGTGCGTGGGCCCACCAGCGATGACTCTTTAAGCTTACTGTGCATTGTTTTTCTAACTGTTTTAACACTTGTTGAAATGACGTTTAACATCATGTAGGCTAGTGGCGCTATATCGAGTTTAATTGATTCATAAACAAGACTAAAAAACATCAACATCAATGCAACTGTTCAGCAATCATTGCACTGGCTACCTAATCCCTCCGTGCCATTTTAATCTGACTAAATTAGTTCACTTTAGACTGTGCATGTATGTATTATGCTATTTATATAGCGTCTCATAAGAACCTCTCGAAGGCGCTAAACGTAGCTACCCAGCAGATCTAAACAAATGCGATTTCAGTGATTTAGAAAAGTTGGCTGCAAGCAGTGCAATGTTGCGAAGTTGTAAAGGAAGAGCGTTCCAGTATGATGGTCCAATGCATGAGAAGGCACGGTTTGTCCGGATCAATGTACGGGAGCGCGGGACCATCGAGTCCCCACGGGCTGCAGCACGCAAGGATTCTGATCCCAAAGACAGATAATTTGCAAAAGTGGCAGATTTTGGTTTACAACAATCTGGCCTGGGTCACATCAAAATCTCACATGTACCAACCCATTAACCCAAACCATAATCAATTTACTGGCTATTGAAAAACAACAAAAACGACAGTTCAGTAGCTGCCTTACTAATTACAACATAAAGCGCCCAAATCCAATTTATCTTTGACCGCTCTTCACTAATGCATCACATCAGATATGGTACAATGATCCGAGTAACATGAAACGAGGCTCACCTGCATCCTCCTCCACATCTAAACGAAATTTATCATCTGACAGCTTCTCCACCTCCTCATCATTAAACCGGAATGTCGCCTGTGAACCACAGTCCTTGATAACGGCGACGTAGTGACCGCTGTGGGCACCAAGGCCACGGTGGATTAGAACGGATACCAGGTCATAGGTCATGTCTCCTTCTATCTTGGTCGAACCATCTGGAAAAGACATAATTCATTCATTCATTAAGCCCTGTTCCTGTATTAATGCAAACTAATGTTACTGGACAATTGTGCATTAATTGCCTAGCACTGTGTCTTAGACAATGCGCCTGTTTATCTTCAGGATCTGTTCACCTTAACTTCGGCTTGCTTTGGTCATCAAACTCTTTGCTCGGCCTCTAGAGGAGACTTTGTGGTTCCACATGCTCACACTGTCACCAGAAAGAATAGAGCTTTCCCAGTTGTGGATCCCTGTGTTTGGAACAACCTCCCATCTGACCTCCGCTCTCTCCCGCGTGGCCTGCCAGGCTCTTCCTATAAACTTCTCAAGACTTTCGTTTTTGACCGGGGCTGGGTTGGTAGCGCCTCTGAATAGTTATCTTGAAGAAGTGCTACATAAATTGCATTGATTGATTGACAATCAAACATGATGTAATGGTCTGTTTACACAAATCAGATAGAGACTGGTGCTAAGATTTTGTCACATGTACAATTGTACATATACAACTTTTGGCAGATGGTAGAAGGGCAACCACCAAATTGATCCTTTTCTCCACAGACAGTTCTGATTAATTCAGTTAATAGCTCTGTCCTAACTGTACAACTCACCACACACACAATAAATTAAGACCTTAACGGCTACCATTACTCTGTCATCCCAATTGTAGAGGTATAGGAGACCTGCATTGAAATTACATAGATTTAGGTTCATACTTTCCTTTTATGACAGTGAGGTTCCAATGCACCTTATCAAAACTTAAGAAAATTAGTCAGTTTCTGATAGCCAGATAGTTATAGAAATTCATCAGACATTTTACATAGATTTCAGCTTTGCAATCGCAATCATAAGCCTTGTAGATGAGTGAAAACAAGTATACTGAAAGAACAGACCTGAAGTACTCAGATACTCATTCATATCTAGAGTCTGAGGAAACTGGACATAGTTAGACAACTTCTTCTTATTCTGAGTCAGCCTATGAATAAAAAAAACAACCCACTGACAAAACGCACAGTGGCTCACACAGGTAAGGAATGACAGTAACAGTTTGAGCAAAGTTGTAACACTCGCATAATAAAACTTCTCTTGGCAAAGGCACCAACCCTAGGTAGGGTAAGGTCATGTGGCTGAATCACTGTAATAGTATTATGGGTGATCTTAAGGAAGGAGGTCATGGAGGATGTGACCTGGGCTTAACAGGACTGAGTGAAAAAGAGCAAAGTCTTCATAGCAGAGTTCTTCAAAAGATTGAGCATCAGCCTGAATGAGTCGGTTTCCTCAGGAGACTAGTGAGGTGAATACTCTCCTGGATCAACGAATCCCCACCAAACGAAGGAGACGTAGAGTAATCATGCGAGGATAGTAGCTCGAACAACATCAAATAGCGATTGAGCAGGCTACAATGTATGAAAAATTTTTTATCAAGGGCAAGGTTTCCTCAAAAGATTTTCAGGTCCAAAAGGCTTCCACATTGAAAAGAGATTGGGAGCTCAGCTTTAAGCTATCGGGTCCACGTAGAACAGGTATTCGTCGCCTGAATTTAACTCTTTAGTCACAATCATACATTTTTGACTCTCCTCAGCCAAACTGAAATTTATTTGACATATTCCTGGAGTAAAAGCACATTACTAAACAAATTCTTGTTTGCAAAGAGTAGAGAGCATTTCTATGGGTGGAACCCTTACGAACTGATATGGGTCAGCTGGAAACATCATACGTTTGTAAAAATGTTGTCAGTACAGTAGCATGATATTTACTTGATGTAATATTGTTTAGTACATTAACTACTACACTACAGCGACTGAAAATTAATTTTTACTCATTTTATAACAATGATTCATTCAATTTCTGTTAATGAATTTAATTTTTAGTAGTTTCACTGATTTTAAACTGTACAGAATTGATATATTGATATCTGTGGTACACCTATTCTATCAAGTATGCTATGCAACAATATAAAACTGGTAGCCACTGACTCAATTTTAGATTGATTCGAATTCAAACCATCGTTCAATTCGAGATGTAATTGAAACTTTCTGATTCACAGGTCCCTTGTAATTGCTCACATATACTTGTTTAGTGCTTATATGAGTATCACGAATAAACCATCCTCAATTGTGTGCGCTTATGGTTGTGATCATCAACCGAACAAAGCAATGACAGGATCAACTCCCTTATAGACCACATGACACAACAAAATGACAATATCACAATCGATTTCACTTGATTACTCGCATTTTCCACAAAATGCAAAAAAAAAAGTTGACCACACTTCTGAGGAATACATAATTGCACAAATTAACAATGACTTAAAGAGATGTTTTACCTGTCGAAAACAAATCGCAGCAGTTGGAAGTTGAGAGTAGAAGGGAGATCAAGCAAGTGGATTTTACGAACGGCATCTTGCTTCTTCAGACAGTACTGACAAAAATACTGATTCTCACCATTCAGGATTTCTTCCTGAAACCAAAACACAAGTCTTCTAATATCTTCTCTAGAGCACAAAGTGTGAGAGGCAAAGTAAAAAACTGTAACACCTTAATGTTAATTCAGTTAATAAAGAAACTAAGCAAAGGTCAAACATCCCGAAATAAGGCCAAACATCACAAAGTCAGACCAAACTCACAAAGTAAGGCCAAGCATCACAAAGCTAAGGCCAGATGTTGAATTTACACACAAAACATCATTCGCAGTCACTGCAGCAGCCAAAGGCTCCTCATTCCGGTTTTTCGTGTATCTTGTTCCTACCATTTTTCCCTTAGGCACTCTCTTTTCTTCCCTCCTTCTCTGCATGCCAGCACCATTTTCTTTTCCAATCTATCTGACCTCATAACATGTCCATAGAACCCCAATCTCCTTCTATTTCTTGTGACATCATTCTCAACTTCAATCTCCCTGCGAACCCCTTCATTTGTCTTCTTCTCCGTCCATGATATTCTCTGCATCTTCCTCCATATCCACATTTCGCATGCGTTAATCCTTTTCTCCATATTCTTTGTCATTGTCCACGTCTCGCAACCATATAGTACTGTAGGGAAGATCATTGCCCTCACTAGCCTTGTTTGTTTCTATGCTTACGTGTTTGTCCTTCCATATCTTTTCCAGTCTGTTCATTGCAGCTTTCCCTATTGGCACCCTTATTTCTATTTCTACAAACATGATAAACAACAAAAGCCATGCTCACACATTGCCGCCTGCAAACCAACATCACAATTACACTACATATCCTGCAAAGAAGCTTAAGAAAGGAAATAACTCAGCACTAAACATAAAATTAAACTTGAAGAAAGTTATTCAACAGATTTTTACCTTAAGAAATTCTTTCAAGCATGCGTCTAAAGTCTGGTGACCTTTGACATTCAGGTCGATCTCATAGAACTTTGAACCACTTGTTGACTGCTGACCACAACCACTACATCTGTCGAAAAAGAAAACCAAGCATCATTGGGTATTTACATAACTTTGTTTGCTGGTTCCAATTTTACTTTCATGAAACTGTACAGTAAGGCCCTATAAGAAGTTTAATATGCATCTGCAACATTGTAAGCAGTGTAAAACACCTCTGCTTTCATAACAAAAGCTTCAATTGGCTTTGTGGTTCCTGATTTCCAATTACTGTATTCTGTTTATTTTGCTATTTCAAAAACTCACAAATCTACCTTAATTATTATATAATTTTGCTTAGCATATTACATATAATTGACAAAACAATGAATATACATCACTAGGCAGAATATGAAATTCTCACTTAAACACCTATTTTATATGGCACCAGGAACTTTAGCCTGTGGCAGTTAAGAGGAAAAGCATATCTACTTAATACCTGTATGCAGTGCAATGTACTTCTATAGTTGTTTGACAGCCACATGCAAAGGTCTTCTAAAAGGCTCTTAGTTAAGCCATTGCATCCCAAAGAGTGGCTTTGGTTCATTTTCACCCCTTAGGGCAAACCCATTATACCTCATCAGCCACAAAGAGCAAACTTATTTCCTAGAAATGAATTTTAAACAAGCCTACATCATTAAACTCTTTGAATGTGCTGACAAATAATTAATAAGTAATGCAATTATTACATAAGATCAAGAAATATATCAAAATATTAGTACATATAAAATATTAATAATAAATGGTATCAGTGTAGTCAAGAAACCTCGTCACGTATTGATAATGGCCGACGAATTGATCCTGGATAAGGTTTAAATTGTGGTAACAAGCCATTATTGGTAACTGTTCCTCTATCAAGGAAATGAACAGCTTGGAGAACTCTTGGGCATCCTAAAAACACAGAAATCCATCCTCTCAAATGTCCAAATGAAAGACGACATCACCATTATTAAAAACACAAAAAAATCTAAAGAAATAGGCAACTATGCCATCGATAGTACTTAAATGCTCCCACACATGCGAGCTAAGCTACCCTTAAACCCTCCCACAGCATGATATAATACAACAGTGGTTCGAGCTGGCATGGGATTGCTCCCGAACTCTAGAAAACAGAAACACAAAGTACAGTATTTGTTGTCAATTCACAATGTCAAATTCAGAGGAAACGGTGGAACTAGACATGATTCAGTGCACACACTCTCAACCACATCTGTCCATGTTCTTCATGCTCAAACACAACATCCTTCGTTCTATACTTAATGATGATGAGTTCTCTGCTCGAAGGCAGGTACATCGGATTTTACGCCACATGAGAATGGATGAGTGAGGCTAACCGGTGGGTTAACCGTTGCCTTCCTCACAAAAAAATTGCAGATGAGCAACTTCTCTAGGGTGACTATGCAGTGTCTTGAGGTAGATTCAAAGCTACAACCATTTGAATACAAGGCACAGAACATACCACTACACCACCATGTCCCATTCAATAAGACACCAATTTAGGCCTGAAGAACACGGTCAACCTGACTCGAATCTACGACTATTGCCTCTGTTGGTCAAGTGAAGAGTAATTCAAACGGAAAAAACCTGCTGCTGGGATGTATCAAGTTGTAAGCACTCGATGAAGGGCGACGGATCGATGTAACTGAAAGACAAAGCGAGACATTAGAATCCATATATAGATCTTAGGATCCATAAACAAGGCCTTAGGATCCATAAATAGACCTTAGGATTCATAAATAGGCTTTAGGTTCCATAAATAGACCTTAGGATTCATAAATAGACTTTAGGTTCCATAATTAGACCTAAGAATCCATAAATAGACACTGGGATAGATAAACACACACTAGGACACAGAAAAAGACATTAGAACATTATATAACACCTTTTCTTGACAAATCACTGCAGCAGTAGGATTCTGGTTCAGGAGTGCACTTAAGCTGTGAAGATTAAGGGACCAGCGATTCCGAGTCTGGACCCACAGTGGCATGATCTGTCAAGGGAGGAGGCACAACTCATAATCATAAATTCTAGAATTTTTATTTTGAAGTGTCACTTAAAAGTTAAGTGCACTAGCTTCTTCAAGAGCACAACGTCAAGTCAGAGGGGTTGCCCAGAGACACAGTGCGAAGAACAATATGCCAGTAGACAGAGGAAACAGAGTAACCGTAATGATGGACTGTGTCCATAGACTGAGATGAATGAAAATGTATAGCTCTAAATTGCAGGACATGGCAAGTGTCCCCTCTTGCTCTATGATCGATACTGTTTAAAAAGTCTAGAGCAACATCAAAATAAAAAATAAATAAAACAACAACAAACGAAGAGCAACTGACGGGCGATCGCTGAATAAGAGCAGTGCAAAGAGCAGCTGGAGATGCTCAAGCACAGTCGTTGGCGGCAAACAGTCCTCAGCTGCAATTGAAAAACAAAAAATACTTTCCAACAAGTGTTAAAATAATCCACCAGAAATGCCTCCATTTGGAATCACTTGAATTGAGAACCAAGTCTTCAATCAAGTGGCGTTAAACCAAATTCTCATTCTAGAGAATTACATTTGGGATCCAGCAAATAGACCTTAGGATCCATAAACAGATAAATCAGAAAGGTTTAGGGTTTAGAAAGAGGTTTATATAAACCACACACAAAAACATTGCATTAAGTATCACACAATTTAAAATCTTGAAAATCATCATCAACTTTGAACAAATAGTTTCACTAACCAAAGACAAGAAAAATAAGCTTTAAAATTAAGACTAGTGGCTATTCTTTTTCATAAACACACGTACATTAGAATTCCAACTTGCATCTGCACAGCTCAGATGATCCACTGAAGGTTAAACATACACACTCATTTTATACTGAAAAAACTTGCAAGTATTATTTTAGCATCAAACGAAACCTTGTTCAATAGCACAATCCCCCTGTAGAAAGCACTTAACCGAAGCTGACCAGAGAATTAATCATCATCAATAACTCCTTTATATAATAATTACAGTATAAAAGTAATTCTGATATAATGGATTTGGGGCTATGAATCCAAAGCTAAAGTTCAGCATTACAAAGTGACCTCACTACAAAACAACCTCATTATAATGCATTGAATGGTATGTCTTTGAAGGACAGCATTACCACGATATCAGTAGACATTACTATATCCTAAGGATTCGACACGAGATTTTAGAGGTGCGACAAAAAGAGAAAGTATGAATTACAGGAATGCATGGACAACACATAGGACAAGTATGGGAAAGACTGTAAGTTTAGAAGTTTATTTTAATGTAACATTGTAAGCCAGCCTAAGGCTTATAAGCACAAGTGTCAGTAATTGTTTAAAAACTACATAACTTCATGTGTGTCTTCAAATGTGATAATACTTATGCTGAGTTGCAAACATTGGACAAACATCTCCCAGTGGTATGGGCAATAGAAAATATTGGAAACCCCTGGTGCATCTAGTCAATAGACCAGACTATATGAGTTGGATTCCAAATCAGATTTTCAAATGAGAACAAACTATATGTATGTGCAACAGACATATTTATACGATGTGCCCAAAGTGCCTTGATACACATACATGCAAACAGATGTCCAATAAAAAATCTTAATTAAATGGTTTATATTTTCTTCCTTAATAAGATGTGATAACACAGACCTAGAGCAAGTCGCAGGATAACATTAGACTTGAACGGATCAACACGTAACCTGTGACAAGATCTTTGGGTCGGTTCTCTGCTCCATTTTGCCAGAAAATGAAGACCATTTTCAGTCTTGATCTTTTGCTTCAATTGGTCACGCTCTGTGGAATGCGTTTTCGCCATTGTTCGCTCTAAAATTCTATCTGGCAGTCTCTCATCCTCTTTTGCTTTTCTCAAAATCTACTTCTTCTCACTTGGCCTTTCGCACTGGCAGCACTTCACAACGGTTCACCCTACTAGAGGTGCTCTATAAATGCTTAAATACAATACAATTCTGTGTGCCTTTGGTTTTGCCTAAAATTAATTCCCTCAATCAAATTAACACTGTAGGAAAGATCGAGTTTTCACCATCTTTATACGTACACGAATTCGTCTGCGCCATTCTGACGTCAGTCCATTCGAGAATTCCTCTTCGGAACTCGGGGTTGTGAAACCAGACCTGTGCAATATAATTCCCAGTAATACTCAGCAGCTATGCACGTGTCACACATCTGCATTATGTTCGAGCCCACGCTTTATCCAGTGCTGGACCGTCTTCCTGGAACAGTCTCCTGTTCAGTTCAGTACCACTGCATTACACATTGTGTAGGCTGCATTTACAAACTGTCTTATGCCTCACAGTTATCAGACTGAGAGTCACGTGTGCAGAAATAGTTTGAGATACGTAAAGATGCTACATTAAGTGAATTTATACATGCATGCATACCAAACAGCATCTCAAAGCATTGTGTACATGATTTTATATGAAAAACAAGGGGTCTAAATTAAGAAAGCCTGAACATAGCATGGTGCATCCATTGGAACACCTCATAATGAGCAATGTAATCCAATTATAAATTCACGCAGTGCCTTCCTTGAACCTATCGAAGGCACTTTCTACCATGCCAATGCATAAAATGTTATAATGAAGAGGCAGAAAGTAGAACTTTGGCAGGCTTGCACTCATTAGACACAGAGACCCAATCCAAAGTATCATACATACAGACTAAACTCTAGACAGTTGACAACCTATTCAGATTTCCTGGGTATTCACATAAGGTCAATGAAAGCAAGTAATTGTGAACAATTCACTTGTGTACAGGATTTTGGGGTTCAAGAAAGTAAGTTCCTTCCAATAAGGTATCGGAAATAAACACTATGACCAGGTAAATAACATATCAAAAGGGCAAACGGTATAGTGAATGATCTAAACTGTACCTGGAGAAATGTATTTGCATAGCACGTGGCACCAAGATTTTTCAGGCCAAGGAAAGTCCCCTGAAAGTACACACAGAGCAATAATGTTCTATGCTGTCAACTATTTCATGATTATTACTATTATTATTACAGCAGTTTTAAACCCAAACTATTGAAACTTTCCCAGAGCTCTTCAGAGTAACATAATATTTTCATTTAATAATCTTACATCAACGATGCTGTAAGAGGCAAAAATGAGCCACATCAAGGAAAATCTGCTTCTGGCAAAATCAGAGAGCTACATTAATACTGCAATGGCAAGAGCGTACTAAAAGCGATTGGGAAACAAATGCATATTGTCATTAAACTGTTAAAAGAAGGGAGAACTAACTGGTGCCCTGATTCCATGGGATGATTCCCTCACGGCTTCCGTCAGCTCCTCATCGAGGTTCTTCTCAATCCACGTTTTCTCCCCAAGGCAGTTGTAACAATTCGGATTACCTATACAATTTTTGCTGTCAAATACATAAATTAACATCTGGCATATTAATTAGGAGATATACAGTTGTCAGTACGTAATGAAAACATAGCAACAGTAGAATATAAACACAACAAATAAATATATAAAGACTGATTGATTTGTAATGGCAGAGTCAACATTCTTTTATAAAGGTGGACAAATGTCAGTATTTCAGCTTTACACATCAAAGCAGCTACGAGTTTCTAGAATAAAATATTTTAAGCTTCACCATACAGATCCCTCGTATATCAACCTCACATGAGTTCTTTAAAATCAAAATAAACTTGTAGCAGTGCCATTATTCACAAAACACGCTTATTAATAAAATATGTAAACTTAATTCACATGATCTACCCTTTTGCGCTGTATGCAATACATAGTCAGAGCGCATGGCCTGTAATGGTGAGAGTATGACTTTGAGCCTCCAATCAGGCAATAAATAACTATGTAGCTGTATTGTATTATAACACAAATTCTACAGAACTAACAGTGGCATGAAACAACTCTAGCCTTGCATAAAATGTGCGTGCCAGCTGTTGACTTTTGTGCAGGTCAGTACTAATTCTCACTTGCAAGTTTGAATTTCTTGCCGAGTCAGAGTTCTATAAGCTGAACTTTACCGAGTTCGAGTTTCTAATATTTAAAAATAGTCTCATTCTCTTGATTTTTAGATTGACAGTTTGCACAACTTTTGTGAATTTTTTAGCTTTGCCTTAGTTTTCTGTAGGAAGTAGTAACTTGTATGCACTAATATTAGTAGTATATGTGCTTTCAGTTCGGTCGATTGTCATTTTGTTGATAAAAATAATAGTATTTTGTGTTTTGACTTAAGTCAAATGTTGCTTTATAAATTAAAAAATCCGATTTTCATTTCAAAACAGAAAATTGGAAAGATTAAGACTCGGACCCATTATTTTGCTGAGTCTGAGTTTTGTCGAATATTAAAAAATTCGGCCAAGTCGAGTTTGAGAACCAAAAATTTGGTTCGTCCCTAATTAGAATGCTAAAAGAGACTTACCGACAGCCACTTGGACATGGTGTAAGCCAGCAGCGATAAGCTGTCCTTATATTCTCCAAGGTCACGTCGTTAGGGTTGGTATGTTCAGCCCACTGCCAGGCATTCTTGTCAAGCATTAGTTTTGGGGCCATTGTCAGCAAAGTCACACAGCTAACAGAAAAGTTATTTTTAACTTAGATTAGATATTAAAAAGAAAGATAATGCTCATCCTAATCATAAAACACCAAATTCCACAAACATGACCTTAACTGACTTATGAGTAAATATTTTGTTAATCAATTTGTTTAAAATTTGCTTCTTCTTTCAATCAACAGCACATGCTGTTAGCACAACATTTACACATTACACACAAAAACACGTTCCGATTTTTAGCAAATATGGCAGGCTTTGCAACATGACTGATGGTGATGCAACTGAATCACCAGCACTTTCAGTCTCGAAAGTGAAGACACAATCTTTTTTCTGTAGTCTTCAGTCTCACCGGTATGACCAGCATCTCAATCTGTTTATTTTAATGCCGGGTAAAAAGATTTCCATAGTCCCACTCCAGGAAGATGATCATAGGTGCTATCTGCACTATCCTAAATGATGTTAAATAATGTCATTAAGAACAAAACATTTATCAATTAGATAATCTCACACATACAACTAGAAGAGCAGCCACTAAGGCTGCCAACGGGTACCTGTCTAAGGCTGACTGCCTGGCAATTACATCGTTTCTAGGGGGTACACGACATTCCATAAAAATGTGCGATTTTACCTGAACATATGCCAGAAATGTTCAGTTGGTCATACTGGCCAAAACCTAGGCAATGAAATCAGCTCTCGGGTGCCGGACATTCCATAATAATGCGCAATTCCCGACATTCCCTAACTAAATGCCCATGCAGTCGGGTACCAGCTATACGGGTCGACAGGTACCCGGTAGCCGTGATTTCTACATTTCTTTGACAGTCTTAGTCACCACTTAGCTGGATGTCCACAAACTTGCCCAGTTAACAAAATTAGTCATGGCATATGTATCGGTCAAAGATTTTAATAAGGAAACTAGATAGGCCTCTAGGAAGAAAACTTGCTGGCCCAATTTGTAACCAGGTAATGTAAAAAAGTTACATCATTGGTCAGCAAATAAACTACACCCACTCGCACTGATAAATGTACACGTAATCTTAAAAAACCTCGGATAACCTGCTTTAAAGATTTATGTTAGGATAGACCAGATACATCATGCACCCTAGTCATTCAGCTTCATCATCAGTAATTCAGTAGCCCATATAGTTCGTTCTTAAAATCTCGGCTTTTTTAATCTACCATAAGCCATTGTGAATGTGAATCCGCGTTCGCTTCCCAATGGTGGCTTATTTATGAGCTTTGCATATCAGGCTAGAAGGGTTCATAGACAACAGGGACCTTAAATGTCACGGCGCCCATTCCAAGCAATTAACTGAAAATGGGAATGGTCTATAACATATGCTCGATATATCAAATGTGCACATTGACATTTATTTTATATTTATACCTGCACAATTGAGGACAGCCTCAATGATGTATATAGAAACACACGCTAATAGCACCGCTGACTTAAAAAGGGCTTAATGTAAATCTTTTCCTATTTTCAATCTATTTCGAAGCTAGGCAGTATTGGCTGGCCGCATGGATAGATGGTTCAACGACATCTTAAGGCAACAAAGGCCGTTGATTCCGGCAGAAATCGTTTGATATAATACAGCATAGTAGCTAATTTGAGAGCTGCCTTTTAAATGTCTACCTGTAGGCAGTTTGTTAAATGTTACGACAAACATGGGCGATAATAAAAGATACGGCAACAAGTATGGCAATTTTACCTACGTTCTCAGCGTGTCCAATCACAAAACCCTTTATAATTAAAAGCTTAAAAATGATGCAATGCCTTAAGTTACTTAGATGCTTTGCAATGTGCTTACAAAACAAAAAATAATTAAGTGATAATAATCGCCTTCGAAAAACTCCTCTTTGCCAGTGTTATGATTGGCTGGAAAAAATCTTCCCGCGACTGTAACGAGTGGCACAGATGACCACAGCCCAATAATACTATCTACGAATTGCTTATAGAAATCTAAAGCACTCACAGTCATACGTTCTAACAATTGTTCAACTTGCACTTTTTACATAAAAGAACTTGCCTGTGATCAGTAGAGTCCGATAAAAAGTTTTGGCACAATTTTGAGCGCTTATTTTTCATTCTGTATTATGCACTGATCTTAAAGATCACAAATCCAAACTGTGCTGTTGGTCTACTTTTCAGATCAGTCAGCTGTTCTTGCAATTGCTCGATTTGCACTTTCTACACCAAAGACTTGATTGTGGTCAGAAGAGTATGAGCATAACTTAGAGCAAAATATGAGCGTCGTTCTCACTGTGTGTAATGTTTAATTGATCTTAAGGTAAATCCTAACGGTGCTGTAGCAGCGTAGCTGATACAAAATGCTGCGTGCATAATAATTTTCGGTCTATTATGACGCAAATTCAAAACGTATGTCAACGTCACTACGATAATGTAACCAAACATTTGTATAGCGCCACCTATTTCTGGTGCAATAACATTATACGTGACAGTTAAAGGCCTAACGTAAATCATTTGCATACAGCGAGACCGCAGTTATAGCACCAAGGCCTACGTGTTGCCGTAGTCAAGTCGTGTCAGAAGAATATGGCAGCGCATCAGCGTTTTGCCGTTTTCACTGATGCTGTGTCTAAAATAAGCGAAGTTGTAACTTTTATGGCTTTTTTAGAGAACGTCTAGAAGTAAATTCATAATTTTATGTTGTTCAGGATTGACAAGCAAATGTGCATAGCTATGCATGCACCTTTGCTGTGCATTTTTCAAAAGTGTGTGTGCCTCCTGTTTGATATCAAAATTATCGGAATTTCATGTTCTTTCCTGAGGCCAATAGTCCTAGTGCGTAATAATTATTATATACGAAGATTGCGTGCTTGTGGATTCTACTACGCTTTAAATGGTATTAGTAGGTCCTATCATTCAAAAGTATGTTATTTTGGGATCAACATGTATTTATTTAAATTAAAAAAATTATTTTAGACAAGTGGGTCATGACAAATAAAACTTCAGACCTATATTATACGAGACTCATAATTATGAGCTTTGAGGGACCCCTAAATATTTTCAAACTGTCATAAATATGACATATATTATTATGTCACCATAAATAACATCTGTATAGTGTTAAAGGATTCAAAACATTTTCCATTGCTTACAGGTAAAGTTAAGCTATAGCTAAATCCTGTTGTTTGCTTCTTAGTAGAGAGTTTAATCCTATAGACTTTTGGCCTCAGGATTCACTTTGAATACTCCAATAAAATATTCAAGAAAATGATTTTAAAATACAAAATAAAATACTATTTTTTTTACTTCAAAAATGCCACTTTCAAATAGTATATTACACATTAACAGCACAAATCACAAATAATTACTTATCTAAACCAACATCCATTTCCAGAAGAGGTGGTTTTAAAAAGTCAATTGCTAAACAAGTCATAATTCATTAATGTTACATTGACATACCCTTTGAATATCATACTATTCACCAATACGAAAGGGTCTCACTGATCAAAAGCTGACAAAACTAGCTATCAAAACAGAGCATGAAGACAAGATTGTCATATAGCTGTCTAGCAAAAAGCACTATAAAACAATCCTGTTTAAAACTCACTCGTACGCGCTATTGTTACGCGCTATTAACGTTAGCCTGTGAAAGCAACTTTAAAAAACTTTCAAGAATACTGACAGTCTTTATCACATGATATTGCTATCACAGTTGTATCAGATTTGCTGTTTCTGATATAATTATGCAAATTACGCGACCAGTTTTCAACGACTAGCATCATTGAATGGCCTTAAGTATAATTGCTCAAGATGGACATCATGATCGCATATGACCATTATTACCTGTGAGGCTCAAACCTGCTCAACGCATCACAGGGGCATCAATCACTGCACGTGATTTAATGTTTTTACAATTATTACTTATTGCATTTATTCTATCATGAGTAAAATAACGAAAATCACAGCACACAGAGGTCTAGACCAGAGATCGACGACCTATGACATCCGTGCCACTGCAAGTAGTGCACAACAAGATTTTAGGTTGCAAATTATAGTTATATCGTAGAGCAACACCAGAAATACTGTGAAAACAAACGAAGAAGGGAAGAACTAAATAAGAAATTGAGGATCAAAAACAGGGACCATCGGGAATCTTGCCTGTCAACAGGACACGGTTCATGTGGTTCACGATTAGCACAGCCAGCCTCGATACGTCTCTGTCCCAGCAGCAGTGTCTCAATGACAGCTTAATCCACTCTGCCTTCAGAACGATAATGAGCCTGGGTATCTTTGACCAATGCTCTGTGCTGGCACCACTACGGATGTCCACTACGGCCTGGCACTTAGTTACAAGACTAAGTTGGTGAAACAAAGGCAACGTAACTAAAAAATAAATAATGCGTAAGTGGCATTCTATACATCTTGGTTGCTGACTTAGGCCTTCAACACTAACACGATCATTACTTGCAATCTGTCATAGTCTTGTAAACATTTTAAATATCTATTGGGTCTTCAAGTAAAATCATCAAAACATTTAGACTTAAGAAGAAGAAACTATGTCACAGAGACATATATTATTATTATTAAGTGGACAACTACTACAGCGCCGTAATGCAGCCATGCCGCTACAAGGTTGCTTTACAATAAGACTGACCTAGTGCAAAGCAGTAGTACACTATGCTTTTGCTTTTCAGAGCATACACAGAGGCGGCAATCCCGGGGGTCAAGTCCCCCCACCTTTTACAGAGAGGAAACAAATAATACATTTGTCCCCCCCAATTCTTACTCCTCTCATTGAGTGTCCCCCACCTGTCAAGCGAGATCACCGCCTCTGAGCATACATGATAATTATCATAAACTCCAATCGAAAACGAGATATAAAACAAACAGATGGCTTAATACTTAACATAAAAATTTTTTTAAGTGGTTCAGAAGATGTGTGTTTTGTCTGTGTTAAAACCACTGAAAATTAACTTTAAATTAACTTGTACCCAGTTTCGTGGCTTCAGCTAATTAACCTGCGACAAACTTTGCCTTTAAAGAGTTTTCTTGAAAAGGGGCAATCACAGATATGAGCAAATGTCAGCATCAAGAATCCACAACGTTCAATTTAGATTACCAACATATAAGAATCAGTTTGATAGTGATCACATTATAAATTTTATTCATCTCACACCATTTGTCCTAATAAATTTGATTGAACTATATAAAAGCTGTTTACAGGGTAGTCTTTTTTTAACAACAGTAAGGCATAAGAATTTCATCATTTTGCTCCAAATTCATCTGAACTGGAATTGTACCTATGACTATAAGTTCATAAAAGTACTATGACTGTGTTAAATTAAAAATTGAAAGCACTGCAGCAAAACTGATGTTCTACACGGCATCTTCGATGTCAACCACTTTTGTTACCGGCATCTTGCAAAAGAAGCACTCGTTCTTATTCATCAGATGCTGAGTAATGCAGGATCTATAACAGAGAAAGAACAATAAGCTTGACAATTTCACGTACACTACAGACTTCTATTCTATTCTATTTACGGATTTATACAGCGCCTCTCGCAGTACAACCTAATCAGAGGCGCTCAAGACTTGTGATAACATGCCTTGATGTAACAAGAGCTCTTAAATTAAATCGTCAGGACGTAGATCCCAGCCACAGAAAATGACCTTTGAAATGTAATGTAGTTGAACATTTGCGTAGTGCCGCTCAAAATTGGCATCAATTGGCTGTACCGAGCTATAATCGTGCCCTGTGCCTACCTAATTGTGCCCTGTGAGTGGCATCAATTTGGTGCCCCACAGTTTGAAAATTTTGCATCTTATGTAATAATAGGTTATTCCATTCTGAAATTTGCGCCCTTTCCACATTTGCACCTGGGGCCTAGGCCCCGCTGGCACCTCCCTCGGTACAGCCCTGATTGGTATGTCCCATTATAAGGAGATTCAAGTTGCTATCAAAGACCGAATTTCAACAAGATACCAACCATTCTACCAACGTCTACAAGAAAATTTTGACTCTTACCTATCCAAACACTACAAACTTAAGCTAAACAAGACATCCAAAATCTTAACTGGTTAGTTTATATTCAATTAAAAGCTTAGGTAGAGATGCAACTATTTATACATTTATTAAATCATCTTGATATTTGGTTTCATAACAGAAGGCTTATATTTAAATAGAGTCATATCATCCAGTAAGTTTACCAGTCAAGTTACAAAAACCGTTCTTAAATATCATCACAAAAGGTTTTAATGAATGGTAATCACTTTTAAATGACAACTGTGCACTTACCGACATGACTGATGCAAGCAAGGCAAAAATTTGACTGCTTTCGTATGAGCATAGCAAATGCTACATAGCATATCCTCTTCGATATCCTACAGCAGAATCCAAATGACCATAACATAGCATAAATCCATAAATAGAATTAAATACAATCCGTAAATAGAATAGCAGTATTACAGAAACTTACACTGTAACTGATAACCTACACATACATTTATAGTGCATGTGCATAATAAATTCAGCATTTTCTATAATTTACCAGATCATGGGTAGACACTGGTGCACCATTACATTGTGGCATATTATTACAATGGCACAACACATTCTATTTGATCATGATTTTGTGTAGGTAAGCTGGAAGTGCCTTTTGATGAGGCAAATTCATTGGTTAGTCTTGACGTGGCACCATATAAATTCGTGATTACAGTTACACATACATAAGATATGGATTAGAAAAAAATCTTATGTTAATCATGATAAAACAGAAGCATCAAAGAAAATCAACCAACCTGTCGAGGAGTCATTTGGACCTGTCCACTTAAAATTGAGAACAGTTCTCCCACCTGTTTTTCCTCTTCGGCTGAAACCTCCTTGTCTGAACAGTTTGCATGACAGCAAAAAAACAAGAAACTGAGTCAAATCACATCAAATCAAATAAAAAAGTCCATCGTTGTCGTCGTCATCGTCATCATCATCATCATCATCATCATCATCATCATCATCATTCCTAAATTTCTCTGTTGTTAGCTTATGAAATTGGCATCCATTAGCATTATACTAGATGCTTACAGTTCACCCAGATGTACTTCTATTGCAGCCTTAAGACTGTCCTTTAAGCCAGAGTTGGGAGCGCACCTGTGTAGTAACGCTGATGGGGTGCTATATAAAACTCCATAATGAATTTCATTGCCCGATTGAAAACCAATTTACTACTGCTGTGCAAGGTAATAACCACACTTCATTAATTACATTCAGCCAGTTTAATTCAATGCAGCATAGACCAGCAAACAGCAAACTGTGCTCATAACTCCCCAAATGATTTGCACCTACTCTGTATGCCCAAATGAGCAAATAAACCCATCATTATTAATCAAATCAAATCATCTGAGAATTTCAAAACATACCTACAAGGCATTATGCAAATTATAAATTTCCCAATCCATTGAACCAAGCACTATATTCCAATGCAACATGCAATGGATGGTTCGTGTTTCAATGTGAGATAGCAGTATTTAGTTGAGCATATGTTGGAAGTGTCTAACAGTTCAGTGATGAGAAGCCTTGGAGCTCTGAGTAAAAGACTTACAGTCAGACAATGAGAATGTTTCCTCATCACACGATGCACCTGCCTCCGAATCACCAAGGAGAAATTCGATGGAGTTCAACTGAAATCCTGGTTCAGCCATAAGTGCAGCAATTACTCGTTCTCGACTGCAAAAATAAATTCACAAAAAAACATTTAAGTGATGAAACCAATTTCTCTATTTCAGATTCCACCAGACCAAACAAACCACGGCTAGTCGTCATTTTGATCGAAAACATAACATACCATCTTATAACACACAACATGGGCTTTAACAACTTAATGATGAGCTGCATTGTACAACAGTATATATGTAAGTAAGCAAGTTTACAAATCAAGACACTTCATATGGTGGATTCTAAGTACATAATAAAGCCACTTCAGCACATATATAGATATATTATATATATATATATATATTCTCATTTTTCATAGTTTGGAGCAGAAATAAAAAATAGTAGAAGAATACAAAGATGATGCTCGGAATACCTGAGACCGCTGGAGCTGACTACCAGTTGAATTAGAATTCCAGTAACTGATGCTAATATTGGAAAATGATCAACAGTATCCAAGCCTAGAAACACAGAAATATTAAGGCCATGCCCTACCAGACTATCCTCAACAACAAAATTATTTACAGATAACAATCACCCCAAGCCTCACCACCACCATCGTCATCATAATCATCATCAACAACATCATCATCATCATCATGCACTTACATTTACTGTGAGTAGTAATCAAGCAGAAACTCTGCTTATGATACTGAACCAAAAATAAACAAAACTTAATAAACTGAGAAAGCCTGAATCCGTTTCCTTAACTTGCATACTACACATCACAAAGCAAGCATTCAACTATTCAACCACTGCATCAAACTACAAAAAAATGAGGTTCAACGAATGTTCTATCGAAGACAGTCTTACCTGGCACTGATAAATTAACGACAATTTCAAAGGTATTCGACTTGCAGGTTACTCTATTCAACACTTGAGTTAGAAGCTGAAATCACAGACCGAACAAAACGTCTAAGCCTCAGTTTTAGAATCAGCACCATTTAAAAATAAAAATAGAGCACAATTGCATTTAATGGCATCACCCAATACATCTACATAAAGGTTTCAAAAAGGTGCTGCATAAATGTATAGAAGCCAAGATACAAACACCCCAATGCTATACAAATGACTCTAATCATATTGTTAACTTTCTATTTACACACTCACAACTCCTAAGGTATCTGTTTTGTAATTGCTTATCATGGTACATGCTTTGATTGTTCATATTCTATTCTATTCTATTTACGGATTTATAATGCGCCTCTCACAGTACAACCTAATCAGAGGCACTCCCAGTGTGAAGGACCCATAGAGAAAAGAAAAGCCTTCAGAGAACGAGCAGAAACAGTCGTGCTACCAGATAGCATGGTAGCACAAGTCACAAAATGAAGGCTGCTCCATAGCGAAGGACTAGCAGAGGCTTAGGCACAATGCTGAGGTCAATGCGGTGCATTTGCAGATGTTTTAATAAAGTACGTACTTGCTTACTTAATTATAATTTACACATACGACAATACCCACTTTACTACAATTTTACAGCCGTGTCTGTACCAATAACATTGTAAACTGTAAACCGACATGCGCATTACGCTGTACAACAAAACATTGTCTTGCATCAATGTGTTTTACATTGTATTCTATTCATTTGGAATAAACTGAACTGGTGAAGACTCGCCTGAAACAGTCGACGAAGAAGGAGTTCAGAGTTGGGTCGCTCAAACTCAACGAAGAGTTCTGGATTCAAGTGGATGATCATCTCAAGGACACGCAGGAGACCAATCGAAATGTCGAAGCACGTCGCACAGATCTTCAGGCGTCGACTTTCAACCAACAGAAGACTGGATTGGGAGTAAAACTGATGAAGCTGCACAGAAAGACCGGACCACAGACATGATGATGTCATACACATGTGCACTGATGACAACACATACACTGATGACATCACACACAATGATGACATCATAGGCAGCATCACACACATGACGATGACGATATATAAATGTGCAATGATGACGACACATACAATGATCACATCAGTTGCAACAGTCACAGCACATATTGTGATGACATCACATATAGTAATAACATCACAAACACAGATGACATCACATACATTGATGGCATAATTATAACAATCAATTCATAGATGGCAGTTTCTCCTAATTATAGCTAATCAATTACAATGATATCAGATACATCTTATACAACAATGACGTCACAATGACAAAATAATATCCAACAATGACAAACACATGTTGGCAATATCACACAAACACATGTTGATAATATCACACAAACACATGTTGATAATATCACACAAACACATGTTGATAATATCACACAAACACATGTTGATAATATCACACAAACACATGTTGATAATATCACACAAACAACACAGAAAATGCTGGTAATAGCACAGTGATCCTCCCAATAATTAACTTGTTAAAATGGTCCATATAAACAATCATACAAGGATCAAGTCAGCATCATACATATAATGATATTTAGGCATATGAAATGTTATTATAATTAATCTCAAAGCTCCACAAAAAGTGTTGAAAATAATATCACTACTTGCTACAGAAATCCGAACACACAGAAGACGTGAACAGAGACGTTGATTCAATGCTCTCAGAGGAGCATGGCTACTACAACTGTCAATAATGAAAGCTAAGAATTTAACAGAATGACTGCTAGAAAACCAATTGCAAACAGACCTCTTGCAGCATGCTAATAAATTCTGAGAAAGCCCAGTTCAGCTGATTGAGTATCGTATCCAGCAACTTAGTGGCGCCCTCTTCGTCGGAACTAAGTATCCTCCGGATGTATTGCTGAAACACCTTTGAAGGACAGGGCTCTACAATAAAACCATATATAAATAACTGACAATCATATATGCACTATACAGTTTGCTCACATAGTTATCTACAGCCCTAAAACACTAAGCCCAGTCATATCAACATAAAATAATGGTTATGAATTTATCCACAGTCCAACGACATCTTATGGCAATAAATTTTGTCGATGTTGGCAGAAACAATTTTGAACACTTCGAAGCAGCCCTGGTTGTTAGTTTGGATAGAAATCTTATTAAAGACCATTATGGTACACACTTTGTAAGCTGGCGCTGGTGTGTTCATGTTCCTGATACTTGACGGGCTTAAGATGAGGCAGGTGCCGATAGCGATAGGCAAAACCACAGCCCTGATAAAAATAAACATCCAATTAATCACCATCATTAGCTATCTAAGACTCCATACAACACCACAGTTACAGGTATCTTATATACACTTAAACAATAATTAGCAAAAATACAAGTAACACCTTTACATCGAACTACGACTATTTATGTGCGACAGTGTTTCTGACATCTGGCCAGGATATACACTAGAGAACATTGAATCTTTTCACACCGTTTCAGGCAAAATTGAGCTACTCCTCCCTCTTAAAACAGCAGAAGAGTGGCTGGAAAGCAGACAAGAGAAGGCCTAGCATGATGGATTTGTTTTTTATGAAGACTTTGGGACACCGAATGCTGAAGAAGAGGTTGTGGACTATGAAGGCAACATTGGAAGTAGTAACCGTCGGTCAACGAAATTGAAACATATATAGCTGTGAAATGAACAGTCAGTCACAAAAACCAGCTCGGTTAATCATCTCAATCAACTTCTAAAATGTCTCTCTAACCCAACCAAATCAGAAGCACCACCAGGCCCACAAGATAACGAGTGAACATGGTATAATCCCTCTAGTTAGCACTGTGTTGCAAACCGCAGATAGAGATCACTCCAAAAAGATGGTAACTAGGAGCAGCAAATTGAAGGAAAAACAGGTTCTGGCCAATGGTCATCAATGATACCATGCCTTCAAAGACTCCTCAGCCCTCTAATTTTGGAGTCAACACATAAATATCAATGCAAGTGAAGAGTTCAAAATTGCTCTGTTGTTGCTATTTGCAACACAAAATAGACATGTTCCTTTGCGTAATATCAGGAGAGTGAGCCATTCCAGTCTGCATTTCTCAAAGAGGGACATATACACCAAGAACATATTATGCTGCTGAAATATTGTTTTTAAACAAATACAAGTATTTGTTGTATTTTATTCAAAGATAACATTAATTCCAGATCTAACCTTCCAAAGTCGGAGTAGAATCCAGTTTGTCTGAGCCCAGGATCTACCTTCATATGGTGCCAGTAACGCCTTCGTCATTTGCATGCAGCTAAAGTATTCACAAGTGTTAACAAGAATGTCAATTGATGAAAATTAAAGAATACATTTTGCAATGTTTCACCATTTGTTCCTTGGTTAACGATGACAAGGAGACACAGTTAGAGAATATACTGAAAGCTCAACTTGGTAACAGTTTTCGGCATTGGGCAATTTTAAATATCCATGCACCATAAATGAGTAATATACTTTGCTATATATCAAAATGTACACTATACAATAAATAGAGCTGATCAATACAATACGATTACTAAATACCAAATGTTGATGCATTGCAAGCATTATTAAGCCAATATAATGCTGATAACATTTTCAATTTTGCATACACCAATTTTAAAGCTTACTGGTGTATCATTCAAACTTAAAATTTCGAGGGCCACCTCAAAATGTAGGCCAATTGCAAACAGATTTTGTGCACATATTTCCTTCTTCATAATTGAAATAGCTTGGAATGGTGTCAGTAGACAATTGCAAACTTTAATTTTTAACGGCTATCCTAGTGCCTAAACAATATTTGCTATCAAGTACCACTGAAACCGAACAATTTCCAAGTGTGGATAAAAGGTGCTTATGATCACATATACAACCTCATCATGACACAGAATTCTGCCTTACTTGTCCTCTGGCATGGACTCCAGAGCTTGAAGAGATCTCGGATAGCAGACAAAGCAGGCCAGAGCTTGAATTAGAGTGTCCTGGATATCTATAGAAACAAATCACTTCACTAATACAAGTTTCAGAAACAGTAAGCTTAATAATATTTGAAACTACTCTCTGCTCTCTCTGACTTTTACAGCACCTCGTGTTTTAATGCGAGCATGATAAAGACAAGCATTTGAACTCCACCACTGTTTGCATTATGACAGTGCCAGTCCCAAGCCTGAATAAAGGTGGAAGGCGACACTAAGGATCTATGTTATCATACAGTGTCGTTAAACTGAAACTACTACTGCTACTAATTAGAACAAACATCATCGTAAATATTTAGAACACATAGTTATCAATAGAAGCAATTTTTCACAAAAGATCGTTCTCCTTAATGTTAGCATCCACTGAGAGATTCTTTCATAGTGATTAAAATTAATATCTTATCTCAAGTAAAAGTAATGCTAGTAACAACATCATAAACTAAAATAACGTTTAAATAACAAACAATAGAAAATTTCAAGGAATTAAATTTGACATCAAGATACCTCAAGTAAAACTGAGTGTTAAAATAAACATCTGTACAGAATTAAATTTCTGATAGCAATTCAAAATTATATTTAACCAACAAATCTCTCACCTGTATTAACAATGCGACGATCAGAAAAGTTGTTGCTGAGAAAAACTGCATACTGTGTGAGAGATTTTTCATGCCCTGAAAGTACAACAAGTAGAAAATTAGTTTATTTACTTGCAATAATTCAATAATAGTACAAATGTTTTAAAACAAATATTCACATTACAGCTATAGTCAAGCAAAATACGGAAAGTCACATCCCCCAAACAATCGTTGATAGCGTCTCAAACCATACCAGTTCGTCAGCCAGTGCATAAAAAAGCAGCACCATATGTAAAACACGTGAGCACAAAATCTAGCTCCTGAAGGGTCTAACCTTGAATTCTGGTGTATGGTATGATCGGATGAAAATAGTTGGTCAAGGCATTGTATGTGTTAATGCAGGCTTCGATGTAGAAGTCAGGCACGAAGCCAAAGAGCTGGCCATCAGCTGACGCCTGGTTAAGCGTCCTCAGAATGGTCAGCATGAGCCAGTGGACATCCTCTTGTTTGTCGGCAGAGTAGATGACACAGATGATCCAAGCCATGTGTCTTGCCTGCTCCACGACCTTTTCGAGGAAAACCAAGCGGGCTCTTTTCAACTCTGTCACCACATCCACCAGCTGCAAGCAAAACAACAATTGCCTGTATAGCGTCTTCAACATACAGTATCCCTTTACTTCTGTTCAAACGGTTGTTTAGTAATATTCAAAACACATCACCTATCTTCTTTTTTTCCATTCCAGCAAGGACTAGTCCCTTGTTCGGAGGGGTCAACTACTCAGATCTTCTTTCTCCAATGGATTCTGTCTGCATTCTCTTCGATTATCAGTTTGTGCAGTTAGAAATCACCATCACATCACCATCACCATCCATCCATGCATCCATGCATCATCCATCACTGTGCTTTGGTGTGTATAAATATGAAATGCACAAAACCTTGAAATGATTTTACTCCAAGACCCAGGTGGCCTTGTCTTCTTAACCATCCACCTGGACTGGATCAATTCCTCTTTGGATGATCGTTCCTCTTATGCTTCATTCTCAGATAACACAAGAGGCCGGTAATGCGCAACAGAAACCTCTGTAAGAGCAGGACCGGTGCTTATCTGCACAACTCAGATTCTGGGTCCACATGATTTCTACATATCTGTGTCCATAAATAAAATTAAAACAAACGCAAACAGTAAATGAAAAGTTCATTAGTGTACTTATGTACATGTACATGTGTATTTATGTACAATTGTACATGTGTACTTAATGACCTCTGCAGGGCAAACTGCGATCTTCTTCTCTGCATCAGTCAGTGCGACGATGTATTCCTGAAACGTTTCCCGCAGCGAGCACATCTGAAAAGAGCGTCACACTCATGAATTTATTCCTTATAATTTCTTAATTTATTGTTCTTGTATAACTGGTACCATTAATACTGAACAAACTACCATTGTAGTACAAGAAAGCATTTCCAGTACCTACGTTTTGGTCTCTATAGCCAACAAATTCTTATTCAAATCAGATATAAAAATTAATAGAAGCTGAGAGGCTAATTAGAAGACCATATTCCCTTTTCACTAAAATCAGACATGCCTAGCAAAATTAAATTAAATTTTGTAATGAATGAATGAAATTTCGTAATGAATGAATGATTGAAATTAAATTTCGTAATGAATGAATGAATGAATGAATGAATGAAATGGTCTGACATCATACGATTACAAACGCTGTTGTAGCAGACCTCATTCACATTGTATTTTATTTGTTGAATTCTACAGTGCCCCTCACAGCACTACCCATTCATGAAAAATGAAAATTCTTAAGAAAACGAACAGATATAGTAATACCCCCAGCTAAGATCATAGGATCTCATATAGGCAAAGGTGGCGATCCTGGGGGTCGAGGGAGACAAGTTCCCCACCTTTTATAGAGAGGAGAGACATTACACGTGTGTCCCCCACATTTCCAACCCCTCTCATTCTCTCATTGGGTGTTGCCCCACCTGTCAAATGAGTTCGTCGCCTCTGCATAGAGGGAAGATCATACAAAAGCCACTTACAATACAATAAAACAGAAATGTAATAATGCCATCCCTTATACCAATTCAAAAGTGCACATTTCTGGCCTTAACTGATGCCAGAAGTCCTGTGTGGACACAGTATGTGCAAAACACAAGCTGAGCTGCCTCGCCACTTGCCTTGCCAAGCTGCTTGTGAGCTGTAGTGTTATAGAGCATGACCAGACCATCAAGTATTTCAACCAGGGTCTCATCGGCTGTAACCTTCGACATGCTAGTCTTCATTTCAGTCTCTAAAACATAACACAGTATTTCACAGTAACAAGATAGGAATATCAGGCAAATTTTTAAAAAATCAATTTAAAAATCAGGTTCTTCAGACAATATAAATCAGAATTCTCAACAACATGTCCATTTCTAACAGTAACAACAACACAATGATACCTGTAAATATCAGAAACAATGAAATAAAGATCAATCTTAAAAACTTAATTCAATTTCTCATTCTGTGGCAATAACAGTACCTAACAACAATAAAATGGTGACAACTTATAATGCATCTAAAGTTCTTTAACCAAGTCGAGGAAACATCAATAAAACTGATACTTCACTGAAAAAATAACGGGTAGCTGTACCAGGTTTAGTACAACTACTGGAAGACAGCATCTTCTTCAAAATAACAAGTAGAATCACACATAAGCAGTTTGAAGTTAATTACAATGTAATTTTTAGATGTAAAAGTCCTCACATTTTAGATATCAATTGCTAAAAAGTAAACAGCATGAAAAGAACAGCATAAAATTAATAAATACTAACATTTCAAAGACTGCAACGTCCAGACAAAGCACTTTAGTAATCGAACCAACACAACATCTATATTGGTGATTAACACCTGTATGGATAACTCCTAATCACTTTAATCTTTCCATGACAATTCCGAGGCCATTGGGTTTACTAAGAAATCAAACAGGAAATGCTAAATTACCTGCACATGTTTTTTTCAGGTGTGACAAAAGACCTCCGAGTCGCTGGCAGTCGAAATAGTCCAGGGAATCGCTGTAGAACGTCCCACTTGGAACATATATCTCTAAGAAAACACACTAATCACTGCTAATGAGGTTAACAAGAGAAGCAACAAAAATGTAAAGAATGCTAAGGAAGATATAAAAAACAAATACCATTACGAAATGCAAGTGAAAATGTATGTTGTAGCGCTAAATAGATTTAATTCCTGTTCATATTTAAATAAAGATTACATAAAGACAAAGACAAGGATCATTCTGAGAGGCATCTGTATACTTATGTGTTCCTGTTAAAGTGCGCAGGTTAAAATTGTGAGACAGCATCTCTAAAAGCATTTTTACCGTTACTGCCCAGAAGTTTCTCTTCACATAATTGCAGGTCTCGATCCAAGTGGTATTGAAGTGCCCTGAGGAGACGATCGAAGAAGCAGAGCTGGACAAGAGGAGGACAGTGGTTGATCTGCTGAATCTGTAGGAAAAAATGTCAAACAGTGAACACAGAATTCAGCAATTTAACCCCTTAATTACAATCCATATCAATTTAACATTTTAGTACATGCTTGTCATTAAAGGGTTAATCTGATCCGCAGATGCTCATTAAGCACACAATTTTAGAGGTTAGATACAACAAATATGGTCATAAGATGCAACAAACGGAACAGAACAGTGGGAAGGCCAAGTGAGGGCATCCAACCATTATCTAGCATGCTAAATGTATCTTTAACTTAAGCAATTCTTTAATGTATAAGTGAAGAATAACTGTCACTAGATAATAACACCCTGCATGTTATAAATATACGAAAATTAGAAGGGCGCAAATTGTAAACAACTGTAAGCAACACAGCACAGGTTAAGAGCAAAGTACTTACTTTGATGTGAGGTGGAATAATATTCTCCTTAAGAAATTCTCGGAACTTGAGCTGAAATATCTGTCTCGAAGAAGCCGCATCCTTAAAAACAATCAACGCAAAACGGAAATCAAAGTCAACAACATCAGAAAAATGAAACTTGGACCTCGCAAAGAAATTTTGCTTCTGATAAATGCAATTTTAATTTTTACAAACATGTAATTGCACATATAGATGTACATGTAATTTTCTAATAAGTGTAACTCTCACCTGATCCGTGCAATCGTCTCTTGTCAGAAGCAGCTTGACAATGTTCGTCTGAATCTCTTCCAGTTCTTGGATGCTGGCTCTAAGGACATCACAAGAAGCATCATATCTACGTTTGTTCTCACATTCCTCTTCGTTCAGTTCCTTGCTGTCCTCATCTTCGGATTCATCCTAATCCAAAGTCACATAACACTTATATACATATAAATAGCCTACATGAAAGACATGATATACATATATATATAGCCTACATGAAAGACAAATTTTCAGTTGAATCAAATTCATAATCAAAGAAAAAGTTTGAATTCAAATCAAATCTCGATTTGGTGGGTACCAGCTTGATATCCATGTAATCTGTACTTGACAGCAAAGGCATACCACAGTTACACAGTTATCAATATGTCAATACAGGACTTTTCTGCAGTTTATAATCAATTAAACTAAAAATTAAGTTAATGGAATTGAAACAACACAAATAATTGTTTAAAAATTAAAACCAATTATACTTGGAACATGGCAACAAGTCATTTAATGAATCTATTTCATGCACTATTATGCCCAAAGTCTGAGTAATCTGTAAATTAGCCTATTAATTTGACGAAGTATGTTGTTAAACATTTCTACACACCTTTGACGCACACTTGTACCACACACAGGGAATCATGCACGCCAGAATCTTATCATCCGGGGGCTTGACGTGAAGAAAAATCGGAAATTTTACTCTGTCAAATGTTTGTCTGAGTTAAGGACCAAACAGAAGAAGCAAATACTAGTTTCATCAAAAGACAGGTTTCAAATGGTGTTACCACCTTAATAATGGAAGTGTACTTAAAGTGACTGGGAAAACAATGAGGCTCATTGCTCACATAGCACAACTCCTATATATCTATTTCAAAGTGCACCACAAGTGCGTAATTTAATCAGTAATCACTTTTCTACAGAACGACATATATTAACTGCAGTATTATTCATCTATAATTTATTCCTGTAACTTCCATAGCATCTTATAACAATGTAATGCTAGACCATGCCTCAACTAATATCCATGAATCTTGTGAAACAGAAAGAAAGCCTAAGAAGGCTAAGAAGTTCCTCTGTTCCTCAACACCTTGCATTCACCATAGTCCAGACAATCTAGCTCAAAATATGGTCAAAGGATATAGGACGTTCTTGAGTAAGTATTTTCTCATTTGGACATGCAGTAGTAGAGCATGTAGCAGAACAAGATACTTCCTCTGCAAAAGAAAAACACATCAGACAATCACTTCTAAATAACATAATGTAACATGTAATGTAAAACATAACATAGCACATAATGTAACAGTAACACATAATGAAACACAGTGCAAATCAACAGTTGTACGATTCCTTAAAATACCACTCAAATGTAATCTTTGCTAAACACTAAATGATTTCAGAATCCAAACAATAAGTTCATCTAAGAGCTAATCATGTAGATAATTATAAAATAAAACTGAACAGGGGCAGGCTAATTAGCCATTATTAATTAAGAGCATCTGTTAACAGAAGCAGAGTGCAGTCTGTCAGTCCTTTGATTGAGTCATGTGGATGGGGTTGAGCAGAGATTAAAATGGCAATCCAACATTTGTACTTCATGAGCAGACTTTCTGCACTAGCCAATCACATTAATATCACATGAGAAGCAGTCACTCAAACCTCAGACAGAGAGCTAAATACAGCCCCCATTTAAAAGCATCTCAAACATGCTGAGACCGTCGCACTCAAAGAGATCCAAAACAGGCACCTCCTAAGAGAGTATTCATGCGCAACTGAGCTCACATTTAACAACTAACCAATCAGTGCAATCACCAAGTGGAACATCCAAATGGTAAATAGTATAAGGTATAGAGATCAAAATCCTGTCAATCAAGTAACAAACAAAACTGTAGCAATCCGATGCTAGGACACCTGTCTATCTACTATAGCACATATCAATTTCTGACATTACATGCTATGCCACATTACATGCTATGCCACAATTAGAAATTTACAATTACTTAATAAATTGCTCTGCCAAATGACATAAAATTGTAAGTTTTAGAAGACACATTACCTGCCAACTGAAATCTTCAAGAACAGGAGAGAACCGGTAATTTGACAGTAAACTTATAACGAGGTTGTCCATGCATGGTTTCAGTTCTTGCTCCTGAATTAACGATCAAATGAATTCAAGAATAACTAAAAATTTAATTACAATTAGGCATTGGTAGTTTTATATATTGATATAGCAGTGCACATCCGAATATCAAAGTACCAGAAGATTTATCTAAGTAAATCAAGCAAATCGTTAGTTTATTTTAAAGATTAACTTTTTAAACAAACTAATTAGTGTCAATGCGCATTTGATCGCATCAAGACATTGAATTCTTAAACATATCATCTCCAGAAGATAGATACATTGAAACTCTATGAGCATAAGAAACTGTGTCAGCAGACTATTGGTTTAACAGTGCACTGGTAATAAACTGGCATACGAAGGAGCAATATAAATGTCCAACTCTATACATACAAAAACTGAAAGACATGAAAGAAAGGAAGCAGCATCACCTGAAGAAGAGAGAAAAACAGGTCAAGCAAACTGTTGAGGCATTCCTGGCTTTCGCTTACTCCCAGTAGAACCTTCAGCAAACACTCCTCAACCACATAAGCATTCTTCTGCAAATGAAACCATATAATAAGAGGGCTGGGATAATTAGACAAAATATAATGAGCACGGAGAGAATTCACATTGCAGTCATTAGAGGCGAAGACTAACACATTATCGGCATGTCACTCAAAAGGTTTCCTCCTTGCAAATCAGTTGAGTAACGTTCCTTACTCTATTTATAAAAGCACCCTTGAAATGATTCTGCAGCTGAACTGCTTCCCATTCCTTTACATAATTTCATCATCAACAGGCAAACATTCAAACCCCATAAAAACTCCATCAACCTATTGCAGTTACTAAGATTATCAAAGCATTGTTAATCATAATTAATATCAACATATAAATTTACTACAAGCAGCTTAATTCTGTGGCACGTTGAACTAATACAGCACAAAAGCATGAATTAAAAGGCAGAATTAAAGCATTTTAAAGTAAATAAACAGTTTAAAGCAAAATTAGCATCATCATGTATGTGAGCGCCGTAACTTGTGGTCGCTCGACTTCATTGATGCAACTTAGTCCAGAGACCCTGAGCAACCATGCCATCTGTCAGTTTTCTACATTTGGAAATCCATCGTTTGGTTCCCACTGGTGACTCCTCCAGCTAACTGTGCATTGTTTTACCAAATGATGTAATAAAACTCATTCATGATGATGCCTAACATCACAAAGGTTTTCGCAGCGAGTGCCTCTAAGTAGACATCTTGAAGAGGTGCTATATGAATTATCAGAATAAATAAATACACACATGCACACACCCACACAAACACGCACAAAACAACAAAAAAGAAATCCTACAAACCAAAAGTGGAGCCAGGTTGCCAATGATATGCGCACTGAGAATCAACAGCGTTGCCTTCTGACTGCGATGCCTCCTTTCTCTGTCACCCAATTCATCAGAAGACTGATAACAAAGGAAAAACGTCTTACCAAAGATGAATTCATTTTAATTAATATGTAAGCATTTAACAAATAGACAAGTTTTCACATAATCTCAATTTCCTAAGTCACCTCTATCTAAGAAATTTTCTTCTGGAATATAAATACAAATATAATATTTATTTATATATATACATGTATAAATATATATAAGATATACAAATATTATATGTATATATTTATATATAACAACATAAGTATATATATATATTATAAATTGCTCATGTACAAGCGGTAAATGCTAAACAAGGATCGATGACCACTTCACATAGAACAATTATTGATGATGAAATCACAAACATTGATAACAAAGTTATCATAACAAAGTTATCATAACAAAGTGTGCAGACAGAATATGTTCATGCATAAAACTGCTTAGCATTATCAACTAACTCTTCAGCATCAGAAAGTCACATATTTCAGATATATATAAAAACTCTTTAAAAAAGAATAAAAGAAATAAATGACCTGGGAGTCTATAAAAATGATTTTCAGTTGAAACGCCCAACAGCAAATCAGACAAATACCTGTGTATGTCGAGCCGTCGTCAGCAAGGGTAGCAACCTGTCTAAATAGGTGAAAAGCAGACGAGCCTTGACGACATCGGTGGCAGGCGGATCCTGCAGCGGACGATATCCCTCGAGAGGATAACGCAGAGGGGTAGAGCCAAAGTTAGCTCGTAGGTTCTCATTATGAGACAGACTGACGGCCGCAAAGTATGCATATCCAGGGCCAAGCGGTATATCCAAAAATGCATCACCCATGCAGCAACCATTTCTAAATCATACACACAAATTGTAGCAAAGAATTATATAACAGCAAGTGTACTAAGAAAATCCTTACAATAATATACATCTAGAAGCATGCAAGTACATGCATTTTCAGACAGTAGTGGATTTTTTTTTATATCTAGATCTATATAGCGCCTCTCAAGGAATAACCATTCAGAGCGTGCTCTCTGCGGTTCATCGTGAAAAGTTTTGGCAATGTTCTTTATGACCATCATGAATGCAATGCGCTGAATTCTGGTAATAACCCTCAGGGCCAATAGCCAACAATAAATGGATCAGCAACAGAGGAAATGAGGGGGTGTAGAGTGGGGGAAAAGAGTGAGACAGAAAAGGAAAGTAACAATAAGCAGAAGCTCTGCAATGGATAAGCCGGTAGGGTCAGAACAGGCAAAGTATGGTAAAGTAACTTAAGGTTACATAGGGTAAGGTAATCAGGTTAAATCACTTTTGCAAGATATCAAGTGCACGGAGCTGAGAAGAGTTACAGATGAATCCAAAAAGAGTACCTCATGAACGAGATAACACCATTGTCACAGTCGATTGCACAGCTTATGACATCACCAGCAAGCCAACCCTAAAAAAAACGAAAACAACAGAAGATATAGCCACATACATATAAACATTTGACTCTTTGATTGGACTGACTGACTAACTGACTGACTGACTTCCTTACTGTATACCTTGTATATCTGACTTATTGCACAGACTTACTAAATGTATGACTTATGAAATGTATTCAAAATCCTATGTAAAGTAATGGCAAAAGAGAAAGAATGTAACCAGACCTCTCCATACTTGGAATGCATCTTCATATTCCACTTCTGTATACGACTGCCATCGAAAGCAAATGAATACTTTGTATCTCCAGCACCATCCTATAAGAATCAGACCACCACAATGACAGCGACCATAACAAAAACAACAATAGCAAGAAGAAGATAACAAATTACACAACTAACATTAGCACCAACAATCATCATAATTCCAACATTAATCCTTTAATGGAGTAATACTGTTATATATTCATAATACACTAATCAACAGATCTTATTTAAACCACATCACTTCAAAACAATGCATACCTCTTCTGTAAACTTGCATTTTACGGTGCACCATCCGACCTGCATGACACCCTTTGATCCAAGCAGCAGTTCATAGATCCATTTCCCTGCAGAAATACATCATGCCTAAATAGTTTCCTACTGCATCGTTAGACTTACCGCATTACAAACTAAAGATCAACCTAACATTTGATCATATTAGGCTCAGACTAGGCCATGGGAACTCACTTAACATGACTGAACTGACTAGGTTTGCCAAATCTGATGGGCAAGCTACAGCAGAGCTCCAACTCCAGGCTTTTCATTTCATGAGAGGCTGGTAATCGTCAAAGGTATATTGCA
Source organism: Bimastos eiseni (assembly GCA_959347315.1). Classification (NCBI taxonomy): domain Eukaryota; kingdom Metazoa; phylum Annelida; class Clitellata; order Crassiclitellata; family Lumbricidae; genus Bimastos; species Bimastos eiseni. The sequence goes on along the minus strand of OY365815.1, from coordinate 24,817,213 downwards.
AGGTAGTTCTTGGGTGGGAAGCTCTTCAGAGAAGTTCTTTGACATGGTGCAGCAGGTGCTACATGAATGTTCATTTACATTACAACAATCATCATTATCACAAGCATCACCCCTATCCATAGGTAGAAATCACATATATATATATATGTGTGTGTGTGTGTGTGATTTCTACCTATGGATAACATTTGTTATACATCTTTTTAACATTTGTAACATATGTTACAACGTATATGTAAATATATCCACTGCACACTTTGTCGTTTACTTCTGTACTTCTTCTTGCACTGCCAGCATCAACACACATTATGATAATTAAGCACCAATCAGTCCTCCATTTGGTTAAGCCACTCACTGCAATCTCTTCCTTTCCTATTGTGCCCTCTGTAACCCCAACATCCACAATGAACACGCTCATAATCTTTCTAAGTGCGTTCGTGAAGCATATATGAAATATATGCAGGTTTAGAAATAATTTTTGCTTAACCTGCAGCCTGTGTTCTATGAGCACTTAAAGAAAGCGACCTCAATAATACATTGTAATGAGAACAATTAAAATGAATGGTAACTGAACGCAGTCTGCAATATAAAATTTCATTTCTTTGAAGTTGCATTAATTACCACTTTAATGATACCTTTGTAGACACAAGTGTTGGATCGGATTGTACTGAAATTGCTCTGACTTGAAACCTGATTAGAAAAACTGCAGACGAGTTAAACAGATTGATATTTTGCAGAAGCTAAACACATTGAACCACTGATACAAGGCAAAAGAAATCTATCTATCAACAATTCCTTACATCGAAAACACATCCCACAGCAACAGGGAAGCCTCTATGTCCTCTCTCTAGGCTCTGAGCTCATCAATGCCATGAAGCAATACTGCACAAAGAGATGACATGACCTTCATCAAATATCTTTTGTTATCATCCTAGCTCATGTCAGCATCATGCTAAATAAACTGCTAGTGTCCACGTGGCAACAGTATGAATGTGTAATAAAACCCATACCTAACGTATTTATATTGCATAACACTAATATACCACACGTCTTGAAGCATAAACTGTTTTACTGCATGCATAATCAATTATTATTATTATTAACAATATTTGCTTCATAGTGCATACTATTTCTTGATGTAATAAATATATCAGTATATATTTTGTATGACTGTTTTACACACTGTGGCATTGTACCATATAGAGCAACTCATTTTGAAAGAACTAACCCCGAGTCGATCAGCCTCCACTACCAGCGTTCCAAAGCTCCCCGTATAGTCAAAATCTACAGTTCCTGGACCAAGGCGACCGTCTGAATCAGTCTTGAAACCATCTTATGTACACACAACAGATCATAAATCAACAGTTTAATCTCACATGTAATGATATACTTACAACTCAATTTAGTAGCATGACTTTATACCATTATACCTGTATACAAACTTAAGGCAAATGCTGTCCAAATGTATGTTCTTGTAGTACACCACCCATTTGTAAGCACAAAGGCAATATATAAATCAACAGTAACAATACATTGTGATGTACATTACAGCGGCCTCATAGCAAAACCGCTCTATATCAAACCAACTCCATCAAAATCATAAGTGCAAACTGCAAATGCCCAAAGCACTACTCTACGCTAAGAGCATGGCACCACCTTATTCACCAGCAATGCCATGTGTCAGAGTGCAATTCTATAGAGCTAAGAACTGGGAAAAGATGTCAAGTGAAACCAATCTTAGTCAACTTTTTAATATAATTGACATCATCAAGTTCTAATTTGCAAATGGCAGATGATTTGAGTCAATTTTAGCTGGCAAACTGAGTTCACTTGATCAATATTTTCTCATGAACAGATATGATATCCAAAACTAAATTATATTTAATACATGGTCACTGGTCTGCCTTACATACATAAATAAGCACTATAACGACAAATTTCATTCTACCATAGCCAAACACAAGCAGACAAGAGAGAAACCCACGATCAGTTTGAGATGCTTCATTCAGGCTACAGTCAATGTAGTGAGATACCTTGGCCAAATCAACTGGCTTCCTGTGTAGGCCTATAGGTTCACTGCATATACAATAAAAAAAAACAATCAGAGCAATATTAATGGCGAGCGTGTCTTCGTGCGTGTGATGAGGCCGAAGGAGGACATTTTTAATACACGTTATAACTAATAAATGATAGATATGCATGTCATAATCATTAAACAGAAGTTTTTTCATATTTGGTTAAAATGCATACATTATTGGACAAATTAATTATTAATTATTACAGGATTTCTCGAGGTTCGCTTTTTATCCGTTCACTGTGTAGATGTTCCTTGCTCATACTTCATACCAACAAATTTTGTCCTAGATAAATGACAATATGACTGTTGTTATGACTGTAACACCTTGGACCTTGGTCCTCGGCAGAGGGCCTTCAGCACATCACAATGACCGGTTCAAGACTTTTGAATCCCCTGCACAGATATGCCTGGTAAGACTAATCTTTACCTATACACCATCACAGTTTGACATCTGGTTCACTGACCTATACAAATCGTCACCAGGCTTCTCCCACACCATATGAGTTTTTAAGTTACATTCACAGGATATGACCATTAATTGATGCCTGATTTACACTATAAAGCAGCTATTGCAACAGTGAATACATTGGAAATGATCACATAATTATGTGCATCTATAATACATATCAGTATGCATGTACAAACATATTTATAAACACTCACAAACATACACACAGATATATACATACATGCATGCATACACAGAGATCACATTCATAAACCCATAGAGCAACATACAGATATATACGGTAATATGTGTAAGTCCTCTCTAAAACATGTTACATCCCGTCATCTACCACTACCACTTCACTTATAATCAGATGATATTCTGCATGTTAGGTCAGGCAGTCATTCAGTTGCAAGAGCTGAAAGATAATCGCAGGACATCGCACCATTCAAGACACAGCACAGACCATCAAGACAGTTAATGAAGCTAATACTCCATTTAAAACAAGCAAAAAACTAACCCAGAACCAGTTGCATCACACTTGTCTGAAAGACTTGGAAAGACCTGCTCAATAATCTGTGTCACATGTTCACTCTCACCTATATCCAATGTAAACAAAATAATCATATAAAAGAATTCACAGAATCTTCCCAAAGATAGAAACTTGTCAATTTGCTATATCAAAGGAACTGTATTGGCAAGTCCTAAAGCTGAACTTCAGATTCAGTGGAAGTTCCAAAGATTCACAAGCAATTACAATAAATGGTTTGTCCTAAATTGTGCCACCAAAAGGTTCTGACCAATGTTTAACTTCAATTTGTTGAATATCCTCTCATACAACCAAACATTTAATTCAATACAAACTAAATTGTATTTTATTAGGATTTTTTAAAGTAATAAGAATGTTATGCTTAATTGTTCTCTAGACCCTGTCTGTATACACCACATCACTACATCGTGAACCCATTGCGACACTATTACTGCTAATCTAAACTATATCCAAAGTTCTGTCTTCTGGCCGAAAGTGGTGTATCGGGCCCCACAAGTTTCCGGGTGTCCTACGGTATCGTTTGGCATGCTGCGGCGTCTGCGCTGATGGTAACATGATTTCTAATGACAACACTAATCCTGACAGATTCCCACGACCCCTAACCTGACCCTAAACGACCCTCACGCCGCCCGGTATATTATACGCACCCCGACACTGCACTTTCTGTCTGCCTCCCTGACCAATTTGGAAAGGAATTGTATCTTCGCTAATCGATTTGTTTTGACTAAGCGCCTGTGAATAAGCTGGTTCCGGCAAGTTTGCTTTTGAGCACTATAATTATATAGATCTTGATTACGAATGACCGTCAGTTCGCACAATAATTATTGCATAATACAATACATCTACAGACCATCCGCAACAGCAATTAATTACCATCGTGCGCTTTGCTGAGCACTTTGATGCCTTTAGACTGCAGATACCCTTTATCTGAGAGGTCCTTGCCTTTTCCTGACGCCATGGAACTGAAACACACCAGATCACAAAAAAAACTACACGAAGTATTATTACCAACGCATCATATTATCCATTTTCAGCTTGACCTGGTTTTGGTATACATTTCTAATTATAGCAAGTAGGGCTTCGCGCATATACGCAAGTGAGTAAGTAAGTAAGTTTGTCCAATTGCCGCAAACGAACAATCCATATCTGCGTCAGAACTACCCAAAAAAGTAATGCACTTTTATGGTAATGTCCGACAGCAGCAGCAGAAGAGGCCGGAACCAGCGTCTGTTGCGCGTCATCGATACTGAAAAATCTCACGTATACACTTCCAGCAGGCCCACGTAGTTGATGGAAACCGCGTAGGATCAATATTTCCATGTGGGACTCGCAAGGATCGAGTCCAAGATCCATGGGGGGCGCGTAGAGCCTTTGCTAGTACTGTCTAATACCCATCGAAGGTGAGCACCATCTGGAACTCTCAAACTTCAGCTCTGCAGAGAACAACCGACAACAGAGCTTAAAGGTAACTCTGCAATTGGTTCTGTGTTACTATTATTATTGACGACTATGGCCTGGCCAGCGCATATATCTAGAAGTGAATAAAGAGAATTGTAATGGTGACTTGACTTGCGTCTTATGCGACAGGGACGTTGCGGTTGACGTTATTTATAATTAGGTAAACTATTAGTTAACAGTTGTCACTGTAGGTAGTTACAGCAGCTCATTAGGACTACAATTTTTAGCTCATAATAAATAGTAGGCCTCATTGTACCAGTCATGACCCTCCCTGCCGATCTGGTCGCGAACTACGAACATTGACCCTTCGTAGCTTACTGCGGTTTGTCAGTTTGTTTCTCATTAAACAAAGATATACACGTTTCAATCAACAATGTAATCCTTTCCTAAACTGCAAGTCTGCCAAGGCAGCAAAGAAGGCAAACTCAACTCTAGGTGTGATATTAGGGACAACAGAGACATTACTGAGGTTGCACAAATCACTGGTTAGGAACTAAGGCCACAGTTGGGATACTGCATCCAGAGATGCCTGAAACTAGACTTGGAAAAGCTGGAGCAAGTTCAATGAAGAGTTACAAAAATGATTTGGAACAACAAGGATTTGAGAGCTAGCAAGAAAGTTTGAATAGGTGTGGGATAACAACACTCCTTTCCAGGTATAATCTATAGGTTTTGAGGTCTCCTCTGCTCCTTCTTCTCTCAGTCGGAAAGGTTTTTGAATTTGCACCAAACACGGCAACTCAGAGAAACAAGTAATAATAGATTAATTAAGAAGCTGCACAAAATTTTAGGGTATAAATTCTTCAGTGAAAGAGCTGTATATTTGTAGAATGGTTTGGATGAGAGTACTGTCTAAGTGGACACCATCAGAGCTTTTAAGAGGAAACTTTCAAAATTGGGCTATCAAGCATGTTACAGGTAATTTGCAGTGATTTTAACACAGACTATAAACGTCTTCTGAACCACTTCAAACCCATGTTATATCATGCTAATTACATAATTCAAAGTCAGTTCAAAATGCTTGTTTCTTGTTGTTCTTCAATCATCAACTCTTATCCTTGAGCCCACTTTGCAAAGTACAATTAAACACAGACATTACAATTGATAAGACAATTCTTTACTGGATAACAATAATATACCACATTCATATTATAATCATAAATTATTGTCAGCCATACTCTTTCAATAACATGGCTCAATTTTGACTTTCTTCGGTGCTGAAGGAAGACAGTTTACAATAAAGATTACAATATCACCGTGAGATTAGGTACGTAACAGAGATCATTCTATGTGCAAATATCAAACATACTCATGTATCTTCACGAGGTTAAGCATGCTTATACAAATATTCTCCACTCTGAAGCAAAACATAAATTGAAACATGATCAAGAACAGAGCCTTTGGGGCCCATCCACATATTATGTATGCAGTGACAGGGGTGAGGGCTTCGAATTTCAGAGATTTTGTTTACAGGTGCGTATGGCGGGGTCCCGAAAATGTGTACGTACACAATAATGTACACAATAATGACCGTCTAATAATAACGTAAACGTCATGGAATATTATAATCAGAAGTGAAAACCTAATTACAGACTATATTCCTGCTTAATCAGTTTTGTGTAGCAATAAAACTTTTTGAAATGTAAGTATTGTTAGTATTTTATTCCTTCTTAACAGTTAACAAATTTAACCAGCGAAATATGATGCATAATAAAAACAAAAACCCTATCGCAAAACCAATGTCTCATAGATGTCTTATTTAACCTCTGTAGGGGTAGAGCTCAGATGTACATATATGTGGGGAGGGGTCCACAAAATGTACATGGTGCAAGGAGGGGGTCCAAAAATACAATTTCTTGCATATAATATATGGATGGGCTCCATACTCATGTATCTTCACAAGGTCAAGCATGCATGTACAAATTTGCCCCACTCTGTGCAAAACATAAATTGAAACAAGATAAAGGACAGAGCCTTTGGAAGATACTTGACAAGAGTGATAAATGGTATTCTGATAAACATATGATGCATAGTTGATCAATTGGGATCCAAGACAATCCTTACAACAAGCAGAATGAGGCCTCATTCCAGTCAAAGGCTTGCTGTTGAGTACTATAGGCATCTCTAATGCATCTAAATGTAGAGTATGTAAGCATCTATTGCACCAGCAACCAGACTGCACTCTGATGCACATATCTCCAAAATTATAACTTGCTTGATCATAACTCAATTTCATGGAATTCAGTAGATAACTCTGACACAATGCCGTAACTATGCTCCACAAAAAAACAATGGACAATCACAATTCGCTCAGAGGAATGTTCTCTCTTATATAACTCCAACCAATGTTCCCTCTAATGTTTGGAGATAGTGCACATAAGAAATTTTGCGTGCGCAACATTTTATAAAATGTTGACACTTAAGTGCGCAGGTCTGAGATGAATGCGACAATAGTTTAATTAAGGTCATGTCTAACAGTCTATGGTGGTAAGTTCCAATAACCTAAGAAAAGTTCCTTGTCTAAAGATAAATTCTTAAGGGGACGTATCAGCCAAGGAACCAACGTTTCTGGAGCAAGGCATAGGCTGCAGCCGGCTAGGAGACTAATAAAATATTGTGTGCACACAATAAATTCTTGCGTGCGCTGGCTCCAAGACCCATGTGCGCACAGCTTAGAGGGAACATTGACAACAACAATCTAGCCAAACATGATTTTGAAAGTCCTTATAAAGTCTGCCAACATCAAATACCTAGCATGGATGGCATGTACTGCCGAAAACTACCATACACTCACTACACACCTCTGTTGCACGTGCTAGTTATGTGGTAGACCAAAGCTGTTACAGGCAGGTTTCCAGCATTTACCATCTTGGAATGAGCAAACATCAACTTCTTAATACCTTGACAAATAGCAAATGTCTTTGGATAGTTGAAATTGTTGTTACAGTACAATGAAATGTAAACTTCAAGTCTAGTTCTGAAAATAATGGACTGATCAGAAATGACATCGAGCTACACACACAACGCTTAAGGCCGTATTAACGGCAAAAGAAGGAAGCCCGACAGTCGGCAGGTTATGTATTATAAATTGGTCGTCCTTCTGTGATTTTCAGAAGCACTTTAGACCAAGTAGCTTTGATAGTCTGCCGCACTTTATCATTGTACTGCTTCATGCGTCGACTGATTTCATCAAGGTCAACTGCTGTCATTTTGTCCACAAGGTCATCCACAGAATCGAAGTATATGACGTGTGGCCATTGATAAAAGTCAGCAAAGTTCAACCAGTAGTGAACTGCATCCTCATCCATGTCGTTGTTTGGATCGGGAACTTTGGAAAACAATCCAGGTATTCCAGACTTTGACGACTGTCTCATCATATAACCATTCCAAGTTCGCTGTCTGACCACTTGGTATTTAACGTGCCACTTCGTAAGGAGATCAAGCGACGGAAAAAACAGCGGAATGTTCATTCGGTACTGTTCAGTGAGGCTCACCATCGATACTTGATATGGAATGTGAATGATCCCACGGTGTGACGCGAGATCTGAGTACAGGTATTGTGGATACATCTCTCTGAGTGGAAAAATGACTAGATTGAGCTTGCGCTTCAGAATGATATTATCAAACTCTGCAAAGAGAATGTCGTTCAGCTCTGAGCTGTGAATTGGCGACACAAGAAACTGCTTTCTCGACGGATTATATGAGTCTGTGAGATAGGCACAGTAGTTAGGCAATATCAGTGGCTTCAGACCAGTGAAGTACTCGATGTACTTGGCATCGTAGAGATTGTTGGCAGCAAGGATACTTGTCCTATGTTGGCTGACGTTGAGCAACAGTTTGTTAAGAGCATTCCACTTGTCCGGCTCTGGACGTGCCTGCTCGTAACGGATTGTTGCTATTATCACCATACTCTTGTTAAAGGGTACGAAGGCTTCACACATCGCAACCGGCAATGTGCAGATGAAAGCCGTCACCGACTTCATCGTTGGATCGTCTTTGTAATACCGGTAAAACTGATCGATGACTTCTGGATTGAGACGCATACCATTATCACTGTTGATGATTTTGAGATTTCGGGCACAGGTTCCAACCTTTCCACAGTAGTACGAGAGGCTATTGTCAATGACTTTGACACCGATTGAGCTAAGAAGACTTCTTATGTCCATCATTGGAGTGACATGATAATCCTGTGACCAGAAAACTGGCTGATGTCGGATGACGGAACGTACGGTTTCCTCGTCGAATCCAGTGTTCTTAACAAAAACACAGTCTGGCTGCAGATAAGTATGATTCCAGAAGAGAATGTCATCGCTATCCACTGGCTGGTCATTTGCATCATAGTGCTGGCCAACGAACTCATTTTCATGACGTAAAACTGGAAAAGGATGGCTACCAGGCCACTGGGTACAAGAAACGCTGTCATGGCTGAACGTGAAATCTTTGGCGCGCGGCCAAAGAGAATTCGTGAGAAAGTCTGCCTCGGATTTGTATCCTTTCATGAGTTTCCGAAACAATACCCCAGTGGCATTTCGCAAGAGGAGTGGCATACCGCCGCTAAGGCCAGATATAAGCGGGTGAGGTGCGTGAGTGGGATGATCACGAATGCAATAGAGCGGAGCCTCGTGTTGTAACCAGTCATCCAGTGCTGCAGCTTCACGTTCGTTGGGACGCATCATTGCATCTCTCACCACAAATCTTTTAACCGACTTATCGTCTGCTATGAGATACTTCCAAAGTGAAGGAGGCAGACGAGATGAGGTCTTGTTGCTGAGACGGACGACCTCAACTCCAGAGTTCTCCATCTTCTTAACCAGAATTTTCAGCATTCGGGACTGCGTTCCATTTCCAGCTACATAGACTCTCAGACGCCATTTTGGAAAGAGGATCGGCACGAGCTGTGAATATCGCAGGCTGCCATAGAGCAAGTTTACATCATTTCCATACAGCGACATCGAAATGACATTTCCCATTTCCTTATCCCATGAAGTACCCGTAACCCCCTTCTTCCGATCAATGTATCTCCCCAGAATTGCCTTTCCAATCTCCACCTCCACTTTGATCCTGCTAGCCTTGTCGTAATGTGCAACGTACCTTTGGCCCTTCTCCATTGTGTGCTTGACTCTGGTGCCTGGTACCTTGCGACTGCGTTCCGGCCAGTACACTCCAGTAATCCAGTCATCCGCAAACCAATCTGTAAACACTCTAGGATAGTAGAAGCCAAATACATCCACATGAGTCCGGTGGACAAAATCATGAGTCAGGATTACAACGTTACCCTCTCTAAACCACGGACCCACAACACCAACGTTTGGTGGATTGAATCTGCCAAGTTCATCGATGAATTTCTCCGTCCATCCTGTTGTTTCCATTACTGTGTCATCATTCACCCGGTAGTAATAGTCCATGTTATCCATGTATGCTGCCATCATCGCATCATTCTGAGCCCAAGCAGGATGGCCTGAATGCTGGCACTCAACAAAATGCAACGTGACGTTTAGACGCCTCGAGCATTTGCGCGCAACCATTTCATAAAAAATACTAGTAAATAGCTTGTGAGAGTTTTCTGTCTCAAAAAACGGATCTGTGTGGTCATGGGCAATATAGAAGTGGTAGCCGAAACCCCGTGTCGCCGTAGCACAGAATGACAGCAGCAAACCTTTGAAGAAAGGTAACTCTTTAATTAGGCTGTCATGATCAAAGTGTGTTTGATCTCGTAATGTCAATGCACAACCAATAGCAATTTGATTGTCCTTGTATTCGACCTCATTAAAACTCTCATCTCCAAAGTCCTGTGCATTCAAAAACGTTTCTGGGTCATCTATGCCACCATCCCCAATGAATAACGCATGTTTCTGGTTTCTGCCAATAAATTCTGGTGCTCCAAGAACACTTTCATGCAGGACAAAACCTACTTCTTTTTTATGGTCATGAGTGTCATGTCGTTTCGGCCCAATATTCAAACCAATTGCGTCATCGCCGAGAACCTCGTGACCATCAAACTCTAGGCTAAGAGCGTGTTCATTATCAAACAGAGTCTCGTGTATTGTCATGATCGTCCCATGTCCCAACTGGCCATACAAGATGAAAATCAGAGTAACTGCTGCCAGTGCTAGTCCACAAAAAACCACTCTGCCTCTATTTCTTCTGATCATATTCGTATCTAAGGACATAATGCTCAATTTTCACCAACTGCTATAGCGCTATGTCAATTAGGCTAACGAAAGCTGTCGCAGCTAATGCCAATAGAACATGCCAGATCCATATCCAAAGGCAGCAAAAAATGCGCATATTTAGACAAATAGTGTCGCACTTTATTTCGACCTTCTATTTAAGCCGTCCGCTTCGTATACATCATTGTTGTTAAATACAACCACTGACATGCAGTGAAAATTATTTTCGAACATCATTCTACCTGTGTTTACAAATTTTCAACAGCAAAACGACCGCAAAATTATGGAGTCAGATGCGATAAATCTTTAGCGCTCTTCGTTAATAATTATTTCAGACATTGTGCCCGACTTTAGTATCAAGCAGCGTGGCAATATAATTGATTACTTTGATAGATACAAATAATCAAACATGCGTAAGAGTTATTTTTACAAGGACGTCACTTTATGTCTATTACTTCCAAAAGTGACAGAATTACAATTAATGACCGTGCAAAAGACCTGGGCCAACAGCGCCAATAATCATAATAAAAATTAGTATATATTGTCTGTAGCCCACGTACACATAGCCTATGGCTTTACAGCATGGATGTAGAATTTCATTTTTTTTAAATATAGGTAGGCCTATAAACTATATAAGTTCACTACGGAATAAGAGTGAGTGAAGGTTGAAGATAAACAAAATTGATCTGAGTCAAAGCTTGTAGTACGGATAATATTTCTGGAAAGTGTATTTTTGCTTATTTGTGGAGCGAACATAGAGTAATGTATAACACGCTGGGGCGCAGAGCTGAGGAATTAAGTTTGAAACCCGGCGGCGGCGTTGGTTAAGTTAAATTTACATATAGAGCGTATCGGGCGCCTTGCATGGCTACTGATATTATTTGTTCATTTTATGTTTGTAATCATACTGTGTTGTTGTCAGTTTGAAAAATAAACGAAAATTATATTAAAATAAAGTGTACAATTAAATAGACTGACATAATATTAAGCTACAGTTCTTTCATTCATTAAAAGATTCATATAGCGCCCTTTTATGACTACTCACTCGGACAGCATGGAAGTTTTAACATAGCCATAATAGTATTTTATAATTATGTGCCACAACATGATTTATTAAATAGACGCGAAACTGCAATGAGAGGTCATTCCTAATCCTATGTCCTACCACAGAGAATGCGCGGTTTTGCATCGCTGCGGTATGGGCAAATGGAACCACAAAAACCACCTTCTCAACAGAGCCGAGGGAGCGACTAGATTGAGCTCTCCATTACGACTGACAATGATCTATTAATGTTTTGTTATAGTCCTAAATTGACGAAGTGCTTGTTTGCATTGCGTCATAGGTTGTGTCCCTCTGTTGGGAAATCAATTTTCAATAGCCCTGTAACCTTGATACCTTTGCAGTCTTTGATGTTGAATATTTTCAGTTTTCGCTTCCGTCATATTCGTAAAATGGGTCTGATTTTCTAGGCGTCTGAAGTAGTTCTTAATTATTTTTGTTCTATTCGGGCTTCCACTTTCTAGATTGAATGATGTGTGATGCAAGTGAATGCCACGATCACACGTATGAGCTTCGTCTCGAGATAACTCGCCTCCAGGCTGAGTTGGAAGAGGCGAGCTCCGACAAGATGAGAGCGGCGGAATATGGTCTCGCCGTTCTGGAGGAGAAAAATTTGCTTCAACAGCACTGTGATCATCTGGAGAGCCTTTATGAATCGACCTCACATGACCTAAAGTGCACGAAAGAGGTCTGTGTAAACGAGGATATTTTATCTACCGGCCTGCTTAAGTGAATAGGCAGATTACGCCCACTTTTCCCCAGCGGGTGCGAATTCTTATCCACTGGCAACATTACGTATGTGCATAGACATTGATGGAATCAGATTGGTTTCTCTCAGTTTTCCAATCCCTAAGACTAAAATCCCACATATGTGAACATTTTGGCCACCCGAAAATGCGCTCAAATACATTACTCCTAACAACCACACACATCCCATAATGCGAGATTTGAATATAGGGGCCTCCTAGTTTTAAGGATTACCAGGTGCCACTTATTCCAGTAAGTTGCTTTGATGGGTAGAGCATGCAGAGTTAATTACCTAGATACATATAATGCGTATCATCAATTACATTTAAGAATAGGCACAATCATTCAACATGAAGATTTATATAGCGCCTCTTCGGGGTTACTGCTCATGAGCTCTCCTGATCCCAGCACGGCTGAAAAGAACAGTTTTAAGGTATGTATAAAAAGAGTCGGAGTTGACCTTGGAAGACAAACCAACGCCAATGGGAGCCAGTTTCAGAACGAAGAGCCCACCACTGAGAAGATACAGCTTCGTTTAGTGCTTGTGCTGACAAATGTGAGGATGAGTAGGCCTCGCTCAGTAGAGCGGAGAGAGCAGTGAACCCGGTGCACCCAAAGTAGAGTAGTATGTGCTTGTGTTCTTTAATCGCATCTGTCGCATTATTTCTCCTGTATAAAAATGAACTTTTTTTCTGGTGTAGATGTTGCAAGTGTAGTGAATCTGTTTCTGGACTCTATTGGTTCTGTTCATTTCCTTCAGTGATTGGAAACCAATCTTATACTGTGGCTGTTTGACAGATGTCATTGTTGGGGTTGGGTCGGGAGCGCTTCTGAGTAGATTTCTTGAAGGGGTGCTATATAAATCCTCCAAATAAATAAATAAATTGTCATAACTTCAGCTTCTCTGATCTTCTGCCATTAAATCTTCATTCACCCTATTGAAACCTGCCATGCCTCCTCTCTCTGTCTTGTCTGTTCAGGCATCATTGCTTATATCTGCATGTATTCTCAGCATACTGTAGTATTGTCAGTGCTGGCAAGGAACACCTTTGAGAAGTTTGAAATTAATTTAAAAATCAGTTTCATTACATTACATACAGTGAGGGAAGTGTATTACTATACGTGACAGTGATTGACAGCTATCATTTTCATTAATGATTTCTAGGCACTCAACCGGGTTGAAATGCGACAGAGGAAAGCGAACGAGATGGGCATCTCGCACGAAGAGGGTTTTCTTGAGGAAGAAGAACAGCTCAAGATGACGATCACTGACCTTGACCTGGAGCTGCGATTCACAAGGCAAACTCTTGAGAAACTTACTGTTGAGAAAGGGAAGGCTGATGCACAGATTGCCGAAATGAGTCTCCAGATGGAGCAGCTGGGAGGGCTGAAGAAACAGCTCAAAGTTGAAGTGAAAGACCTGAAGATGAGGGAATCACAGACTATGGCCGATTATGCGGAACTTGAAGATGAAAACGTTTCACTGCAGAAACAGCTAATGCAGGTGAAGCAGGCGCAAGTTGAGTTTGAATCGATCAAGCATGAAAACCGTCGGTTACACGAAGAACTCGATGAGCTAAAAGTGGATGTCGAAGGCCTGAATCGCGTCAAGGAAATCGTTGAGCAGAATTTGGAAGAGACGCTGAAAATCCTGCATCATGAACGCGAGGAAAAACACACTCTGAAGAAAGAACTTGACTCAAGAATTACGTCAGAGTCAATGCTTGCCCTGCAGACACTTGCTTCTCTGGGACTCAGCGATTTCAAGCCAAACCACTCAGATGGTAACAAAAGTCACTTCGAGTCACTACATGAAGATCACGACAGCCCAATGCTGAAGAAGATTGAAGCAGATTTCTTGACTCCAAACAAGGAGTTGCTGATGGCAGAGCCGACTCCAGCACAGGGCTTGGTCGGCGATCTCTTCTCGGAGATTCATGTGAGTGAAATTCGCAAGCTTGAGCAGATGGTGGAACAGTTGGGAATGGAAAAAAGCTTGCTGGAAAGCTCTCTGGAAGAGTCAAATACAAAGCTGGAATCTGCAAGGCAGGCAGCCGATGAACAGACGGAGAAAGTCCAAGCTTTGAAGATGGAGTTGGATTTGATGGTGTCGGGTCCATGTGATGTCACGGACTCCGGCAGTGAACTTTCTGACATTGTACGCCAGTATCCCACGTACAGAAATGCCATTTTGGAGATTGCCAACTTGCACCAGGAGGTAATGAAACTGCAGAATTTGCTCAACGTCAGAACAAGGGACGATGCCAGCGCTGAAGGCGCCAGTCGAAATTACGAAGAAACGATCCGAAGATTGGAAACCGAATTGGCCGACCGGTCAGACCGGGTAGCTGAAATCGAGACCAGCCTTGGCTGGACACAAGAAAATCTCATGAAACTGACTAGTGACATTTGTCAGATGTACTCCATCGTCTGTAAGGCAAGTGGTGAAATGCCAGTGAAGTCTATGGTCGAACATTCGCGACATCGTTTGGGCAAACATCCAACAAGAGCAACAGATGCACCAAAGAATGCAGAAATGGAAAAGGTGGAGCCTGTCCAGGATGTCGGGACTTGTTCGGAGAAGCATGACTTTGCCTCCATGGAATCAGCTCATGATTCGGGTTCTCTTTCGTGCTACAAATTGTTTGAATTGATCTCCGATCAAATGAGGCACCTAAGTGGTGCAGTTGAGCGCCTGGCTAACATTTCACGGCAAAACTGCTCGGGCGATATCACATCTGGTGAAGAATTGTCCGAACTTCAGGAACAAGTCGTTAAATTGAGGGCAATGCTTGCGACTAAACGAGAACAAATTTCAACGCTACGCACTGTCCTGAAATCGAACAAAGCCACAGCCGAAACTGCTATGACTCACCTCAAGCAGCATTATGACAAGGAAAAGGCCGAGACCAACGAAAACACTACTAAGCTTCGTCACGAGCTGATGCGTCTGAAAGAAGAGGCAGCGACGTTTGCCGCCTTGCGTGCCGCGTTTGCTCAACGGTGTGACGAATACACTACACAGTTGGATGAACTGCAGAGGCAATTGTCGGCTGCACAGGAAGAAAAGAAGACCTTGAACTCGCTGCTGCGAATGGCCTTGCAGCAGAAACTGGCATTATCCTCTAAACTGGAAGACTTGGAAAACGATCGGGAACGGAAGAACATGCGTCCCCAGAGGCCAACAAGAGGCAGAGGCAACAGGTCAGGTGGTTACAGCAGTCCACACCAGGCTCCAGATGAGAGCTACTATAGATATTCACCACAATTGCGATATCAGAGGCGAGACTACTGAAAGGCTTGTTTCGCTGCAGTCGTTACCAAAGGATCAGATTTTCTTATTCTGTTTCCAAGTGAGGAAATATTTTGATTATCTCTTTGCTGTATTTATCGTTCTGTTGGATTGTGGATGTCTGATGTCAGTGATGTCTTTCGAAACATTCTCGCTTAAATATCGATCATCGATGATACCATTATGATTGCAGTTATTTGCATTTTGTCTATTCACTATATTATTTTTACTGGTATCATGTTACAGTTTTTTACTGTAATACATTTTGCTTGACCCGTCATCAGTAATCTGTGCCCAAATATCTGAATAATTAAGCTTAATATTATAAGTGTTTTTTATTTATTACTCAGTGGCATAATGTTGTTACTCTATGGTTTAGAATTGATTTCATAATAATTTAATCTAGCTTATGGCTAAGGCATTACTTTTGGCAATGCAGAACTCAACAGTTGTGTAAAATGTGTATCACTGAAACTGCATTCCAAATCTCACTTGCACGACAACCTAAAAACTACTTGTGTTAACATGATTTGGTCAGCACATAAAATGGATGTTTCAGTTTTGTTTAATAAGGTGACAGCTGTTTTGAGTATTTTGGCAAACTCAAACACTTTTTGTGGATTGGTACATTTCTAATACTTCCTGTGAAAAATTATCATTAGACCCAACATTATGAACTATTATTACTACCAGGTAGTTTTTCAGTGGACTCTCCTAGCTGTTTGTGTAATTATTTTGAGAATGTGAAGGGTGTTTTAAGTGTGATTTAATGCAATAAATGTACAAATTTCAACAAACGGTTGCACTGAATAAATTGGGATGAGGATAATTTTTATTGCATGTTGTTGCTGTTGTTGCATGGTTTTAATTGGAGCTTTTCAATTTTCTACTCAATTGTCGTGGTCAAATGTTTTGTTTTGATAATAATTGAATTCAGTCATTTGATATCGAGTATCTGGTGAGATCTACCGAACTCGTAACTTCTAATCAAAGCGCTTTGAATTAATTGTATCATATTGACTGTGTTGATTTTAATGGATTAAATGCGTTAACATACTTCAGATGAGTACTTCTATCCCTTGAAATCACTTTAATGAGGGATGATGTTTCAGGGTATCTCAAGTATGAATTTTTGTCATGTAAATGACTACTTTAAGAACACTAATCAATTGTATATCAGTGAACGGATTATTTAAATATTATAATGTAATGTTGATGGTAAACAATTGAATTTAATTCAGCCATAAATCATGCAATACCATAATTTAACCCTCTCCAAACTCTTGAAACTTCGAATATGCTTCTATTCCTTTTACATTTTCTAGAATTTGTTCAACATAATTATTTCCTTTTCACGTTGTTTTTCCAATCTGGTTTCTGGTTTTGTTGTACCAGCAAGTTTGATGTAACATCGATCTTTATACAACGAAAATTGCTAAGGCTGCATACTACACAGCATTGTCTGTGTGTAATTGTAAAGCCACAGTTAAGGCATAAGTCAGGAGCAGCCAGAGTATTATATGATGCTTTCAAGTCAATTGTATACAGAAACCAGTTGCACTTACAATTGGTGATTCCACTTCGTTAGATTAGTTGTTGCAACAAGCTTTCATGTGAAACTGTGGCATGGTGTGTCCTTGTCATCCTGCAGATGGGAACTGCAACGTGAACTGTATAGCATCATGTGCTTCTTGCGACGTTGTATTTGTGGTGGAAGAACCTGATTAAAGTATGTTGTGAGGTTGAATTATGTAATTTTATTGTTACGAGTATGTAGTATTCAAATCTAGATGTTTTAGAAAGGATTTTTGGAACTGGTTTGTGTAAGACTGTGTTGTTGAACCAGGCAATGTCTTGAAGCTGCGTTGGTATGGTTGCGTGAAAACTCAATTTATGTACAGTTATCTTTGGTGTGCCGCTAACAGCAGACACATTTTCTTGTCATTGTACTTTGATCATTAACGTGTCACTGTAATTTTCTTCATTTATTCTTTTATGCAATATTGCTATTTATATTATGTTAATTTATCGTTGTCATTCTGTTTCTGTGTTTGCACATTTGTTTGTGTATTTCACTGTTTTATGTTGACACGAATTTGTGTAAAATAAAGTGCATGAGAATAATTTTGTAGACTCCTATGAGAGGCACATTGTACCTGTATTTTTTCTGTGTATTTTTGTTAGTTCTACTGATTTTAATTGATCTTTGTCATCAGATTGTTGTCAGTTTATTGATGAGACAACTCCAGCTTTTAGTTTTGTAGGCCAAAATCTCACTTGTTTGCACTTATGTTTTTGGCTGTCACTTAGATCCTATTAACGTATACCTCTTTCATACTGGTCATCGCAACTGTATGGCATTTTTATTTCACACTTTGCTGTGCTTCTGCTAGGGATGTAGTGTAGTGTATTGCTGTTAACTCTGATCTATGAAATTGTTCATAATTGTTGTTCTTAATTGGCTACTCTTATTAGCTGTTTCTGTGTATATAGGTGGGAAAAACAACTGCAAAAAAATCGCAACAGTGATAATTTACAAATAAAATTGTTGTTGTGCTTGAATTGTGTGCGATCACTCTGTTGGAAATATGATATTAGCAAATGATAAAACGTGGCAATTGCTTTTCACCTCAGTGCTTGGAGTTTGAATACCGAGGCAATCGGTTACCTTGAAAGTAAAGGTGAATAGGTTTTGTTCACTTTGGCTGCTGGCCACATGCATAACTCAGTAGTTTGCTTTGGAGATGCTTCAGCTGGTAGGTAAATAATACTACAACATATTATTGCCAGTGGCTGTTGTGGTGAACCTCATTGACTAGGCTAACGCTGTTTGAATATGCATAGCTATGTTAAACGAAGTGTACAATCGTTGCGGCTGTTGCTAATACATATTTGGAATAATTAATCTTGATGTGTATATATGGTTTAGTTTATTAGTCCAAAGGGCAGATGTGCCTGATTTTATATACTTATTTTTGGAATTGAACATTCTGTGCCAGAGTTGATCTAACATTTGTAGGCTTCTCATCTAGAATGCACCGGTTACTCTGTAAGAATTTGTATTGCCGAACTGTTACCCTGTTAGACTTTGTAGTTTTGTTTGATATGACGTCAAATACTTTGCTCGAAAACAATTACTTTTATGTTGTATATGATGTAATAAATTCTGTTGCATATTACTTAATAAAACGAAAGCTATCATTAGACGTGTGCAACGTAGAAATCTGTCTGACTTCATTGACCATATTTTTTAGTGTTCTTAGGTGAAAACATATTGTAACTTTAACATCAAATCCCAACTCGTCCTTGACTGCGTTTTTAGCCGGCAGTCAAAACTGAAGTGTTCAGTTATTGGAATAATATAGGAGTGGAAGATTGTGAAGTTTTTGAGTACTGTTGATTTGACATCTGGTGTCAATTTTAACTTTCAAGAGAAGGTGTGTGTATTTAAATAAAAATGGTCAGCTCAACATAAGATGCTCCCTCCGATGGTGATGCATAGAGATCACTGAGTAGCTCTGTATAATGTTATATGAAAGAGTTCGTTGGCAAGAATCTCCATCAGTGTCCAATGTCGCCATCTAGTAAGTATGTGAAGTGTTTATTTGCTGGGAGAATGTTTCAAACCTTTTCGCCAGAGGTGCCGTTGCTAGGGTTATGCATTCAGGAAGACCACGAAGTATAAAGTCGCAGCAGTCGGTCGCGTTATACGCAGCCTGTATTTCGTTGGTCTGGATCGATAAATAGTCTGCTGATTGGACTTGGATATGGAGTCCGTGCAATGTCAGAGAAGACAACTTTGAATCCATTGTAAATTTGTAGTTGAAGATTATATAGCGCCACTTGAGAGAGACGGAACATCGACACTTCATTACTCTTCAACAATATTGCGATATCTCTATGACGCAACTCTGTTGGTTGCTATCACTAATCTGCAAAACAACAGTCGTTCCACGGTCAGGGAAGGTTTCATCTGACGAGTGCCTCGACGTCTGTCCACCATAGGCACTTATGTCGGTGACGCTCTGTTTACACTAGTATTGCGTTTCATTCCAGCGTCACAGGCTATTTCTCATGCAGCACAACTTGCGAACCTCGCAGGCAGATTGGGTGGGGTGGAGAGAGCGTCACACTGATATCGAATATATGACGCCAAACCCAAGCAACAGTGCAGTGTGAGATAAAATGATGGTTCTGCCATGTTCAATTGTCCATGTCGGCTGTCGGTAGGTTGAAGAGCAACGGCTTGCTTATTGCGGAGCTAAATAAATGCCGAGATTCATTTCCTTTTGAATGAACATTTTGTTCCTCGGTGTTTAGGCCTATGTTATTGCGAATTAACCGACGGAAGACCACGTGCAGATAGGTCTTGACATATGCAGCCACTGAAACCAACAGAGACATTCAAAACTCGTCAACCATTGACACGTATCCATCGTCTCAGACATTTGTCTATAGACTATGTAATGTCTGTATAGACTATAGGCCTACCTGTCTTTGGCAAATACTCGATTGAAAGTTCTTCTTCTAACGCAAACAGACCACAGCATGTTGGCACTCAATGAGCAGTAGCGTCTGTATCAGAACGCCCTCTGCAAATCCGATATTTTCAACGAAACGCAGAACTCGCTAAACGCTGGCAGTGGCGTCGCCAAAACTTCGAAGTTGGGGGGGGGGCGAGTTCCTAACGATTAGAGGTCTGGGGGCGCGCGTAACTTCACCCAACGGGGTCTGGGGGCGGAGTCCCAGGAGCCTGCGAAATTTGGAGTATTTTATGCCAGATGGAGGTGCACTTTGGGCTCTTATTTGCCTCATTTCCTTGTTTATTTCTCTCGGGGTCTGGGGTGGAGCCCCAGAAGAGTGCGCAATTTAAGTATTTTAATTCTATATGAAGTACAGTTTGGGCTCTTGTTTACCTCAAAACCGTTAAGTATGATGCCTTACAAAAATAAATAGCATATGGTAAAATCAGATTCGAGTCTTTAGCCATTTAACCTTTGTCATAAGGAGGGGTGTAGAGCTCAGGTGTACGTACGTATGGGAGAGGATCCACGAAATGTAAGCGGTGCAACAGGGGAGGGGTCCGAAAATATAATTTTTGCGTACGTAATATATTACTTGATTTCGAAGTCAAAATTGAGACATGGAGCCTACAAACGTCTGCGTCAAAATCTAATGACGCAGCAAAAGCTTGGGAAATATGTAAATGAGTATTCAATCCACGCGCAGTCTGCTACAGCGAGCGTTAACTTAAGCCTGTTAACAACTAAATGGGTTTGTACTCAGCAAGCGATATAAGATTATATAATAATCACGTTTATAATCACATTAAACCGCAGCTAAACTTTTACATCTTTAGCTGGTGCTAGTTTAATAATTTCTAACGCAACAGCCGCTATGTAGCAAGTGCTTCGAAATGGATGAATCTGATAAAAATGTGACTCTTTTGCCGAAAGTTGAATATGATATCATAAGTCATTAGGGATCGAAACATCGAGGCGTTCAAGAAAATAGCCCAGGATTGCCATCTACATTTCACTTATTCACTGGCATCACTGCAGCGCAAGTCATCTCTGATCCCTCTTATGTTGGCCCTGGTTCGGGAGAACTTTGTGCCAGCTGTCAAATTTATGCTACAGTTAGGCTAGGGACTTCGGATTCTGCCGAAAGCGTCACGCTTCGAACCGCCTTAGATAGTGCCGTTCGACTAAACCTAGTGGAGATCGTCAGCCTATATATTCAGGCGGTTCTGGATGGCTACATGGTTCACTGCTTTACACGTGATGAGGCATTTCACTTAGCCGGAGAAATGCAGCTCTCTGCGCTGGCCAGAGAACTTTCCAGAGACCCGAGCTTCCGCTTAAACGGTAGTTTCCATCGAAGACCGCACCTCCATTCAGCAGTCTTGAGCGGACATATAGGAATGTTGGAAGACTTACTAGAGAGAGGGGCGATCGTGGATATTGAAGACCAGGGAGGGGACACAGCTCTCACGTTAGGCTGTTCTATTTAGTCTGTTAAGACTGTTGTCGTATACTCTTAACGCATGGCGCGGACCCTAACTACAGGAACCCAAAACGGATCTTTTCTTGCGGATCTCCGTATAATACAGTCTGTGGCTATTCATTTCAGGACGCCTGGTCAAGTGCATCACCAGAGGAGTCAAAGGCTCCAGAAATGTCCAAGGTCCGATTCTTACAACTTCTTCAACTTTTCGGATTGCGATTTCCTGGAAATATCGTCGGACATAAACCGAGCGTCGAAGGTCGCACGACTACTGCTTCCGCCGGCGATAGTGAGTTACAATCCGATGAGAGTTTCCAGCAATTGCAAATGTACGAGGCGCCACCTAGCCTTCGGATAGAATGCTCTCGACAGATCAGGCGCCATCTCGCGTGTGTTCATCGTGGTCTGAGTGTCTTGAAATATGTCGACGATTTACCGCTTCCACCCTTTATCATCAGGAGCTACTTTAAGTTTGATTTGCCATAGGGACATCTTAATACACATAATGTGTAGGCATATTAGTCCCATAAATGAAACTGGCGTTCATCGTGGTCTGACGATTTACCGCTTCCATCCTTTATCATTAGGACTACTTACAATTTGATTTGCCAAAAGAACATCTTGATATTTGCGTAGACTTTGGCTATTAGTCCCATAAATGAAAAAAAATGGGAATTGCGCATACACCTTGTTGGCACCAGTTTCTGCATAAAATATGTTTTGCAAATCTCCGAAATTTTTTCAGCGCCACACAAAAGTCCTGTCAGGAAGACCGGCTAAGTACTGGAGCTATGTCAAATCTATTGCGCAACTTGACCTTCCACGTTTGCGCTCTGCTACTGCCCAGTCGAAGAGCTTTGCACATGTTGGCCATTCAGCATGGAACTGTCTTCCACTGTCCCTTGGCCTGGAATTGCTTACCCTCTCACCTTGCCAGTTTAAGAGATGCCTTCCTGTTCCCTTGCCCAAGCACAGACGCCCGTGGAAAGCGCTGCTGATTTGAGCGGTGCTATATAAATGCCTCATTACACTACATTACATTACATTACCTGTTCTGTTAGTTCAGCTGCCAGGTCCAAACTCTAAACCCTGCGCCTATCTTGTGAATGTAATATATTATAAACGCCAATCAACCGGGGTCAGTCAGTCGGTGGGTCGGTCGGTCAATCGATCAATCAATCAATCAATCAAACGATGTTTTATGCAGTGATTTAGCGTAAACATGAGGCACATATTTCTTCAGTAACCTCTTACAGTTGCAGCTCGCTGTAAGGGAGGCAGTGGCGTCGCCAAAGCTCAGAGGTTGGGGGGCAATAAGACCCTAACGATTAGGGGGCCTGGGGTGTGTCATTAACTCACCCAGCGGGGTCTGGGGTAGAGCCCCAGGAACCTGCGAAATTTTGAGCATTTTATGCCAAATGGAGTACCCTTTGGGGTCGTGTTAACCTCAAATTTTTCGTCCATAATTTAGAAATAGAAGTACCTAAGTCATCTCGATTTGTGACAAAGTTTGACTATATTATATGCAGAGGACCTTAATTGAGAAATGTCAAATTACAAATCAAGTAGCGTACCCCGCCCCATATAAAAACTTTGGATTTGCACGAATTCAAGACACAGCCTGGGCCGGGATGGGGGCAGTAGCCCCCTTGCCCTTTGTGGCGACGCTAATGAGCGCTGGACAATAGTTATCGACCGAAAACGTGGAAACGACAGACCCTTCAATCGAGACAATCGTATTGTGTACGGAGAGTTACGGGTCTATAGCTGTTGCTACACGTAGCAGTCGACGGCTTCATATTGTTGTCATCTGATATCGAATTCCTCGACACGGATGAATGGCGTCGAACGGTTTCGTTGAAGCATGTAAACATAGACGGTGGTGCAAAGTGCTGAGCATCGTTGCTCGGATCGTTAAGATGTTGATCTAGTCGATTGTCTGGTGGCGAAGACATAGGAAAGTACAATGGCTGTCACTAATACAAACCAAACTGAACGAGGCTTTGTTCCGAATTATATAAATAGGCCTATACCGTTGTTGCAACTGAGCAACTGAAATCCATGATCCATGGGGTGGAGTATACGTGGGTGAGTCAATTGGTGGAAGACAGCAAGTGGGTATAGGCCTACATGGACATCTCAATCGATTGACTGACGCAACTCCATTCGCATTCCAAAAATTAATAACGAGGATAACACGAGGTACGGTTGGGTGGGGATTGGTCGAGTGCGCCTTTAGGGAATGCCTTTTCCACACCGGTTCCCATCATTTCATTTTGAGGCCTCATCTTTGCAACAACATTGCTCTTGGAGTTTCTCTTTCGCTGGTTCAGCCTACCTCACATGGATGATGCATTTCCTACTAAATTTTCGTCTCAATGCCATTGTCTTTCTCCAACTATTGTTCAAGCAACTGCTTTTGAATATGCACTCCCAAATAAAAGTTCTCATCTATACAGGTTGTCTTTCCAACTAATATTAGTTCAGCGATTGAATACCTCGCCGTAACATGTAGGCCTACATTGAATGTATATTCGTTTGGTCCTAAATTCTATAGAAGCGGAAGCAGCAGACATAATATGGCAGCTCCACCGCGTGGGGCGCAATATCATCTGTCTTGATAGGCCTGCATATATAAGTAATTATATACATATATAATATATATATATACATATGTATTTGCATACATACATACATGCATACATACCCACATATATTCCCACATTACTCGGGTGTCCCTGCCAGCGAGATTTCGATCTCTTTTGTATCCTTTAGTTTAGGCCCATATCTGTATCATTGGGCATTTAATACTTTTTGCTATGACTACAATAAACGAGATTGAATTGAAAAAATTGAATGTATGCATACATGCACACATGGGCTACATACATTACATACATTACATACATTACATACATTACATACATTACATACATTACATACATTACATACATTACATACATTACATACATTACATACATTACATACATTACATACATTACATACATTACATACATTACATACATTACATACATTACATACATTACATACATTACATACATTACATACATTACACACGAGGCTGTTGGATTAAGTAGACTCAAAATATTATTAATGGACGTAATCTCTGAGACTATCGGCCTTCGTGAATAATACATGAAGGTCTGCATAATATTCATAAATTCATGTGAATACAGGGGCGTCCAGACAAGGGGGTCCGGAGGCAATTAAATGCCTCCAATTTTGACGGACCCTGTGAATTCGTGTGGAACCGATGACAATGAAACAAAAGTTGTTATCCCTCATTGAACAGATGGTGTCGTGTTTGCATCGGATCAGTCGACGAATCATTTCAATTCGATCGGTTTGAGGAGTTTCGGTAAACACGTCTAGACTATAGCGTCTTACCTTAATACTGGCCTATACGCGTAATGCATACAGGTATACGTTCATGCATCCATAATTTAATACATAAGTACACAATGAATGGACACAAAATTACAACAGGTTTTTTAAGCTGCTTGAAAATATCATCGCACCATGGTCTACTTAATTGTCTGCTATACGCGCCCTTGTGGTGGCATGGCTGTGTTGCGTGACAAATAATCTGTCTCTATTATTATTATTATTATTATTATTATTATTCCTGTAATTATTATTAGTATTAAATATAGATACACACATAACATGTTACTTGTAACTTGTAACATACATTATATACATATGTGTGTATATACATACACATGCATATACATACACATGCCAGTGGCAGATCTAGACTTTCCTTTGCGAGCGGGGGGGCGATATCTCATGGACTAACTACAATGATCTGTTAGTCGTTTCCTGTGCAAAGATTTTCTGTGAAATTGCATGAACGATTTGGGATTATTAAAACCCAAGATAATTTGTAGCAATTTTATATCAGAATTTTGCAATTAAAACTAGTAAAAGTAGTTAATGTAATGCCGATCAAGTATAATGGATCTGTTTGACTAATGTTCAAAAAAATTAATAATTCTTTCTTGCTAACCATTAAATTTACAATAATTATTGTTTCTAAAATGCAAAATATGTATTTTAGCACCGTAGAATGGCTTGACGCGATAGAGATAGAGATATGGGTCTACTGCGACCATCTTCCATTTCATTTGTTTCAGCGCGATTTGTCATGTCATGTCACATCGTCATCGTCGCGAAGCGACGGTTGGCTACATGAATGGGAAAGTGATATCCAATGCTTTCTGTCTCGTACGATGTTCATTAAGCTTGTGCCTCTTAAACCAGTCCACGCCATGACATTGTCAAACCAGCAGATTCTGGGTCTTCCACGACTCCGGCTTCCTTCCACTTAGGCATCAAAATGAGTGAACATCAATTAATTGATACTCAAAGCATGTCAGATTACTCAGTAAATAAACAGTCTACCAATGTCCAACACCAATCGCTCTGACAAAGAATTGAATGCTTTGAGTCAATAAATTAAGACTCCATTAATTAAGACTCAAAGCATGTCAGATAAAACAGTCTACCATTCTTTCTAACAAAGTGACTGCTTCTGTAACATATTTAGTAAACCTCACTTTATTAATTGATTAGCAATTATTAATTAATTAGCAAGTTTATTAATTAAGCAGTAAACAGTCTACCAATGTCCAGCACCAATCTTTCTAACATGGGTCAGTGATCAAAGGGGGGAAATCTCCGGGAGGGAAATGTCCTACGGGGGGAATTGCCCGGGGGGAAATTCCGGGGGGGGGAATGTCCGGGGGGAAATGACCTGATCCCCCTTCCACTATGCCCAACACTGTTCTCAATACTGTCTTTAGGCTGTCTCACAATGTGCCCGAAGTACCGCAGTTTTCTGGATTTGATGTGGCCCAACAGTTTGCAGTCAACTTTCGCCATTTGATACACTTGTTCGATGGTCACCATTGCTGTCCATGGAATTCTGAGCAGTTTCCTCATGCACTTGTTCTCAAATGCTTGTTTACGTTTCTCTACTTCTTTCTTTATTGTCCACGCCTCTCAACCATACGTTGCTACTGGCCACGCCAAGGACTTCATGAGTCGCAGTTTGGTTTTAGTACTGACTGATTTATTTTTCCAGATGCTTACCAACTTAAACATGACAGACATTCCCATGGCTAATCTTGATTTTACCTCACTCGCGCAGTCCCCGTCCTTCGTTACTCTTTTCCCCAAGTTTGTAAATGAGTCCACTTGTTCCAGTTTGTATCCGTCCACTTTGATCAAAAGTGCGTCATTGTTAGTTGTCAATACTTTTGTCTTTGCTACGTTAATCAGCATACTGTATTCTTTTGCTGCTATCTCAACACGTTGCACCCACACCTGTAAATCCTCTGGTGAAGTGGCCAGTAGCACGATGTCATCAGCATATCTAAGGTCATTAATAGTCTTCCCCCCAATCCTGAATCCCTTGTAGTAGCCTAGTAGCGCTTATCGCATTACCTGTTCTGCCAGAATGTTAAACAGGCTTGGTGATAAATTACATCCTTGTCGGACTCCTTTCTTGATACTAAACCATGTCGACATAATTCCTTCTGTCTTGACAGTAGCTCGTTCTTGTTTGTAGAGATTTCGCAATAGGTGAATGAGGTGGGGTGGGAAACCCATCTCCATCATGGTTATCCATAGTTGATCGTGTTGAATTATGTCAGAAGCTTTTGTAAAGTCAATGAAGCAGAGGTACAATGGATGATTCCTTTCTCTCGCTTTCTCCAAGATGATTCTTAAGTTCACAATTTGATCTCGCCTGCCTCTTCTTGGCCTGAAGCAAGCCTGTTCTTCAGCAATCTCTGTTTCCAGCTTGATCTGGATGCGTTCCAGTATCACTCGTAACAAAATCTTACTGGCATGCGAGACTAGCGCAATTGTTCTGTGATTACCGCAGTGAAGTAGATTTCCCTTCTTCGGCATTGGAATAAAAATTGACTGTGACCATTCTTCTGGCCAATCCTCGGCGTCCCATACGTCCACACATATCTCGTGTGGTTTTGTCAGAGTCATTTCTCCACCAAATCTAAACAGCTCATCGGCTACGCCATCTGGGCCTGGTGACTTCCGCATAGCTGCTTTCAATATGACTTGTTTTATCTCTTATTTTAGTGGCGGTGGTTCTTTTTCTTGTATTTCGAATTTTATGTGTTCTTCCTCTTTTTTATCGTTGTAGAGTCCTTCGCAATATTCCTTCCATCTTTGATTTACTTTTTCCGGTTCACCAAGTTTCTTGTTGTTGTTGTCATTGATGGCTGTGGTTAGAGACTTGAACGAGCCAGTGAGCTTCTTCACCATTTGGAATACAGATTTGGTGTTACCTTTCCTTTCGTTCTCCTCCAGCTCGTTGCATAATGTCTCCAATTCCGACTGCTTGTCTCTTCGTAACATCCGTTGTACCTCATTTCGTAGAATTTTGTACTCTTGTGGAGACTTTGTTTTTGCCTCTCTTTTCTTTCTTATTAATGCAAAGGTGTCACTGGAGATCCAATTCTTTCGCTTGTCGCAGTTCTTCAGTAGTGTTGTTTTGGCGGCACTCAGAGTGATCTCTTTAAGTTGTTGCCATAGTTCATCTGGTGTGTGTGGTTCGGCAATTCCCTCAATGCTTCGAATCTGTTAGTTACTTCAACTTGGTATTGCTGTTACAATAAAGAGCAAACTTTGGTTGATATAGACCTATACAAATTTTCTTATTGCTATTAGACCAGCAAAAGAAATAGGGTCCACAATCAAAGTTAACCTTGCAATTGCGAGTAACTTCTATAACGACAGATGCCTTTCTATAATTTATATTTCATAACATTTATAAGCTAAGGTTGAATTAGCTGGTAAAGGCAAATCAATTACTGACAATAATACGAGATATATCGCTCAACTAACTTAAAACTATTTTGAAATAGCAAATTTCACTAAATTAATTACGTTGACAGCAACCTTATCGACATAAACATACAACCAAATGATTTTTATGTTTATGTAAGAGTAATCCAATTATTGGCTTACTCTGAGGCAGATTGCGTAATTAATACGGTTTTTTAATGCGCTACCGCCAATAACACAGTTCCCTGCTAATTTGCTTCATAATAGGATGCAAAATTATCCTGAACTTGAAGCATATAAATAATTTTCAGACATAGGAAAAAATATTTCTTATAGACTCTTAGGAGGGGGGACGATCGCCCCAATCATCCCCTATATCGGCCACTGATACCTGCATACATATAGACGTACATGCAAGCATACATACATACACACATACATAAACACAGGTCATAACGAACGTGAGTATGTATGCATATACTTGTGGCCAATGAGAGCGTTGCGGATTTGATTGGCATATAATTCTCAAAGAGAAAGAAAACGAGTTTAGAAAGGTTGCAGTTCTAGAAACTGCTTGAAGGCCTTCGTGCACTACCTGCACTATAGGCCTAACCTTCGAATGGCCTCAACGCGTATATAGTGCCAGTCCCAAACCTGGATAAAGGAGGAGATGTCCTTAAACTGTAACTATTTCTAAATAGTTCCACAATTCTGCTGCCTTTGTCAAAATAAGCAACAATTCAATCCATGCATGATGAGAGAGAGAGAGAGAGAGAGAGAGAGAGAGAGAGAGAGAGAGAGAGAGAGAGAGAGAGAGAGAGAGAGAGAGAGAAGAGAGAGAGAGAGACGCATCGAGCTATAGAAATGCGCAACTCATCGATTATCTGTCAGAGGCATCAAATGGTGCGTGACGAGTGATGCGCAACATCAAGCTCCATCGACGATATAGACTCTCGAGTCTCTGCAACCCAAAGACAAAGACAAAGACTCAATCTTCGATCACGTTACGCCGTCTAAAGAAACTCCCGAGTCACACTAACTTGCAATTTCAGATTTAACCTTCACGCGATAATTTGGTTTCGGTAGTCACTCAATAGTTTCAGCTGTTGTGTACGTTTCTCCATGTTTAAAAGTGGTACAACCGTCTGATCGAGAGAGAGACAGACAGACAGACAGACAGAGAGAGAGAGTAAGTGAGAGAGAGAGAGAGCAGAAGAAGGTTCAAGATTATGCCGGAACTGGACACTGAGAACAAGAGGATCAAACGGGGAAAGACGAGGTACAACATCAGCAAAAATAGCTTCTCCATTGAGCTGCCTGAAATCGTGAGTACCTTTGTCCAATCGCATGCATTAGCTTACATGTATGTATACAACGTCTAGGACTTTAACGACAAGTGTCAATGTTGTACTGAAGGTGACTTTGATTTCAATGCAGGATCGTCGTTAAAATGTCAATGCCTTTTTTTAATTCTGAGACTTGATATTGCCCTTCTTTCAACATTATTTGGCTCAGAAGTGCACACGCCTCGACGGCGCAATTGCAGTTGTATACTGCAGATTAATTGTGGGCGAAGAACTTGCTCAAGGACCCTACACAGTGACACCCCGGACGAGGGTCGAACCCGCTCACTCAGCGTACACTTAGCGTTACGGGCCGACCGCTCTAACCAATCGGCCACTGTGCCACACATTGTACGAGTCTTAATGTTTTATCTAGTGTGACCTTAAGAATACGTAGTGCGTACACATGTATGGCAGTTAATGAAATACCTAACTCTGAATTAATAACTGGAGTCCTAGACACATCAAACAGCCTCTTAGGGTTGGAACAGCAGTTGACCGACGACTTCAAAGTTTACCTTACGTTCGTGATATATTTTTTACTGAGGGCTGAATGCAATATGTAATTTGCAACAGTAGCAGTAGTAGTACTGTAGTAGCAGTGGCAGCAGTGGTAGTAGTAGTAGTAGTAGGTGGAGTTGGTGGAGTAGGGGAAGTAGTAGTAGTAGTAATAATAATAATAATAATAATAATAATAATAATAATAATAATAATAATAATAATGAAAGAAACAATATTAACAGTAGTAGTATTGGAAGTGGAAGTATTAATAGTTAAGCGATAATTAAGCTGCTTCCAAAGCACTTCCACTACTGCTGTCACAGCAGTAGTGGAAGTGCTTTGGAAGCAGCAATGGGAGTAGTTGTGTCAGTAATCATTGCAGTAATGATAATAAACCAGAATGGTTCCCGCTATATTCATCCGTACGTGTTTGTCGTTGCTGTCATCGCACGTACTCGATGGATGATGATGATGATGGCGACGACGACGACGGCGATGTCGATTCTACATTTCAGTGCGGTTTACTGATTCAGAGGGAAACGATGTCGGCAGTAGACGGGGGACACATCTGTCCGGCATGTGCTTCGATGGATGCAGGGATCCCTGCAGTGACCACTGAGCCCCCGGGAGACGTCGCGAACGTGCTGCCACCTGGTCGCAGCTCTGCATCGCTTGGACCAGGAAGTCGACATCTTGGTAGTAGAGACGTCAAGACTGATCTGCTATATGGTGTTGAAGACACGCCACCTTGGTACCTCTGTATCCTCCTTGGCATTCAGGCAATTTCATCAAAACTGCATCGTTGAACACCACCACCATCGTGATCGTGACGTCATCGTCATCGTCATCATCATCATTATTACCACCAGGATGACAACAATCATAGTCATCATCGTATCGTTGTTATCACCGTCGTCGCCATTGTAATCCTCAGCAACGTCGTCATCGTCGTTTTCGTCACCGTCATTCTCATTTTCAACATCGTCGTCATCGTTGTCGTCATCATTATTAGTGTCATCAACGCCAACAATTACAACAAAAGCAAAATGGAAGATCATCGTCATCATTGCACAGATCGCCGTTGTCGTCGCTGCCTTTGTTGTATCAACGACATCTTCGCTTGACATATTTCCATGGCAACTGCAGCTCAGCCTGCCGTATAGCCATGTAATGTAATGTAATGCAATGTAATGTAATGTAATGTAATGGAGCACTTATATAGCGCCACTCGAATCAGAGGTCCTCACGACTCAACACAAAGCTAAACAGAAAAAAAAAGTCTTCAAGCGCTTCCGGAAGGCAGCAGCTCCTTCCGAAGAGGAAGGGAGAGGCTGTTCCAGCTGGTGAGACCCACGTATACGCAGCATGCACAGCACGAAGTGTTTCCATGGTTATTGCAGCACAGTATGACGTATGTTACCATAGTTACTGCAGAACATCATGTCGTGTTTCTATGGTCATTGCATGACATGTTGCCATCTTTATTGCAGCACAGCAT
Source organism: Bimastos eiseni (assembly GCA_959347315.1). NCBI lineage: Eukaryota > Metazoa > Annelida > Clitellata > Crassiclitellata > Lumbricidae > Bimastos > Bimastos eiseni. Next base: position 24,785,232 of record OY365815.1, on the reverse strand, counting down.
GACGTGTTTCGGTGGCAATCTTACGGTCGCTCTTGTGGTCACTCCTGCCATGTGTGTCTTCGATCATCGCTCCGTCAGCGAAATTCTCTCGACCATCTTCTTCGTTTCCGGATTGGTTACGTTTCTTCAGTCAGCAGTCGGCAACAGGTGTCTTTGCTATCGTCTTTGTCTGTCTGCCTGTCTGCTTTTGTATGCTCAGATCAGTTTCCATCTCTGCGGTTGTCTGATTTTGTCTGCTTCTGTCACATTCAGTCAGTGTATGTCTAAAGAAATACCTGGATGAGCGTTTCCTTGTAATTCAATCCCTTTAGGGAACACTGCGAAAGAGAGCAGGCGGACCGCGGTTCGCTTCCCGATGCTGACTTATTAGGAGATTTAAAAATCTCGGGTTAGTACGGTCCTTGCACGGGGACCTGAAATGTCGTGGCGTCCATTCAAACGACGGACGAGCGGTGGTGTAGTATCTCACCCGAACAAGCTCTCATCGAAAAATGAGAAGAGTCAAGGCCATACGGTCGCTACATAAAAACCTTTAATTTACATATTTACTCGTGGATGGTGATGGATTCGTATAATAGCAGATGAGAAACAACTAATACAAATTTAAGTCTAAACGCACTAATTGTGCGCTAAACGCACAATTACACACGCAAACATAAAGGCATACACACACCTACGCACACGCGCACCTACACACGTATATACAAATATATATATACATGTATGATTGTATATACTGACATGCATGCGCATATACACAAAATAGTCGCACGCATGAACTTCATCAGAAATTGAACAGAGGTCTAGAAAGATTTTTTAGAATATTTGGCGGACTATATCCAACCGAATGACCAATTTTGAACAATAATTAGACACTTCCGCAGAGTTGGCTGCGAAAGTTAATTAATCAATTAGAGCTTAGTTTTATAATATTTATTCATTCTGATGGTTTATTTGTAACATTACCTATAAAAGCATACCAAATTATCCATATATTTATAGTTCTAGTGTAGTAATACCTGATGACGATTTTGTGTCTGTTTAAAGGCTTCCAGTTATCCAGGGAGCCCCTTTCTCGTTCCTTGTGCCGACGTTTGCCATTCTAAATCTTCCGGAGTGGAAATGCCCTTCAGGTAGGTGCTTCGCAGAAAACAGTGAACGGATGCAAACAGACAAACAAACCGAAACAGTGGAGCATAAATGAGGGCATACCTCGGGACCGTATTATTTAAAAGCAACAATGGAGTCTAGCTTACCTTTACGTTATACATATTTCAATCAGCACTTACTGGTATGATTGCACTTAAGAGAGTTGTGGTTCTTTCAGTGAGCGATGCAACTGGACAGGGCCTCGATGGAACATGGAACCTGACCTTCACGGAACAGGTAGCATATACAACGGCCTCGGTCAACCAGACGGAAACCAACTCCAGTTCATCGTCCTCATCCCATGATCCATACTTATGGAAGTCGCGCATGAGAGAGGTAGGTATAGGCTTTCCTCGCTAGTTCTCTTTCCATTTGTCGACCAATAAGTCTTCTCTCTCTTGCTCTCGCTCTCTATCTTTTTCTATATTATATGAAAATATATATGATGTATGTATACTATATCTTTATATGTATAATTGCATATGTTTGTATGTGTAGGCGTGTGCGTGTGTGTTTCTTTGAAGTGTGTGACATGTTAAGCCGTGATGTGATATACTGTAGAAGGGCGTAATTTAACAATTTTATTACCTCTCTGATCTAATAAGACTTATAACGCGCATGTGCCGGTCGTCCAGCATTAATCAGGTCTAGAACAGAGATAACATCAACTTCTTGGTCGCTGGTCGTGAAATATGGACATGCATCGCGTGTCTGTGCCACAGTATCACGTGTCAGGTTTCCTTGTACTTGTGTGTGTGCGTGTGTGTGTGTGTGTGTGTGTGAGAGAGAGAGAGAGAGAGAGAGAGAGAGCAAGAGAGAGAGAGAGAGAAAGAAAAAGAAAAAAACGAGAGATAGATAGATAGATATATAGATAGATAGATATATAGATAGATAGATAGATAGATAGATAGATAGATAGATAAACAGATAGATAGATAGATAGAGAGATATATATATAGATAGAGAGAGTGTGTGTGTGTGTGTGTGAGAGAGACAGACAGATAGACAGACAGAGAGGGAGAGTGAACGAGAGAGAGAGAGGCAGACAGACAACTGACAGACAGACAGGCAGACAGATAGACAGACAGACAACTGGGGGAGGGATAGCGACAGAGGCAGGTAGTGGGCAAGGTTATCTAGGGGAGAGCCAATGCCGAAATTGATTTGTGTTTCCAATAATGTTTCTTTATTTTTCTACAGAATAGTACCTGTGTATGTAACGTATGCATGTCTATAGGTATGCATGGATGTACGTTTGCATGTATGTGTATTTATATGTATGTATGTTTGCATGTATGCATGTAGGTCGGTAGGTATATGTATTGTGTTGGCCACACAGTGGTTCATTAACTATCATTTATTGAATGAATGGTTGCTTGACTGATTGATTGATTCATTGATTGATTAATTCATTCCTTCATTGTAACATTTATATAGCGCTCCTTCAGTAGTCAACTCTGAGGCGCTCCCAGTCCAGCCACAGCGATGCAAATCAGTCTTTAGCAACCTGTAAAACAATTATTTTTTTGGCGATCACTGATTGAAAGTGATGAAATGAAACTGAAGAAAACGGAAATATGAGCAGTCATTCGTGTTTAAGGAGCACGGTACGTTAGTGTATGTCTCTGAGACCTTAATGTTGCATTTCTGTCATAGGTCCAAGGCGCCATCATACTGGCATCTATTTTCGAGATAGTTCTAGGCCTGACTGGTCTCGTTGGGGTTCTTCTTCGCTACATTGGACCGCTGGCCATTGCACCAACCATCTCTCTCGTCGGTCTCTCTCTCTTCACCTCGGCTGCAGAATTCGCATCCAAGAACTGGTACATCGCTTTGACGTAAGTTTATTTTTTGACTGCCATGATGTAAATTTCTGATTATAGAATACGGTTATGCAAGTCTCAAATTATAGACTGTCATGACATAAGTTTTATATATCTAACATGCATAACGTCTCAAATAACAGACTGTCATAACGTTTATTAGTCTTCGTTTGCAGACTTGCATAACGTTTTTAACTATGAGTAGTGTTAAGTTTACATATTATTTTAAGCATTTCTGAAGACGCTATGTTTTTAGACTGCCAGAAGCGCTGACAAATCCACTGGCAGGGCAGAAAACGCCACTGACCGCATAGTTGTTACTTGAGTTAACGGCCGACAAATTAGTCCATTGCTAGTTATTAATATAGGTTTGGATATGCCAAGGCAAAATAAATTAGGGCGTAAGATTAAGATATGGTTATGCACGCTATGTGACTAATCAAACCATTGTACCGACAGCAAGATATGACATGGGGAGACATATATCTCTTTATGATACATCTCTGCTTTAGGGGACTGTCCGGCTTCCTCTGTCAGCAACAGTTATCCATAAATACGGGCTAAAGTCGCCTACGGATGAAACGCTAAGACGGACTGCACTTGTATGGTATAATGGTGTACCCCAGGGTTCAATTCTAGGCCCCCTTCTCTTCTTAATTTGTAACATATTTGATTTATTTTGATTTGATATTGAACAGGGGCTGATTAAATTTTCTTTGTTTTGCAGTACATCGATTCTTATCCTCGTGTTCTCTCAGTACATGAGAAAGGTGAAGATACCTTGCTATATACCGATCGACAGAAGAAACTGTTCCGTCATCAGATATCCACTCTTCTCGCTGTTTCCTGTAAGTCTATCCATTCGAGCAATCCATCCAACTAAAGTAACCTATATCTGATTGCCATTCTGAACGACTCATGTCCGACACGAGTAAGATCGCTTCTCAGACAAACAATCAGGGATGAAGGCAAACAGTAAAGTAGTCAAGCAGACAGACACACACACAGACAGACAGACAGACAGACAGACAGACAGACAGACAGACTGGTGTATATAGACAGGCGGCAGACAGCAGAGAGTGAGTCTATGCTCCATAGAAGCGATCATCAACTGACCCCTTGAACATTATGAGAGTATGGCGCTACAGAAGCTCTTAGACTATAGTAGACTAGACTAGACTTGGCTAGTCAAGACTACGTGTAGAAATGTAGTGTTACGGTGATGCTGACAGATATTGTTCCTCTATCTCCAGGTAGTGTTGGCGATTGTCGTATCTTCGATATTGTGTATGATACTTACGGTAACGAATGCCATTCCTAACGATCGAAATCACTGGAGTTACAGCGCCAGAACGGACGTCAAAATCATGGTCGTCAAGGAAGCAAGCTGGTTTCGCTTTCCATACCCCTGTGAGTCAGTTTATATTCATCGTTTCCTTATCTCTGTCATTAATTGGGCGGTTTCGCTTTCCATAGCCCCATAAATCTTTTTACGATATTTGGATTTTTAATTTTATTATCTGTTAGTATCTGATCGTAGTGTCGCTTATTAGTCCACTACGATTTGGCAATGGTTTTGCTTTCCTTATCCTTGCGAGTTAATACATAACTGGACGGTCCATAATCTTTGTGAGTAATTTCGCAGTTTCTGTTTCTATGTCTTAGCCAGTAATTAATTCGTTTCCCTTTCATGTCGATTCCGGATCCAAATTTGCAACCCTTATCATATTTCTGTGAGTGTAGGTCAATGGGGCGTTCCGACGTTCAGCGTTGGCGCCGTTTTCGGAATGCTGGCAGGTGTCTTGGCAGGTGCCATCGAATCGATTGGCGACTATTTTGCCTGTGCTCGGCTGTCAGGGGCGCCACCCCCACCCATTCATGCCGTCAACAGAGGTAAACTCTACAATAAAACAATAGAAATCATAAGTGTACTCGATGATTAGTCTACGGGCTCAAGGACTGAATGGAGTTGGGAAAAGAAAGGTCGACTGACTGAAGCAGAACGATTCAGCAACTAAGCATCAGATGGAGGCCATAATTCGTATTAGGCCTACTGTCATATTAGGCCTACTGCATAGCCAGATTGCGTTCTTCAATGTTTTAATGAATAAACAAACATTCTCTTCTATGATATGGAGGATGGTGAAGTTTTGATTGCATCATATTCTAGCCGATGTTTTCCAACCTGAAGACTCTCGTCTGTAACAGTTGTTAGTCTGTTATTTTGATTGGATAGGCTCACCTTGAGTAGCACCATATCGCCATATGAGTAGCGCCATATGAGTAGCGCCATAGCGTGTGGCACAGTGACCTATCGGTTAGAACGGTCAGCCCATAACGTTCAGTGTGTGCTGAGCGAGCGGGTTCTACCCTCGTCCGAGGCGTCAGTCACTGTGTAGGGACCTTGAGCAAGTCCTTCGCGCACAATTGCTTTGCAGTACAACTGCAATTGCGCCATTGGAGCGTGTGTGTGCACTTCTGAGCAAAACAAATGTTGGAAGAAGGGCGAATCCAATTTCGGTAATAAAAATATAAATCCTGCGTCTAAGTTACATCACGAATAGCAGCGGTTATTAAAATACCTGGTGAGTCAAGATCTGTCAGCGAACAAGCTGAAGAGATTATACATTAGATATGAGGCAGAGCCAAAGACAGAAACGCAGAGAGACAAATTAACAGCGAGAAAAGATCGAGACAAGAGCGAAGATTGGAGACTAGGAAAAAGCGAGGGACTGGAAAAGAAATAGAGATATAGATGGGGAAATGTATAAATGTACATGCATATATGTATATATGTATATATGTATATATGTATATATGTATATATGTATATATGTATATATGTATATATGTATATATGTATATATGTATATATGTATATATGTATATATGTATATATGTATATATGTATATATGTATATATGTATATATGTATATATGTATATATGTATATATGTATATATGTATATATGTATATATGTATATATGTATATATGTATATATGTATATATGTATATATGTATATATGTATATATGTATATATGTATATATGTATATATGTATATATGTATATATGTATATATATATAGGGTCAGCATGAGACTGAACCAATAGTAATCTATTGATCTCTTATTTCAAGATATACATCCAGACGGATGTATGACTTCGTTAAGACATACATGTATAATTGTCATTTACGAACATTATTTGAGTGTGAACCTCTCTCTTCGAAGGGATTTTCATCGAGGGCATTGGTTGCGTCTTGGCTGGTCTCTGGGGATCCGGATCTGGAACGACCTCGTACAGCGAAAACGTCGGAGCAATCGGAATTACCAAGGTCAGCCTCCAAAAATCTATTTCAAGGTGTTCGGCTGGTTTACCTGTTAAATTCTTGTTTAAGCTCGATAATGTTATATTTAATTGTAAGGTTAATCGATGCCACGCAGCGTCGCAACTTCTGCACGCATTTAGAGTAGGCTAAATCATTACATTAGTGGAGACTAAATCTTTACATTAGTGGAGACTTAATCTTTACATCAGAGGAGACTAAATCATTACATTAGAGGAGACTAAGTCATTATATTAGAGGAGACTAACCCATTAGAGACAAATAATTATAATTGGGATGATTAATCATTCGGCTTACGTCAGTTGGTTCAGCCAGTGTCTGATTTCATAGGTTGGAAGTCGGCGCGTAATCCAGGTGGAGGCACTAATCATGATGCTCTGCGGAGTTCTCGGGAAAGTGGGTGCGCTTTTTGTCACCATCCCAGATCCAGTCATTGGCGGGGTTTTCCTCGTTATGTTCGGTTGGTAAAAACTATTACACTGATGAAGACGAGAACAACAACTGAAGACGATCATATCACATTATATAATTATACATAATTGATTTCATTATCATGATCCTATAAAGAAAATTGCCAAAATGATGCTGATGATGATGCTGATGATTATGATGATGATGATGACGACGACGACGACGACGATGATGATGATGAGACTGATGAATGAAGGTCTATTTATATCGGCAGTGAGACGAAACTGGACGATGATAGGCTATTCATATAGTTATTATTAGTATTTGACCGCATCGACCAGCTCATTATTATTTCGTATGATTTATTAATAGGCCTTTTAATTTAGATTAGAACTTTTAGGCATGATTATGTAACTACTGTTGGGACACAATGAAGTAGTTTTCAATAACAGTGACTTCTAGCAAGCGAGTAGTTGGTCCGACGTTCAGCCTCAAAAGCCCGCTCTATTGCATGTTACACAGATAATCAGTCAACTGAGATGATACATACAGAACTTAACCTTGCAAAGACACGGTCGTTTCAAACGATAGCAAATAGATCTTAGGCTGTTATTTGCTCCAGGAATTATAGCCGCAGTTGGCGTTTCCAATCTGCAATTCGTGGACCTGAATTCTACACGCAATCTCAGCATCTTTGGATTCTCCATCTTCTTCGGTTTGGCATTTCCGTTCTGGCTGTCGAAGGATGAAAATAAAGCCAAAGTGCAAACCGGTAAAAATTGCTCCTAATCGTTTTACGAATGGATTTCCGGCAAATCAGAAATCAGATTTCCGGTTTCACTTTAACAATACCGTGTGATAACAGAGATCATTCGCGTAGCCCACCTCCTTTATCCAGACTTGGGGCTGGCGCTGGCAGAGTGCATACAGTGGCGGAGTTAGGATTTGTTACCTCACTGGGATTAATTATGCTAATTCGAAATGAGTGGCACCCATTTTGAGACGACCTTACGGACTTCTACATCAGCGTTTCCCAAATTGTGCTCCGCGGAACCCTATTTAGGGTTCCGTGAGGTGAAGACAAATGTTCCTCTGATAACTTTCAGTGAGAACAAATGGAGGCTTTTTGCTTGAAATATGCTCATGCATGAATTCCTGGATCATTGTCATCGAGATTTGTGTTGTGATTAATCTAATCTAGGCCTAAATCTATAATTATCTGCATTCTCAAGCGTTTGTACCTGTGCTTAGTTCAAGACGGAGGTTCCTCCCAAAACGTTAAGATCAAAAGGTTCCATGGCCAAAAAGTTTAGGAGACATTATGCAGATCTTTCTTCTGTCAAATTTTAGTTGCATACCTGCAGATGCACTCTTGCTAAGGAAAGGTTGTATTCCAAAGTTCGGGAATGACATCTCACTCAACTTCTCGTAAATGCTCTATTACAGTAACCTACACAAACTTGTGCGTCAGACTTTAGTGCGTGTGCCTCAAACTGACTAGAAACTGTGATCTGTAGTAATATCTAAGGACTGTGGACAAGCGTTTCATCTTGCCAGCTATTGCAAAGATCGTGGTTCATGATCATGATGATCGTTAATAGTCTTTTGTAGTTATTGTTCTCGTTAACAGGATTTCATCCTGTCTGAAATATCTTAACGGGTTCGGTTCCCTTGTTTTCTCTAGCTGATCACGCTTGAACGTCTCTTCGTTCGTAATGCTTTATAATCATTTCGTAGAATAACAATATACAGGACCCTATCCTGGTATTACGCACAGTAAATTAGGCTGGACCTCACGCTAGCTTCTCATACGAAGACGAGATTGGTTTTGATTCAGAATTGCTCACCATAAATTGTAATCGTAGTCGTAATCTCCAAATTTCTTAAGCGCCACTTGAAAGCTAAGCGCAGGGCACCAGCTTATTCACGAGCGCCGCGTAAAATCGAAAGGGTTGTCCAATGGATAGTCCGTAGGTGGTCAAAGTTCGGTTAAGTGACATATTGGATAGCAGCAACAATGATAATGATGATTATGATGATGACGATGACGACGATGGTGATGATGATGATGATTACGATGATGATGATGATGGCGGTGGTGATGATGATGATGATGATGATGGTGATGATGATGATGACGATGATGATGATGACGATGACGATGATGATGACGATGATGATGATGACGATGATGATGATGAAGACGATGGTGATGATGATACAGGAAGTGCCATTGCCGATCAGATCATCTGCGTCCTTTTGAGTACAAGTATGTTTGTCGGCGGATTGATCGGATTCTTCCTCGACAACACCGTTCCAGGTATTCCACATTCACCCATCAAACACCATTCCAGGTATTCCACAATCATCCACTAGTTATTATCCTAACCAGATAATTCAATCGTATAACCAGTTCACCTGTATATTCCATTCACTTGATCAGCTCACAAATCTTCCAATCTGTTCAAAGATTGCCGTGTGGAGATGCAGATGCCGTTACTGCGTAGAAACCATGACCTAGTCCTTCACTTACAATTACTGAGCGCCATCGATCTATGCCTGGTCATTAGATGGTGGAGCCTAATTAATGCGTAATGATAATACAATAACTGAACGGATATATTTGAATGGCAATCTGAAACGTAGACGGTGATGGAAACTTACTGCAGTCCGTTCACTGCGCTGTTGCCTATAGGAACGGAGAAGGAGAGAGGCCTATCGGAGTGGCGTGCGCACCTGAAGGGCGACGCAGACGAGAAGGATACGGCAGCTGACAAGATGCGCAGAACGATGCAGTGCTACGATCTGCCAATCGGCATGAAGTGGATTCGACGCTGGGCTCTCTTCAAGTACATTCCGCTCTGTCCCACCTTCCTGCTCGACGCCCAGAACGGCCTCGACCTCGATCAGACGACCAGACGAACGAGAAAAAAGAGCATCGGCGTCGAGTTTCAGAGGAGGGCTTCTGTTGTGCTTCAGATCTAGTACGACGGGCGGCAGGGACGCGGCGGTCGCTCTGTCACGGTTAGAAGAAGGGGTTCAAGTACATGGATATGGAAAATGTGATTTTATTTAAAGGGATATATATATATACATATATATATTATAGTTGTGGACAGCATAACAGAAGACGATGAGTAACTGCAAGAGGTGACCATAAATAGGAAGTGCTATGGACATCTTTTTCCTAACCTCGACATATGATAGCAGGTAGCCATGACTTGATTGAGAAAGCTACGAACTGAATAAGACGGGGATGAAGCGTTTCTAGAAAGTCATCGTGACGGTCGTAACAATGACTGAGTAGAATTCAAAGACAAAAACATACTAAAGAGGTGAAGTTAGCTCATAGTAGGGATCCTACTATGAGCTAACTTCACCTCTTTAGTATGTTTTTGTCTGAACCGAAACTCGGCTCGGACCGAGTTTCGTAGTACTCGGCATTACTCGGACTCGGACAAACGCCGAGTAGTAGCCTAATATTTCCGATTTTCTGTTTTGAAACGAAACTATTTGCAAAACGACAATCGACCTAAGTCACCTAACAAAAAGCACAAATTCTGCTACCATTAGTGCAATTAGTTACAATTTCCAAGTGTAAACTAAAGCGAAGCATAAATTTCATAAAACTTGTGCAAACTGCTAAACTAAAGATCAATAGAATGAAGATTACCATGGTTAACATTTGAAGTATTTATAATATTTGTTATTAATGATAATAATAGTATTATTATTATTACTATTACCATTGCTATTATTATTAATATAATTATTGTTAATAGCGCTATCGTTACTATTATTATTATTATCACTTTTATTATTATTATTATTATTATTATTATCATTGTTATCGTTGTTATTATTATTATTATTATTATTATTATTATTATTTTTATATGACTGTGAAATGACGCTATTCTGATTCTTATTTCATGATTCTTATAGCAGCCGATGTTGAGAGATGATAATTTACACCAATTGCTAATTTGACAATGGGGACATATACACGTATAGTTGACAATTCGTATGGCTCATATTTATGCATGACGTCGTGACATAGTCTGTATGACTGACAGATCACATTAACTGATTGGTTAACGGTTCTGTGACGTCATGACCTTCATTGAGCACTTTGTTTGGTAACGGACAGACTGTCTGACTCACAGGAGACGTCATCTATATAACTGATAGACGATGTTTCCTTCTTCACTGACAGGTGATGTCAAACCGTCAAAGTCACCCATGAGCGCGGTCTGTGTGACTGTGACATGAGCATAGAGCTATAAAATCCTCGTAGGAATACATATACAGAAAATAGATACCAAACAGCTGCAGAATTAATGTAGTGCAACATTTAATTGTTCTCATTATATGATCTTGAAACTTCTACATCTTCTTTAGTCAATTAAACTCCAATCGAAAGTAGGAGAAGTTCAGTCAGTAGCAGACCTGACCTCGCATGGCCTAGTCCATAGTCTGGTGCAGTCTAGACTATTGAATCCCATTCAATCAAAAGCTAATCCTCGAATGTAATTACTGCTTGCGCCGCCGTAGCACGCGGCTCGTGACCTTGACCTCTACGTTAGTCGTCTCCCTGCTGTGTGTGTTCTTCCGTGAGATCCGACACCTCACCGCGATCATTCACCTCCCCGAGGTCCTTCACTTCGTCCAGGTGGTCCCGCTCATCCTTCTCCGACATCGAAAGAGTGCTGCCATCCTTCTGAGACGCACGATCGCTGTTTGACTCTTGGTCGAGGAACTGGACCTCCACCATCGGTTCTCCCTCAGTCTCGATCTGGTAGATGCGGCGGTGCTGGAAGCTCTCGGTCGACGCTTTCGACGTTCTGAGGTTCTCAGCCGAAGGCGGAAATCCCATGTAGTCACGATGATGGTTTTTAACTGGACAGACATCGATACCAGTATCATGGCTAAACTATGTAATTGTAATCGCAAATTTACTTGACGCCCTTTCCTAGAGAAGCTTCGCAGAGGCGTTCAAGACCAGGCCTAAGACACGCTACCATGACAAGAATACAAAACTTAACTAAGGGGCCGTCCACATATTACGTACGCAGCGAGGGATTGTATTTTCGAATTTCGGCTATTTTGCGTACGGGTGCGTACGGTGGGGAGGGGCCCAGAGAATATGTACGTACGCAAATTTAACTGCCTAATTACGACGTCCACATTACGGAATATTAAAATCAGAACTTTAACCCAAATCACTGCCTATATTCCTACTCAATCAATGTTATGCAACATTAAAACTTTGTAATGCAAGTGTTGTTGATATTTTATTTCTTCACAACAGTTAACAAATTTAAGCTGTCAAATGTGATGCTTAAAAAAATAAATAGCCTACGGAAATTCAATGTCTCATAAATCTTTTTAGGTATTTAGCCTTTGCAATGGGGAGGGGAGGAGAGGGAGGGCAGAGCTCAGATGTACGTACGCATGGGGAGGGGTCCAGAAAATGTACTCGGAGCAACAGGAGGAGGAGGGGTCCGAAATTCCGATTTTTTTTATACGTAATATATGGATGAGCCCTGATAAAACAGTGGAAAAAATAATATTTAAATAATATTTGAAAGTATAATTATTATTATTTTCATCATTATTATTTTTATTATAAGTATACACGGTCTAAGTATAGAGTCTTAGACCTACTTATGCGGCTGGAGAATCAACAACACAACATAGTTACACAGCCAGACAGCAGATCTATACCGAAGTGCCACTTGACTTTGATGCACATGGGATGCGGACGCTTATCGCAGAAGCAAGGAACAGACTCTTACAAATCACCAGGGTAGGTGACTACTATTCTTTTAGATGAAGTGGGAGAACCTCCCCCGACTATAGTTATCCCCCACTGAATATACATCGCTCCCATACGCGTCGTCTTCTTGTAGACCTTGCTCCAATGGTTCAAACGATTATCCATTAGAGATTATTAGCCCAATCTATTATTAATTTAACTCGCGGTCAACCTCACTTTTTACTCTAATTCTGCCGGTGGCTACGATTATTGCACTTCGGACCAGTAATAATTTTAAACGTGCGGAGATTGCGGATACCTTTATTGTTGCCTCGAGCCTCTGCATCCGGGATCTTTGTTTCGATGATCAACACGACGCTTGATTCCTCTTCCTGCAAGAGATGGACGCTCTCATCCGACTGTTCCACGCGATGGTACTCGTCGTTGCCCTGCTGCTCAGAACACAACAGTGACTATTAGTCGTTATCAGATAATTATGGTCCTTAGAAGTAATGTCTCGCAATGTGTGACACGGTGGCCGATTGGTTAGTGCGGTCGGCCATCAGTGCTGAGTGTGCGCTGAGTGGTTGAGTTCGATCTTCGTCCGAGGTGTCAGTCACTGTGAGGGACCTTGAGCAAGTCCTTTGCGCACAATTGCTCTGCATGCGTTACAACTGCAGTTGCGCCGTCGAGGCGTGTGTACACTGCTGAGCTGATTGTATGAAGGGCAGTATCAAATTCCAGTTGTATTGTATTGTATTAATGGCAGAAAATAATTTCAGCAGAATATGCGATTAACAGGATGCAGACAATGACGACGCCAAACCAATGATGAGTTTGACTGAAGTGGCGCCTTATAAATGTCAATTTGCAATCACAACGAAGATAAAAAAAAGAGAATATTTCGGAACACCTTATTTTTCTTCAACGGATGAAAAGGTTACATTTTGATAATCACATTATTTACTTCGTAACATAGAAAAATCCCAAAGACCTATAGAGGCGATTTTAAATGTCCAGAGATAGTAATAAAATTATGTGAAATCACATCACATGATTAGCATATAATCCCATAACACAATCGCGGATGGCCTGATCTAAACGTAGCACTGCATAGCATAAGAGACGAGACCTGGGAGGGAGCTGAGTGGTCTGCAGGGTCGATGCCCTATGATAAAGGGTACTCACGGTGATAATTCTATGAATGTCAGCTTTCAGTCTGTCGGAGATCTTGAGTTCTGTGACCGGGGTCCAGAGTCCTGGACTGTTGAGTCGGACGGGAATGAAAAAGAACATTTCATGCGGAATATTGTACCAACCTAAGCGGAAACATCGAAGGTAATGCAGATCAGGTCGACGCATTTCAAAGAGACAACACTACTTGTGGAACAATTAATGGCCAGCAAATGACAGATAACGGTAATCAGTGCTTCAGTGAATAATATGGCCATATATAAATATGAGACGTTGCATGTGGGGAAGGTAATGGTGTTGGTAATTGAGGTGACCATCACTATCTGTGCTGCAACTGGTATTATGTACATACATACACAAATGCATAGTTTTATACATAAATACGCACATGCTTACATACATACATACATACATGCATGCATACATACATACATACATGCATACGCATATATAGTTGGATGGATGGATATGGATACTGTATTTTTTTATTGTATTGTATTTAAGCATTTATAAAGCGCCTCTAGCAGGGTGAACCGTTCAGAAGCGCTGCCAGTGCGAAAGGCCACGCGAGAAGAAGTAGGTTTTGAGAAAAGCAAAAGAGGATGAGAGACTGCTAGATAGAATTTTAGAGCGAACAGATGACGAAAGCGCATTCCACAGAGAGGGACCAATTGAAGCAAAAGATCGAGACTGAGCCATAGCTGTTCTAGTTCGACGACCCAGAAGATTAAGTCTATGGAATGAGCGATGAGGACGAAGTATTACATCTGCCAGGTATCTCGGAGCAAGACACCTCTGAGCCTCGAAGATTTGAATGAGAATTTAGAATGAGGATAGATGTATGAATGAATGAATGAATGAATGAATGAATGAAGGCACCAAAGACTGCAGTCAGCTATCTATACATCCTGCAGAGGTGATCGACCACCTGACCTTCTGAAGCGACACCAAGCGAGAAGATCCGTGGTCCCCCGTCGCCCTTGAACCAGTGCCTCAGCACGGTCAGTATGGACCCCGAAATGGACAGAGCCGCCGTGTGTCCCGTATGGTCCTCTTCCTCCTTCAGTCGGAGCTGCACCAGTCGCCACAGATCCCTCTCGAGCCAGCTGTCGTCGTGGACGAGATCACGAACCGGAAGTGAGAACTCCATCGGTGCCCAGACAGCAGAGTGGCGCGAGTCGAAAATCTTAGCCTGGGAGCAGTCGATGTGGATAAGTTCTAGTTGACGACGAGTGCCCCAGATGATCGTGTCCTGAACCTGAGACGGATTGACGTCGAGGCGCTCGCCGATGATGGACTTGACGCTGTTGTACGCCTCCGCTGGGATGGCGACGATGTTGCGGCTGCTGATGAAGTCACGCGTGGCGTTGAAGATGCTCGATGCGGCGTACGTCGAGTTGAAATCATCGTTGGCCCGCACCACGAGCGCAATCTGAACGGTCTTCTTTGCCGTCTACCGAAAGCAGGTCAAGAGGTCAGGTCAATTCAGGTCAGGTCGTCGTTCATGAGAAATATGATATCTGGGTACGTTGTTAGCAGTGAGCTGTCTAGACCAACTCCGGTGAGTAGAGCGTGGTTAGATAATTAATTTGAGTTCTCGTAAGGCAATGCAAATAAGTTATGGCAATTCAGGCAATGAATGGGAGGTATAATTTAGACAAAATGAGGCAATTAAGGCAAAGTAGAGGAAAGCAATCAATGCGACAACAGGATTAGGCAATTAATACCAGATAAGTTAAACCAACCAAAGCTATCAATTCCTCGGGATTAATGACCTCTTCTACTTCTTCCTCCTCCTCCTTCTCCACCCTCTTCTCCTCAGCATCCTCGTCGTAATTATCTGCCCATAATCGTCACGGGTATCAAACATTATAAAGCCAAGTTGTGTGTTGCATCGACATTTGTATAGCGCCCTCAGAATCTCATATATATATATATATATATATATATGGCATTTATCGCTAACGAATGGGACATCGATCGTCACCGTCGTATATCTGACCTCACTGATCAGGCGGCCGTAGTCGGTGTAGTGCTGGACCTTTCTCTCGTTCCAGTGCATTCCAGATTCGTTCGGGTTCCTACGTAGTTCGTCAAGCATGAGAATGAAGTCGGCATCTACAAAGGCCTCCGTCGGTTCGGCGCATACTTTGATGCTACGCAGCTGAGCAGACGCCGTGTCTTCCAGTTCCATCGCCACTCCGTGCAATACCTGCAATCATCCGTCCGCATGTTGCCTGAACCTCCAGTCTTTCCACAAACGACACGTTGTAATTGAAGACCAGTATTCATAATCGTAACTACGATGGTCTCTAGGATTAGTCGATCGATGCGTCAAGAGCGATCTATATATCTGTTGCCCAACGCCATAAAATGCGACATGAAGATCATAGCATGACCGGCACAAGACTAGAGTGTCGGGAAAATGGGTTGTTAACTTGTTAGCCATCGGTGTATTGGTTTAAAAGTTTCCTGTTAAACCAGTGAAAACTACATGAATAAATTCACGATTAGGTATCTAGGACTAATAGGTATAATGTTGGTAATTACAATGTTAAGAGATGCGCAATGTTATGCGACTGGGAGCCAATACATCTCGCATACAATAGGCAGAAACGGAGGCATGTTTAGGACTGCGCCCATTAAGACCAACAGCGGCAGAACCGAGGGACAGATAAAGTCAGATGAGATGACTTGATAAGTACAGATCATCTTACTCTCTCTCTCTCTCTCTCTCTCTCTCTCTCTCTCTCTCTCTCTCTCTCTCTCTCTCTCTCTCTCTCTCTCTCTCTCTCTCTCTCTCTATCTCTGACTTTGCATACCTGAGCATAGTCTGAGCTGTCGTACAGGTAAATGGTGATCTCGGTGTCCATTCCAAAGATATGTCCATTGACGAAGGATGGAAGTACGCTGTAGGCAATGGCTGAGTTAGCCCTGGTGATGGCGATCTTAAACGGTTTGTTGCTCAGTCGCTCAGCCTCCAGCTCAGCCTCCTGCTCTTTCTTGATGCGCAGGTTTTCGCTGGCAACGTTCACCATCATGCAGCTGGTCATCTCCGACTTGACACCGTAGTAGCAACAAGCGTACTCTTGGAATTCGTTGGAGCCGCCGATTAGGAGTTTCATACCCCCAAAATCAACAGGTTCACGCCAGACGACAGGGGACGTATGGTGCGACCACAGGTTCTCCTCACACAGGCTCACCAAGAAATTCTAAAATAATTATCAATCGATTTGTCAATTAATCAATCGAGTCATACGTAAATAAACACGTCGTTTGTCGATACACATCAATCCATTCATCTATCCATCCATTCATCTATCCAATCTGTTATCTATCCGTTAAAATCCTTCCATCAATCTATACACTGACCCATGTCACAAGTGATGTCAATTCATCCATCCATCTATCCATTAGTAGGCCTACGTCCATCCTTGAATCCGCCTATATTCAACCGTTAATTCATCAATTAATCATTCACACATCCACATATATCCGTCCATCCATTCACCGATCCGTCAGTGCATCCATACATATATATATACGTATATAAATATGCAAATATATACATGTATAATTTATATAGGCCTATTATATATATCCATCCATCGTTCGTACTTACCTCCCACTCTGACGGCATCTTGACGATCTTCATTATTTCGAAGTGAGGCAAATTCGAGGCCAATTGATCAGCCAGCAACTCCACACGAGCGAAATACGGACAGTCAGCCACTCCTTAATTCGGATGCAACACCAACAAGAAATGAAAGATTTCTTTATGCATGCAACTATAGGCTAGCTGTTATAGCCTTTGGCGTCGGTTTAAAATTCGCATTAAGCCTAGACGTACCAGTCTATAGAAATTCCGGGGCCTTAGGCAGAGATTCCTAGACCTTATGCGTAGTCTGTGCAATTACGAGCCTCTTTGACTGAAGCGGGCGTGTGTAGACTGATTGTAGTTGAGTGTCAGTAATAGGTTGTATTCAAAAAGGCATAAATCGTAAATTCTGTATAACTACCTATAATGTTTCTCATAAACTGGTAGCGTGTCCGGCCCGGGACCCCATAAATCATTGAGCTTCTGCTGGGCATTTGCCTTTGCTGCCTCTCGGGGGACTTAGTAGGTCTACTGCGGTCGACGAATTAATTCCCACTCGCCCACCACGACTTAAGTCTGTATTGATCTAGGACGCCAACCTACATACTTAGTATTAATATGATTTTATCATTAAAATGTTACTAGCCTGCAATTACTAATTTAACCATGTCTGATTTTAAATTAAGAAACGTTATCGCAACGGATTAACGCATTCGAATTAACGAATACAAGCATATCAAATTATATGCTTATTTTTGACGTCATCAAGTTCGTTATGATTGAAGGCTCTGGTTTTCATTAAGCGGTCGAGAACTACGAGAACATCTATTATCGCGAGAACTTACCATAGATATATTTGTATATTTATGTTAATCGTACAATCTATGTACCTTACGAGTGGCATACTGGGAAAGATGGCTGTGTCGCTGTTGGGTGGTTTATTGAGGAAGAACGGAGTTTCGCTTTTGAAGTCCTCCTTGTCCAAAAATGCCGTAGTCACAACGGCAACCAGGTAGATTTAAGGTTATAATAAAAGGAAATAGTTTCCCGTTGTTGTGATTGGGAAATGCTGTTATGAAACGGTGTGTTGTTTTCGTGTCTACGCGATTGACCTTGATGACTGGATAGTCC
This sequence comes from Bimastos eiseni, assembly GCA_959347315.1. Taxonomy (NCBI): domain Eukaryota; kingdom Metazoa; phylum Annelida; class Clitellata; order Crassiclitellata; family Lumbricidae; genus Bimastos; species Bimastos eiseni. The sequence goes on along the minus strand of OY365815.1, from coordinate 24,766,819 downwards.
ATATAACAGCTTTTCAAACTGTGGTCCGTCCACCAAGAGGGGCCCTTCGCGAAAGGAACAAGGAGTCCGTAACAGCGCTCTGATGGCAGTCAGCAACACTGCATGATTTTAGCATTGACAGCCTGTAGGATGACCACGTGTCCAGAATTGACTGAGAGTCCCGGAATTGATGAAATCGTCCCAGGCACTTCCAGTCCTGGACACTGAAACTAACTGAACTGCTATGAGGCGGCGTTGTCAACTTGGACACGTGTGTTTCTGAATTCCTAACTCACAATTAACTGAAGTTACACTGCATTATTTGTCTTAGTTTTATTTGATTGATATTTGAGTTATAACTGCTGTGGCCGTTGTTTAGGGGTGCAAATGTGTGGATGCCAGATAAGGAGTTTTACGAAAAGTACGATAAACCAGTTCTGTATCCGAATGAAGTGACATCACAATGGAAGTTGCCACCAATGAACCGTATGTTTTAACGCTTTAAGTCAGTATTAACGTTGTAAAATGTGTTATAATTGACACTTGGACAGTTTTGCTGTTAATTAGGCGTGATTGGCCCACCGGGGCCTGCTCTATTGTTGGAACTCCATTTGGAATGAACTCCCTATGATAGATGTGTATCTGATGACAGGGTTCAACACAACTGTGTTTTACAAGTTGCTGAAGTCTAGTTTTTTTTGTGGTTGGGCTTATAGCACCTCTGAGTAGATTCTCGGAGGGGAACTATATTTAGTCCTCGAAATGAATCACTTAACGAATGAACTATGTGAATCTGTGCTAACTACAACTTTTCATAATTGCTCAGTTGAGGCAAACATTGATTGATATGTTAATAATGTTATGCATTGTCATATTCTGAGCTAAAGAAATTATCAGAATGATATGAAAACTTGATATAGCGCCTCTTCAAGAAATCTACTCTGCCCTTGGCAACATGATGTTATTGTTATTATTCCAAAAACTCAAATTTAGATTTGTAATAATAACAAATTATTAGCAAAATGGTAGACAGTAAGCTAAAGGAGTCACCAGTGGTGGGCTCATGCACAAACATGGAGCCAACCAACAGATTCTCGTCGACAGCATTTCTGGGCCAAGTTGCGTTGATGAGCAGAGCGACAACTGTCGACGCCAATCACAGGGACGGGTCGACGAGTATTTCCTCAGGTCAGAATGGTCTTGCTAATTATTTTTTATTATTACAAATCTAAATTTGAGATTTTGGAATGGCTTGTTTCTCATTCACTAGAAAGATCACAGGTGGTCGAGAAGAAGGTGCAGAACATAACGATCAACTTTGGCCCCCAGCATCCAGCTGCCCATGGTGTCCTTCGGCTTGTCCTCACCCTGGATGGCGAGACGGTGGTAAGAGCCGACCCCCACATCGGTCTGCTTCACCGTGCCACGGAGAAGTTAATTGAAAATAAGACATATTTACAGGCAAGTTTGTCAATCCGTTTCTGAATATTCTTTATGCTACCTGAGTAGCTTGACTACAATATGCACTTTATATTGATGATAATAATTAATAATGATGATGATTAGACTCTGTTTAATGGAGTTGTATGCGTTGAAGCCGATTGTGATGATGATAATGTCTCATGCGATCATTATAATTATAATAACAGCAATGATGATCATACAGAAATGATATTCTCAGTATCAGAGTTGATAATGTCACTAAAAGAGATTGTAATCGTAGTAACAGGGTTGCTGATCACAAACCGAGATGATAATCATGCTTTTACATATTGTAATCTCACTAACAGTAGAATTGATCACTTACAGATGTGATAATATCTCACTGACAGAGATTTGTTTAATTTGTAGAAAATCACAGTTTCATATGGATAATGTTGAAAAGTAGTTAAGGTGGTTGTGTTGTATAATTTGACTTGCATTAATATATATAATGGAACTGATGGTCATTAAGTTTTCTGCTGTTAATGACGATGATGTCTGGCATTTAGGCGTTGCCCTACTTTGATCGACTGGACTACGTGTCCATGATGTGCAATGAACAAGCCTACTCTTTGGCCGTTGAGAAACTCCTCAACATTGAAATACCTGAACGTGCAAAGTGGATCAGAAGTATAAATTCTTTTCTATGTAGTTGCTTTTTTGTAGGTCTAGTAACTATAGGAAGGTGAGGTTATTGTCCAGTTTGTAATTCCTCTATCGACAGTAGCCATCAAGGTATGATTTCTCATTTTGAGAGATCTCTGACTTGAATTACTAGTGCTCTTTGCTGTTACCCAACCCTCTTACATGGGTTGTTGTTGTGGATTGGGACTTCACATGCTGTTTGGCTTGCTCACACAGTGGATTTCAACAGGGCCTTTCTCAATTGCTTTCTAATTGTTGACTACAATCTCGCTTGAAAAGACTCCCATGGATGCTGTGGGCATTATTTATATATTGTTTATATTGTGCTATATAAATAATTTGATTTGAATAGAAAGTGACATCTTGATGATGTTTTATAGTAATGGCACTATAGAAGTCATAAGATTAGTTGGATTAGATGAAGCAGATTTTGTGTCATGTTTCTGTAGTTTTGTTTGGAGAGTTGACTCGGATCATGAATCACTTGATGGGAATTGGAACTCACGCCCTTGACATTGGTGCTATTACACCATTCTTTTGGATGTTTGAAGAACGAGAAAAGGTGACCACTTTGCTATTTTGATCTAGAAGTATGTGACATACATAGTGAACATTCGTATTACTAATTGCCTTGTGACTGAGTTCCTTAAGTTTTAGTTTCTTGAATTTGTGTTAAATTGTGTTGCCTGACAGCTGTAAAATGGCAGACTGTTAAGTCACTTGAACTTTGCTTTGAAGTTATGTGATAATAATTGAAAATGCATTTGTGAAGGTTGAATGATAAACAAGGTATAAAGTAATCATGGTAAAGTATGTAATGAGCAATTGGACAAGGTAATGTGAGTTAGCAGCTTACAAAGATCTCATTAAGAGGTTAATAAAAATTATGCAATTGATGAAGGTTTAATTATTTAATTGTTTGACTTTGGATTAGATGATGGAGTTCTATGAGAGAGTATCTGGCGCCAGAATGCACGCTGCCTACGTTCGACCAGGTGGCGTCGACAGGGTAAGTTTTTAATGCATCAAAACTAATGATCATTTAAAGGAAGCAAGAATTAGAGAGAATAAAATTATTGTGTTTGTGCCTAAAATGTTACATTCCGAAAAATTAGTATTCTGCTTTACATTAAGTGTAAGACTGATGCGATGGCCTTAGTTACCACACCTAAAGGTAATGATATCTGTAAAGCTTTGTTACCATGAGGTAGGCTTAACCTTTTAATGACCAGCGTGTACTAAAATGTATGGGAAAACCTATGTAGCTGGTCGTTAAAGGGTTAAGGTATGGCACTGTTTCTCTTTACTGTGATGTTCAGAATACTATTTTGCTGGTGTAATATCTTGATGTATTTGTCAAGTGATTAAATGGTGGTACTGACTGTCGTTCATCCATGCAGGATATGCCTCTTGGTCTGATGGACGACATCTTTCAGTGGTGTGATAAGTTTGGTCAACTGGTCGATGAGTTGGACGACCTTCTGACTGAGAATCGTATCTGGAAGCAGCGAACTGTCGATATAGGCGTCATCTCAGCCGAAGATGCCCTCAACTATGGTTTCAGGTGAGAATGACTATTTGTCTTCGTGTAAGTGAGGAGGGACCCACCCGGACTGTGTGAATAATTATATCTGCATCAAAATTGATTGAAAGAGGAATGTTTGATGTTGTTGCCAGACGCAAACATGGGTGATGGAGTTAGACTTGTGCCCACTAAACTTCATACTACATATATATTTATTTGGAGGATCATAAATAGTATCCCTTCGATACATCTATTCAGAAGCACATCACATGGCATTGAGATGGTCCAAGTCTAGAAACAACTGTCAAGTTGTTGTGAAAATGCGACAGTCCAGAGAGGGCTGCTGGTGGTGATGGCGCCAGGCGCTTTGCTAGCCTTTCATTGGGTGGAAATTATTCTGGACGGACATTAATTGTGCACGGATGCGATTTAAATTAATTATTGAAAATGTAGTTTTTGAAGTTGACAGATTTGTTGATTATATCATTGTATAGGAAACAAAATTGTTATAATTGTGATCAAAACCCATTCAGTCAATCAGTGCAGAGTAGGGGCGCTGCAGTGGGACTCACACAGTCACGACTTCGGTCGTTTGCAACTTCATAGACTCATCATAATTGTAATATCAGCATTTCTACAGCGCCCACAAAAGCGAAGTCGCGGGAACCAGCTTATTCACAGGCGCTTAATCAAAACAGAATCGATAGGCAGGGGGTCAAATCCAGAGAGTCAGACAGGTAGACAGTTAAGGTGGATGGTGTTTGGAGTTGAAACGGCGAGGGAGATAGGAGGAAGAGGAGGAATCAGTATAGGATTTGCGAAAGAGTGCTTTGAGTTGTGAATGAAAAACCTGTGAGGAGATAGTTAAAGGTGAGGTGTTTGTAAATTCATGGCATCAGGCTGTTGTGAATTCAAAATTCGAATGCTCATGTTTGTCCTACTCTTTATTTCAGGCTAAGGGTCTCATAATTATTCTGATGAAGATTATTTATTTGCATTTATAGCTTTCAGCTGGTGTTATTAACTAGTTCTATGTCAAAAGGAGCAGTATTTTAAAAACACAGTTGATATCTTCTATGGAGACCTGCTTCTGCATTTGTAGTAACCAATAAATTTCTGAAGTTAATATAGACAGCTGCTTACTTCTGTGTCTAACATTGGTATGTAAGAAAATGTCTTTGTCCATGCCATAATTATTGCCAACGATTATGATGTAAGTTATGCGCACTAAATTTCAGCAGTTGATTAGTGATGTTCATTTGCATGCTTTGGTCCCAAGTGAATCAGAATTTGTTGACATAGTCACTGTCAGATCTGTGTGTTACTCCAGCTGTCATTGTTGTTAATAATTGTTGTATTTAGAGATGGATGATTTGAATGCTTTATGTCAATTGGCAGTGGAGTGATGTTGAGAGGATCTGGAATTAAGTGGGATCTTCGTAAGGTTCAGCCTTATGATGGATACGAAAATGTGGAATTTGATGTACCAATTGGAAAGAAAGGAGACTGCTATGATAGGTACCTCCCATTTGCATTATCTTCAATGTGATGAAATTTACATCCTCTAGATTATAATATTAAGTTTATTAGCTCTTGCTTATTCAGACACTTCATAGTCGCTTCTTTGTCTCTTTTATCATGAGTGATGATTTCAGCCTCAGATAAACATTGTAGTTATAAATATAATTATGGTGTACCTCTTAACCCGACACACATTCCAATCTAACAATGGAAAATCATGATGAAAGAAAAGGTTTTTAAGTACTTACAGAATGATGGTGACGATTAATTCTCAGACTTTTATGACTCTGTCAGATGAGATGAGTGTCATTTGAGTGAGCTGGTGGTTGGATACAGCCAATTTAAAGAAGAAGCTTTGCACCAAGAGGAGTGGCATCATCAGATTTTGAGCCTGCCTTAGAGCATGGAAACTGGAAAAGAAGATCGTACATACAATTGCCTGTACTGGGTATACCATGTGCCTGAGATCATTGTCAATGCAATGTATATGTGCAATATTTATATATATATGTGTGTGTATATATATTAGCTCTAATAAAATGTAAGATAATTGTTGGATGATGAACTTACTATAAATAAGGCAAACTTATTGTGGCTGTCTGAGTCTGGTATGTTGTGTGCCCCTGCTAGATATCTGATACGCATGGAGGAAATGAGGCAGAGCCTTAAGATCATGCACCAGTGCTTGAACAAGATGCCACCTGGTGAGGTCAGAGTTGACGATGCAAAGATCGCACCGCCCAGACGAGATGAAATGAAGGTAAAAGTCACAACCTTTAAAATGGTTGCTATTTTATGTGTTTAGAGAGGTCAGAGGTCGTGTGAAAGACGATTCAGATGCTGAAGTCCGCAAACCAAAGGCATATCTCAACTAGTCCTTGTATTGGTTTTTAACACGAGTTGCAGAAGCGCGCGCAGAAGCAGACAATAAATTTAGTGCAATTTCATTACTGCAGAACATTTGCAAATAAACAGTATAGATGAAATAGATTTACAGTGGCCAGTTACTGATTGGTCGAAGCACTCGCAATATAACGCAGGAAGTGCGGGTTCAATCCTCCTCAGAGACGATCATTGTGCACCAACTTTTTTTTGCACAGTAAAGTAATAAATGTAGGCATTGTGCCTTTGTGTGAGGATTTTTACAAATCCAACAGGTTTCTTTGATCACCTCTGATAGTGGTTTCTTTGATCACTTGTGATAGTGGTTTCTTTGCTCACCTGTGAGATTGGTTTCTTTGATCACTTGTGATAGTGGTTTCTTTGGTCACCTGTGAGATTGGTTTCTTTGATCACTTGTGATAGTAGTTTCATTGGTAACCTGCATTAGTGAAGTGGATAGTATGTAGTTTAGAAATATTGCTTGCTGCTTGTTGAAATGTTGGTGAAATGAATTTTACAGACATCAATGGAGGCTCTGATACATCACTTCAAGTTGTATTCAGAGGGTTACCAGGTTCCACCAGGAACGACGTATACGGCAATTGAAGCACCGAAGGTTTGCCTTGTTCTAACGTCTTTTCAGGCTGTTAGTCAAAACATAAACCTGCAGGGCTCAGGTTCTTCGGTCATGCTTTTATAAACGTGCATTTTAAAAGCATCATAACATCATAAGTGGAAACTGAAGTTTGCTCCAAATTTATGTTTCCTCTTATATAAAATATACTATGAATATAACTTTTGGCTCAGGATTGTAAGAGATTGCTGTAGCTTAAAGCTTAAACAGTGATTGGGATGCTATAAATGCAGGTTGTTGTTAAAGGGGTTTACAGAAGCATTACTATATTATAGTCATATTTCAATACAGTTGATATTTTTGGGACTTCGTGGAGCTTGTTGTAGAGTTTGATATATAATTAGTGTTTCAGTAAAATAGGTCTCTGCAATGATTATTTCTCATATGAGGGCCATTCGGAATCTGTCTCATGTCTTGTAGAAGCTTTCATTCTATGAATTTGAGTGTGAATTATTTTTTAGGGTGAGTTCGGTGTTTATCTGGTGTCCGATGGCACCAACAAACCGTACAGGTGCAAAATTAAGGCACCTGGGTTTGCTCACCTGGTGAGTTATAATTCTTTTGTTTTATTCGATTACATAAATTCCACTTTTTTATGATTACAGGTGCTTTTACTCTGTCTCCTCTCTGATTCGCCATAAGCCCCATCAACCCATGCCCTGCAGTAAATTGCTTGAGCCTCTTGTACTTCATACTACCTGTAATAGACTTTCTTTTGTATAGAGGCATGCAATGTAGCCTTTATAAATGCTTGAGAACTTCTCAGTTGCCAAGCCGATCATGCCTTTGACTAGATATCTTCAAGCGTTGTTTGACACATGTATTGAATGAATAAAGTATTGGATGACGTAAAATGTTTCTTAAAGTCATCTTCAATTCTCAGAATCACTCTGAAACTCTAAAAACGGCTAAGTGAATGCCATATATTTGGTAAAATATGACTTATTGTATTAAGTGTGTTTTGGGCTGATGCTTGACTATCTGTCACTCAGTGCAACAATTGTCCACTGATTATAAATCACTAGTGGAACTCAAAGTTTGTTGAGCAGTCACCCTGCCAACGAGGACACGATATCTTTCAACTAACCACTGCATTCAACAGCACACTTAATGCTGTTTTTACCCTCTTCTTTAACTTGGTTTGCATAAAGTTTGTCATGAACTTCAACTCTTATTGCTGTTTTTACTCTTCAACTCAGAAGTCAGAACCAAACCATTGTGAATAATAACTGGTATTGGTGGATGTTGGTAATAGGTTGGCTTCTAGTATTGCCCTATGAACAGCTAACAGAGACACAGATGGCTACATGTAGTGGAGATGGCTGCACTCCAGAGAGGAACACGCCACTGATGGCTAACCATGAGCAAATTGTGGCTGCTTATCTTTAAATGATTATTATTTATTCTTTTGATTGTAACTTGCAGGAATAGATTCTACAGATGATAACTATTTGAAAACTCTTTTGTTACTAGTTTAAGTTTTGTGTGTTGTTTTTTAGGCTGGATTAAATAAACTCAGCAAGGGTCTGATGCTGGCTGATGTTGTGGCTATCATTGGTAGGTTGATGAAACAGGTTTTTTGTGGATAGTTTGGTACACTCTTCGAGGTGCAATGAGTATGAATTGGTTGTTGGAAATTATGAATCATAAAAGTCAAATGTCTATTTGTGTTTGTGGTTCTGGAGCAATTTCATCAACATATTTCTGTTCATACATTACTTACAGATATCTAATAACACATACATGACAATTGTGCATGCATGCATTTATCCTATATAATTATTTTCCATATGTTATGTAGGTGCCAGAAAGTGGTTTTTGATTGACTAGTAGCAGTGCTTTTTTTGTGGCGGAACACGCCGGAACAGTGTTCTGGCACCTTTTTTCCAATTACTAAAAAGTAAAAATAGTATTTGTGTAAAACTCTGGAATTATCTATAAGACTTTACAATCTCAATATTTTGCATTCTAAAATTTGTTAATAGACCTATGTCTAGGGCCTATAGATTGTAAAATTTATTTAATTCGATAGCTATTTCTTACAACGATATAGATGCATTCCGGCACATTTTTTTGAGAAAAACCACTTACTATTAGTATTGTAATATTTTATGCAATTATGTAGTACCTTTTCTTTGCAGGAACGCTGGATGTTGTGTTTGGAGAGGTCGATCGGTAAATTCTCATGTCGACATGGCCGGACGGAAGTCTTAATGCGTTCTTTTCAAGGAATAGTTTACCTGTGGCCTCCCGGATTTAGCACTTTTGTGATAAACTGAAATTCAGTGTTAATGCAGAACCTGATTAGCATATTAGCAGGCCGTCTTTGTAGCTCCCTGGTGAGCTAGCTCTCTGCTGAAGGCTGGGTACATTTTTACTCTGACGTTTGTGCCGATATTTATGATTGAGATTTTGTCGTGAGTAATGGCTTCTCTGCAATCGAATCAGATTGCATTATGGGTGGGTTTCCTGTCGACAAAAGCCAGAATAAAAACAGCATTTTGTCATCGTACGTTTTGCGTTTGTGCACCCTTCAATTTCTATTCCGTTTTCAATATCTTTGCCCGACGAAATGTTCTCCGTTCGGTCGTTTCCTTTGCTATACAGGTATTGATTTGCTGTTCCTTGCATTGGAGTGACGCATTGTTCATGGCAACTGGCCATTGACAAACAGGATAATGGTGCTATGCTTTGCGATAATCACCTCGGTCATTTAACTTGGGTCGTAATTGATGATCCAAGTTCATATGCAATTGTGCACCAGCCAGACAGGCGCCGGTTTTGCGTGGCTTAATTATGGTGTAGAAATCGCCCGTGGTCCAGATAGAATCGAAGCAGGCAGGTGTGGACCTGTGACAAGTGCATACGTGGCAATGGACTCGTGTGCGCGTCCGGTAATTCTATAAGGTCTTCTTGTAATTAGAGAATTGTAGGGATTGATGTGGTGAGAAAATTAAACGACCGTAGATGCTACTTGTAAACACGAACTACGCTGTATTGGGTCAAAAGTATTTATCTGATTATCAAGAAGCTACCTGCAATATATAATTATACCCACAACAAGTGAGAAAGAGGTTACTATCCAGTCAAGAAGCAAATGAAATGGCCTTGGTCTGCGTTAAACAGCAGATGGCCCAGAATTAAACTGCCAGGACCTCACCGATCGGGTTAGACCAAAAACCACAAGGGCCAGCAGGTGGTTAGAGAAATTGGAACGCGGCAGTTTTAGGGGACAACCCACGAAATCAGGTAATCGTAAACTTCTAAAGCATCATACGAAGGCCAATCGCAGTGCACCAACTTATTCACGCGGTGGGATAGTCGTGCGAGATAGGGCCTTTAATGGGACGACGTGTATACACTCCAGTGTAGAAGCTTTTTAGTGTGGACGTCCGATGATAACTGTTCTTTAGCCTCGTGGTGTAAACGTCCCTTTCAGCGCATGCATTTATAAAACGCTGTCGTGGTGATTCGACAACGAGCGATCGGTGTGTCTATTCGACTGAACCGTTAGTCACGAAAGCTTAATATAGGCTATGCTCAGGGGGCGTCGGGGGACAAGTCCCCCCACCTTTTGCAGAGGGGGGGACACGGTTATACGTTTGTCCCCCACATTTTTTCAGCCTCTCATTGGGTGTCCCCCTTCCCACATGTCAAAAGAGGTCGCTGCCTTTGGCTATGCTTATCAGTTAGGTTATTTATTTATATTTATTTATTTACTATGCGTTAATTAAGCGTCGCGGTGTGATGAGGAAGGATATCATTCGATGGTGCTGAGCAATTGTGAGTGTAGAATTTATTGAGGTCCAGGTCCTTACACGGTGCATACACGTCTGATCAGAGAAGATTCGAACCAGAGTCGGCCTCAAATAGGAAACTCTAGATGGGTTGCTTATCATCGAGTCCAAATCATTTTATTTTTTATTTTAATGTTTTAATTCTGAAATTTGATATCACCCATCTTCCAACATTTTTTGCTCAGAAGTGTACGCACACGCCTCAACGGCGCAATTGCAGTTGTACTGCAGAGCAATTGTGCGCGAAGGACTTGCTCGAGAAGGTCCCTACACAATGACTCCCCGGACCAGGGTAGAACGCGCTCGTTCCGCGCACACTGAACATTGCGGGCTGACCGCTCTTACCGACCAGCCATCTATCTGGCCAATACGCTTCGCCCGTTTGGTCGCGATGAATGAAGTTCCCCCTCTATGCCTCCTTTGTCAAAGGTCGTATCTACACTTGAGATCGGTGCAAATCTGATGGGAAATTGTGCTTCGGACCGCGGCTCAAACTATCAGCCGTCGCAATCCGTTAATAATCCAGTCTAGATTAGGACCAAGGAGTTCGTCATGCCATCCATCATTGAAGAGCTCGCGGTTGCTCTGTTACGTCCAATGAATATAACAGGAATGCCAAACACCTCTGGCGTGTTCCATTACTTGGAGAACCAAGATGGCCGTTCGATAATAATGTTGTACGTATCTGCACCCGTTAATCTACCTGTTTGCTATACTTTATTGGACAACTGTTCCACATTAGCTCATGATTTGAATATCTTGACATTTTGTGAACGCTGATTACGGAATATGTAATCTTAATTGTGTCTTTCTTAATTTTCAAAAATAATCGCCAATGGAGGGCCTATAGCGCTCAACATTTGGTCTAACCATTCGTCGTGGTCATTGTGTTGTAAAAAAACCTCTGTCTCCTTCAAGCCGCGGTGCTCTCTACTTTGGATTAACATCGACAAATAGGAGCGTCAATCTCTCTCTGAGTGATGGAAGCAAACCCCCCGGTCCCAAGTGCCAGAAAGGCAAGATATTCCCCCCTAAGACGCAAAAAATGTCCCCACCTACCTGAAATTGGAGGCAGTTGCCTCCGGACCCCCCTTATCTGGGCGCCTCTGTTGACAAAGGTGCAAAATAGAGATCTAAAAATATATTTCCTGGAACCTTCAACCGTATAATTTCCCCTTAAAACTTGGAAATTAACTGCACCTCTCCTGCGTCTACAGCATGACAACGAGGTTTTTAGAGTCATCGCAGTCTTCCAAAGTAGTTCCGGCCAGAGGTCAAACTGCTTGGACAGCAGTCATCCCACCCAAGCGAAGCGATAACCGTCTGGCAAGGTCGACCAGCCAAGCAGCTGAATGCCAACCAACACCAACCTTACCTCATTTCGATTTACGACACCCTACAGAGGTACACAGGGCCTACATCACGCCGACCCACTCCGTCGCTAAGTAGCCGGTCGGCCGTCAACCGTCAATATTCCTTGTCCCAATAGTTTGGCTAAACCTAAGAAGCTTGGAGTAGGACCGAGCGCTAAACGAAGAGTAACATTTGGTTCCACAAGGAAATGCGATCATCTGCGTTGAGGCAGGAACGGAGGGGAAGGGGTGCGAGTTATACTCCGGAATTGTACAATAATAATATAGGCCTAGTTTAGATGCTTTGGTAGCCTATTAGTATAAGTTTCAACTGTTTCACTGATTATTATCTGATGCCTGTAAACGATCGATGATCCCGTAAAGCTTCATAGAAGTAGCTTAATTGCTGCAAACGGAACTCTACAAATCTTTAACCAATTTTTAACCCTTGGCGGGTTTTGAACCCTCTACCTCTCAATTGACAGTCCAACACGGTGACCACTATACACAACCGAGCATTCACGCACCTTATATATATATATATGGATATATATATATATACAGGGGCGGATCCAGACCATCTAGTAAGAGGGGGCGATTTTTAGGTTTTAGTGGCAACCGCAGGCAAGCCCACAGATCGTAAAACTTGTTTACTTTTTTTTCTTTGAGTATCATTCTTCTACTGTCTTAATCTATGTAATGTAACTATAAAATGACGTCATATATTGGTATCCCAATAGTCCGATTTAAAATACGCACCGTACAACTTTATTAAAATTCATATTACTTTTAAACAGTCTGCTCAATAGACCTAATTTACTTCCGTTTTCAAACACCATGCTGTGTTAGTTAAAAATATAATAAATAGTAAATACAAATTACTTTTAAAATTAAAATTTTTAAATAATTGTGTTTTATTAATTTAATATCAGTTTATAATAAAAAAATATTATAGATTGTTGCTATAATCAATAATATTATTAATTAAACAATATCAATATTTCTTTTCGGGACGCTATGAAGAGAACAAATTGTTAAAATAATCAACAAATCAAGGTTTTATGTACGTTACTAGTCTAACAACTAAACTCTCTAGTCTTCATCAAATGATTGTATTTCAAATTTCAATATTTATAAATTACTTCAAAATATAATTTACAACAGTGTATATCTACATTAAAATTTGAACATTTTTGTTGACATTGCATACTTTCTTTATAAAGGGCTGCAAAAGCCAAGTAATAATCGCTAAAGAAATTTCTTTCCAAATAATATAAGGGGGGGCAATCGCCCCCCCCCCTATGGATCCGCCACTGTATATATATATATATATATATATATAGGTATCTGTAGGTTTGGAACTAAACACATTAAATCAAGACTTTGGACAAACCCACATATCAATAAATCGGTCGATCTCCTCGAGAATATCGTAGCATACAATACAATACAACTCGGCTTTTATACCGCGCTTTATCACGACAAGTCGTGCTCGAAAGCGCGCACACGTCTCGATGGCGCAACTGCAGTTGTACAGCAGAGCAATTGTGCGCGAAGGACTAGCTCAAGGTCCCTACACAGTGACTCCTCGGACGAGGATCGAACCCGCTCACCCAGCGCACGCTGAGTGTTACGGACTGACTGCTCTAACCAATCGGCCACCATGCGTCTTGTTTCGATCGTGAATTTTTCGCATCCATATATTATTCTGCGCCTTGCCATCATCAACATGCTAAGAGGTCCGATATTCTGACCGAATTCCAGCGATGCGAGAGGAGCTTTGGTCGACCATGAATTATGGACATCCACGTAATGGGTGACATTCCTTATCACCAACAGCATCGCCAGCTATTCACGTGAACTCGCCGTTTTCGTCTTTCATCAATGCTCAGAAGCACGGCCTGTGAAATCATTTGTAGGCGATGCTTGTAATAAAAATAATAATAATTTCTTGAGTCTAATGAGTCTGTATCCATGTTCCTTGATTCACGAATAAATATGATAATAGTAATAATAATAATAATAATAATAATAATAATAATAATAATAGTAACAATTATTATTATTAGTATTATTATTATTATTATTATTATTATTATTATGACGATGATCTTCGTTTGATCACGTGTACCCAGACAGCCGCAGTATTATTGAAAGTAGAGTATGAACGGATGTTCACAAGTTATTACAAGAGTCGACGGCCATGCGAGGCTTCCATCTCATTATACAACTAATTCAGCCAACGTCGCCGCCGCCTAGGAAAACTAGTCTACCAAAGGCATAGCGGGAATCGATCTCGCTTCCTTCTGCTCTTCACGCCAATGTCTTTTCCATTACTGTCAAAGCACTCATATAGCGCCCTCAAAGCAACTCAGATGGGCGCTTATGCACAGTTAGTTACAGGAATCACCGAAGAAATGTATCTAAGGTCGATTAGAAAGCGTTTACCGAACTGTTAAAGATGCTAGTGCTGCTGCCCTCCTCCTCCTCCTCCTCCTCCTCTCCTCCTCCTCCTCCTCCTCCTCCTCCTCCTCCTCCTCCTCCTTCAGGTTCGTGATGCAGAAAACATTTCCTGGTCTACTAAGATTGATTGATTGACTGACTGACTGACTGACTGACTGACTGACTGAGTGAGTGAGTGACTGAGTGAGTGAATGACTGACTGGTTGGTTGATTGATTGATTTATTGACTGACTGAGTGAATGAGTGAGTGACTGGTTGATTGATTGAATGATATGTGTGTGATGGAGGAGTAGACGTATAAGAGCTATCCCTCCTCAACTCAGCGTCAGAGGCCGTCGCGGGTGTGAAGTGTTCTCGACTTCATTTTCTTAGCCCTGGCGTTTGATAGCGACACTAGTCTTCTTCTCGCCGTCTGAGCTTGCCACCAACCATGTAAGTCAATGCTGAGCCGAAATCTCGACAAACATTTCTGCCCAGGCCTTTCAGCTGACAGTCATGATGCAGAAATGCCAGGAGGAGCATATGTATACACCATTATAAACATACATTGTACAGATAGTATATACATAGTACAGAAATGTCAAGAGGAGTATACATGTATAAAAGCAGAAATGCCGTGGAGGAATATATATATATATATATATATATATATATATACAAACTACAGAAATGACAGGAGGAGCAAGTGTATATATATATATATATATACTATATTATTTTATATTGTGGGCATGGTGGCTGATTGGTTAGAGCGGTCGGCCCGTAGCACCCAGTGTGCGATGAGTGAGCGGGTTCGACCCTCGTGCGAGGAGTCACTGTGTAGAGACCTTCAGTAAGTCCTTCGCGCACAATTGCTCTGCAGTACAACTGCAGTTGCGTCGTCGAGGCGTGTGCACTTCTGAGCAAAACATAGGCCTATGGGAAGAATGGCGATATGAAATTTCAGAATAAATAAATTTTTAAAAACATGCATATAGCTTCATGTTTTGAATGCAATTTTGTGTTCCACATCAGTGTCACAGATATATATTTAACGAAGAACACCAGACACTTCGTGTGAGTTCCATTGTAAAATTGTAATTTGGGAACTGAGATGGTCGTTTCATAACAATCGTACCTGGTCTATCATAAACTCGTAAGTGACAGGATAATTGTAACGACTCAACATCGACATAAAAGAGAAAAAGACCTCGCCAAAGAAGAATTCTTTGGCTTCACAGGAGAAGCCTGTAAACAGTGAACGATGAGAGGAGGCAGTCGACGACGATGACACTTCTTATTCTCTGCTTCTTATATATGAGAGGAAGGTGTTCGGCTTGAGATGTTACGCTTAAGGACACCTTGACAACGTCACGTCTTCTATTAACGTTCAGCGGTTGTAGCCATCGACCGACGACGCTGCTTTAAGACTCCTTGGAGACCAGGTATATACAACAACGGTAATTCAGATCAACTCATCAGTGGCGTACAGTACAGGGCGGAAACCCCAGAATAATCAAACGTATTGTCATCGTTGAACAGGTGCGTTTGATGATTAGGGTCGTTGCCACCTGCAAGTCGGTAAAAAATGAAATCTACTCTATACTAAGCTGGCTGCTTAGTTAAGTTAAGCATTCTTAAGTTAAGTTTATGTATATTTTATATGAGCTAAGCTGAATGAATGATTTATTACTGCAGTGGACCTTCATTCCGTGCAATTAACCTTTTAACGACGAACGTGTACTGAAATTGCACATGAGAAAACCCATGCTGCTGATGGTCCGAGGAGTTGTCGGTTGAAATCCAGCATCCGCTCAGCGGCAGTTGCCGTAGAAGTCTGTGAATTGCACGGTGGCCGATTGGTTAGAGCGGTCGGCCTGTAACGCGGGGTCGGTGGCCACGAGGCCGGGGTCGATTACTCTTCGTCCGTGAAGTAACTGTGTAGGTGGAATCTCATGCAAGTCCTTTGCCCAAAATAGTGCTCTTCAATATTACTACAAGTATTGCAACGTCGAGGCGTGTGTATAATTAATAACTTCTATTGCACCGATGACTCGTGAGCAAGGCAGAACCAAGTCGTTATCATGCAAGCTAGTAAGCCGTGATAAGATCAATATCAGAGACCTGTAACGGAATTGCAACGAAATAGGCAGGCATCGATTCTCTGGAGGACCTGTAGAAGTAACCATCTGGGTGCCTTGGACTTTCTCTAGGAGTACCGTCGCTGGAGAGAAAATGACAGAACGATAATATTTGTGTCACTGTTTCTATCAAATTTAAAATCAACGTTTATCATCACCACTAACATAAGCCTATAACTATTTCAAAATCTTGAACTATTGTAGATATGGTCGCAACACTGTGCTTGGGTTCACGAAACGTGACTCAACATTAGAATAAAGAACTGACAGGAAGAAAGCAAAGGAAATGAATTACCAGGCTTCGTTGACCTCCCGATGACTGTCATTAAGAGAACCTTGTAGTGAAACAGATTGGAAACCACAAACTCCAAAGGTCACACAACCCGAGGTCAGAGGTTACGAGGCCACGGTCAAAGTCGCACACTACAACACCGAAGCTAAATCTGACATGGAAGCCAAGACACGAGCCTAGGCCAACATCGCAGCTTTAATGCCCTCAATGTTGCAATGCGTGATAAGCCTCTGTGGCTGTGAAAGAGGCCCAGGAGAAGCAATGTCTTGGGGCTCTACACTCGAAACAAGACGCATTAATTTTTCAGGCTCTGTCAGATACCATCAATAATTCAACATTAAACTCCTATATCCCGTATCATGTATACAATAAATATATACAGACCCTACAATCGTATCAGTGCGAACAGTTCCCTAGCAGACAGAAAGAATTTTAGGTGGCATAATTCAGAGATTTAAATTTCAGACTGGCATGGTCCATACACTGGGACCTAAAATGGCGTGGTGCCCATCCAAATGGGCATCGGGAGGGGTGTGCATGGTGTAGGATTTCACCCGATCAATTCATTCAGAATTGAAAAGGATTGAGGCCATAATAATACGGTCGCTATATAAAGACGTGTGTGTTTACATTTACTTCGACCGCACAGGGAGTCGTTGCTCCTCTGATCCCGGGATTCTCGACGACAGATTGCTAGTCGTTCAACTGATGATCAGCGTCGTTATTACCCAGCGCTTTATGAGTCTTTATTAATTCAATGATCGTGCGAAGCAAACAGATAGACAGGACGACGAACAGACAGACGATAGGACAGACACGGTCCTACACCTGGACAAGCGGACATTAGCATCGATCTTCAAGACGAGAAGGAGCATGACTCATAGGTAGGGAAGACAAGGAAGAGAGACGGACGGAGAGGTACTGCGCAGGCTAAAGACTTGATTAACTCTATACGCGTTTATTTGCGGGCATTCTTCTGTGTACAGGACAGGTAGTGTACATAGACACGTACAATGTATGTGTACCTGTATGGAGACAGTTGTGTGTGTTACGCACAACAAACGACGGCAGCTAACAAAAGGATGCCTTTGTGTTGGGAATGATGCCTTACCAGGGACGGCGATCCCGGGGGCTTGAGGGAGACAAGTCCCCCAACCTTTTACAGAGGTGATACGTTATACGTAAGTCCCCCCAAATTTTCTTCCCCCACCTGTCAAAAGAGATCGCCGCCTCTGTGTCTTACATAATTATATAACAACTGCAAGTATATAAACCGATGATCATTGCCACATTTGTCAGTATAAGATATCTGATGAGGATCGGTTGAAGACAGGGCAGGTTTCGCTTAAACGGGAATTGCCGACGACCAATCAGATCTAATGCTGACAGATTGAACTAATCATTTATTTCTGAAATGAGGATCAATCAGTTGTAATAATAGAGTATCCAGGCAAAACACCAGTCTGCTGAGCTCATTGGGAATACGTTCATTACCATGGGCGTATTTGGGGCGGAGGAAGGGCTGTTCAAAGTTCAAACCCAGTCAGAAATAATCCATTGCTGTTACTAGAACCTACATGTAGACAAATAGGACTTAAGACCAAGTCTTACCGAAAACACAACCTAGGCCAGGAGGCTTTATCCTGGCTTCGTCCGTGTTCATTACGCTTCCTTCTATGCACCAGGCACACTGGTCGCGTTTCCGCTACTTGATGAGCTGGCTGATCCAACAAATTTAATAACAATTTGTCTGTCTTCATTCTAAAGTCGGATATTCGAAATCATAGTCATAATCTCGAGATTTCTACATCACCTAAAATGACAAAATCACCGGAAACCGGAGAGATTAAGGAGCATGTAGGCTTACTCAACACTCTGACGATGCAACATAGCAATTGCCATCTACATAATTATACTAAAACAACTTACTAATGACGATGCTTAATACATTGTCGGTTATGCATAACGTCGCTTTACTTCATATGACGACATGCGCTCAAGAGGGACAAGCACGCCTTAGTGTTCCGAATCTCTTTGCCGGCATTCCAAAAATTCCAAAACTAAATCTTCCAATCAAAAAGTTACCACTGGATAGTCTTTTTCATGACAGATTCTCGGCGGATCTGGTTTAGACTAAACTCTCCACCATAGGCGATAACTATTGCAAAAATTCCCTGAAGGCAAAGGTGTTGCATCCTCTGTTGAAATAATCTCCTCCAGAAAAGACTTTCTGCTTTTAGAAATATATATATATTAGTTTTGAAGATCATGCATGGTTATAAATTATATGAGGCAGGTTGATTTTCCGACATCCGTGTAAAACCAAAACTTTTAGTAATAGAATTATTAAACCACGTATTACAATAATGACATGAAACTTGTGTTGGGAATTGAATGAAACGTGCAGATATTAGGCCTACTAGAGTCCGGAGAGACTGTTTTGTAGAGACTCTAAGACGTGACACCGAAAATAATATCACCGTACGCAAAGGTTGTTGCGTGCATTGATGATGTGTCAGCGTGTTACTCTCGTTACGAGCTAGCGAGGACTCGTCGTCATTGGGATCTTTGAAGACGTGTGATCAGAGGACCCGAGACGAAGACTCATTCTGTTCAGGTGACGTGTTCTTCCTGATCTTCTAAACAATGCATGATTTCGATCGTGATATTACATAAATAAAATATGGAAAAAGCACCCCTCGTGACCACGCAACACTCATTGGGCATATATTGCCCTATATACATACATACATACATACATACATACATACATACATAAATACATACATACATACATGCATACATACATACATAGATACATACATACATACATACATACATACATACATACATACATACATACATACATACATACATACATGCATACATGCATACATGCATACATACATGCATAACTACATACGTACGTACATACGTACATACATCGTAATCGTAATCATGATCTCAACATTTCTACAGCGCCCACAGGCGCTTACATGCAGATAAACAGACACACAGGCAAACATAGAGACTAAACCAATAATCGTTCTCCATGTTCGTCTCTTCACTTTCTTGTTCTTAATCTTGTTCTGCTCTTCTTCTTCTTCTTCTTCTTCTTATTCTTCTTCATCTTCTTCTTCTTCTTCTTCTTCTTCTTCTTCTTATTATTATTATTATTATTATTATTATTATTATTATTATTATTATTATTATTATTATTATTATTAGTTTTCCTCTTCGTCGTCCTCCTCCTCCAGCTTTCAAAAATATTAATAAACCCTGTCAACGTGGTCTGTATATCAGATCCTTTATTGGGCATAAATGAAGAACGTGTATATATGCATGCACGCAGGGTATGTATGTATCAAGACACTTAACACTTTCATGACGAACTGCATTGATTTCCCAGTCATTTTTAGTACACTCTCGTCATTAAAGCGTTGATATAGCGCCTTTTGAGTGCGCCTCACACATCCAGTTCTGATCATGCATGATGAACCATCAAAGGCAAGACGAAAATTGAAGGAGTTCATACTTTGTTAATATTAATGATGTGGTCAAAATGGTGTCAAGAACTCGTCACGTTCTATATAGAATAGATTCCACACCTCAACTATTGCTGTGTTTCATATCAGCAGAAAAGACACGGTAGTTGAATGGCTTATAGGAAAGCTATACAAAGTGGTTGAATGGCTTATAGGAAAGCTATACAAAGTGGTTGAATGGCTTATAGGAAAGCTATATAAAGTGGTTGAATGGCTTATAGGAAAGCTATATAAAGTGGTTGAATGGCTTATAGGAAAGCTATATAAAGTGGTTGAATGGCTTATAGGAAAGTAATACCGACGAAACTGTAACTGTATTTGTAATATTTTGTCTCAGTAAAACAAACCGACTGCACGGTAGAACAGAGATTGAAAAAGAAGGTCAATCTTAAATCTCTTGAGATTAGCGCTATTAAGATTATATAAGGTCGCTAAGTCGAAACAGGAATAGAATCGATTTGATATGATATCGATAAAAATTGTCAAACTAGCATGATACCGAAACGATATTGAAACTGTAGAATTATACAGAACTGACGATAATTGGCCTTCAAGAAAAACTTCATTTCTCTTACATCTCTATACAGTAATAATACGATTGCCGGACGCTCTCTGTATCTCGATAATCCCTCTGTCTGTCTGTCAGTCTGTCCGTCTGTCTGTCTGTCTGTCCGTCTGTCTGTCTGTCTGTCTTCATCTATCGTTTGCAAGTCGCCATCTGTCCCTCTTTATTTAACACCTGCTGCGACGCACGACCGCTTTTGAAATGTAGCTCGTATTTCACATCAATAACTGAGATCCCTCGACGATAAAAACATGGGCCTCTATACGACATAAAGACACATGCTGATGTTCATACATAATATTAGTATATACATATATACATACATACATGCATGCGTGTATGTATGTATATATATGTATATATATATATATATATATATATTTGTGTGTGTTTGTATCTGTAGACATACATAAACCATGCATGCCAAATTCGATCTCTTTAATCTTGATGGATATACATAATATTGATATAGTTACACATCATCAACCTATGTTATATATATATGTATATACGTGTGTGTATATATAATGTACATCTGTGCGTGAACTATGCGAAATTCGATCTCTTTAATGTGTATAGATATATACATATGTCGATATGGTACATAATATGTCTATGCAGTCTATAGATCACGCATGGAGTACGAAGAAATCGGAGCCGCTTTGAAAATCCGATGTAATTGGGCGGATTTCTGTCAATCTTCTCTTTCTCAGCGCCAGATCCTAAGTTAAGACTAGCGGCGCGATGGCCGAACCCCGCGCATGCGCACAGCACCAGCTGTGCGAAGATAAATAAAATCGATCGGCCGACGTATAACCATAGAGATCGTGAAGGAAAGAAAATCAATTTCGCACATGAATCCGCCACCGAGATCATTGAACTGGCTACGTCACTTGGACCGTTGTATACGTCACCAAGACCGCGACGTCAGACGCACCAGAATACTCGACCAATTAACCCATTGAGTCCGATCGTCGGCATCAAGACGGGTTTATGGCGACATCGGCTTATTTATATAGCCCAATAGATATGGAGTGAGGTCGGGCGCTTATATATAACCCGAGAAAAAAGCGAACGAGATAGGGTTATACGGTCGAAAGGGCTAGATGATGACGTGAGGCGTTTTGATGTGTCGTGACACGTTCGTGATTTGAAGAATAAGTTCGTATTTAGTGGGAGCTTGACATGATTATAAACACAACGGGCGCCCAAGCAATCTCGAGGGGAAATGGATAAAAGAGTGGATACTGTATAGAATGTCAGCCGTTTAATGAACCTAATGATGATGGTGATGATATGATGTTCTGTTTTGATTTCGTCCCTTTCTATGTGTCGTGACACGAATCGTTGAGTGACTTGAGGAACAAGAACTTCTAAGAATTTCATGAGCATGGGTGGTTGCGAACAGGCAGGTCTTAACAGATGAGGTTTATCCGGTTACAAAGAACTATAATTATTGTCCTGTGCTATATAGGCCTATATATATATATATATATATATACACGGAGCAAGATGATTGTACTGACAAGCAACGTTCATACTGTTGTTATCAGCTCTTGGGAAGAATGTGACGAAAAAATGACGTCATGGGAAATTGAATCTGACGAAAAAATGACGTCATGGGAAATTGGTTGTAATGGTCTCGATCGATTTTATGCCACATCAGAAAATTATGCGGTGGCCTGAATTAATGTGACGTGAGTTGACTGGATGCGCATTTTGATGAACTGTAAATAGGTGTTAAGTAAACACATGTGAATTAGCATGATAAGTGTGATGGGTTTTATGTCTCACGAATGCGCTGATGTGAGCAATACGATGCGAAGTAATGGGTGTTGTATGGTGTGGCGTTGCGAAGTGTTAGACCATTTCGTCATCAACGGGGGCTCATTTCACATCATTATACTCGGGTTATAGGTTAGTCTCATTCATTCCTACTATGACTAGACTTTAGACTACATACAAGACAAGACAAGACTGAGATTAGGTGGAAGAAGAATACGTGGAATTTTGATTATATTTAAAGAGGCAGTCACTGGATTTGAATTTGAATTGAATTTGGATTTATATGAATTTAATATAGCACCCCTTCAAGACTACTACTCAGAGGCGCTCCTTATTTCAGGTGGGAAATGCCTAAGATTTCGTCTCATTTAACGTTGGCATCTGATCGTGACTAACGTCGTACATTAAGCGCACGCATTAGACCTGTATCAATCTTCGATGTAAAGACGAGGAATGGCGTAGGAACGGATAGAATAGAGTAGGATTGGATTGAATAGAGTATATGAACGGATAGAATAGAGTAGGATTGGATTGAATAGAGTATATGAACGGATTGAATAGAGGATCGAATTTAACGGAATAGGAACGAAATTAATGGAGTGAGAGCGGAATCCAGCTTATAGAATACATATAGTGAGAGCGGATAGAATAAAGTAGGAACAAAAGAGTGGAGTGCATGGAAGGCATTTAGTTGCATGGAATGGAATAGATAGGCCTACCAATAACTTAAACTGTTACATTGTATGGCATCAGCCGACCAACCTAAAGTTCCGCTTTAATGAGTAGTATACATTTAGCTAAAGGAATGCGTTGCGACTCCTAACTTATGCAGCGCCTTTTACAAGATGTCTTTCGCAAAGACTGAGAGCCGTATGGTGATACAAAAGAGCAACGATTTGGGAAGGCGTTGCAGGCAGTAATGCATGCTTAATGAGACCGTCAGACAGAGAGACTAAGACAGTGGATAGAAGACAGATTTATAAGCACAGGCACATTTACAGACATGCATATTATATATATATATATACATATATTTATCACAGACAAGAAACACGGTGGAGTATAATAACAAGCATAAAAATATTTGTAGATTTATATACACAGAAAAGCCAGCAGGTAGACAGGCAGGAGTGGAAGCAAGTAGACAGACATGGCAATCGTGCGGGGTGTAGCAGACGCTGAAGCTAGCTACGGAGGAGGAGAGGTTAGTGAACGACGACACGATTCCTTCAGGAGAGGTTGAATAAGAGGATTAACCGGAGGAGAACGGGTTAATCTTGATTAATTCGTTAGATCATGTCTCTTGTACGCAAGCGACTCTAACGGAAGACACTGAATCCAGGTCGCTATTCAGACGACGCATGCGCAGTCTGCATGCCACGCGGATAGTGTTGGACAACAGCCATAGCTCTCTCTCTCTCGCTCTATCCAACTCTCCATGCATCTGTAACTCTCCCTCCCTGTTCCTCTCTCTATTATCGTATAGATATACCGCACAACTCTGTTGCCCCTTTCCTTTACTTTACCCATCCGTATACACATTATATGTATATAGTATATATATTTTATATATGTATATATATATATATTAATATAAATCTACTAATCGATGCTTCAAAGTCAGCCGCAAAATTAAATCATTATGTTAACGTACAATGATGAGACCATAAAAACATATAGAGATCGCCTACAATGAAAAATACAAAGACAAAAATAGTAACAATAACATCAATGACATCATGAATTTATAAGTTGCGACTTAATAATATTTAGCCTATTCAGCGCAATATTATTGGGCGGAACGGGCTTATACCAGTATACACGTATGTCGAACGACGAAGTATACAGACCAACTGCTGTATAATTGAGCTGTTTGTTGCTTCTTATGCTGTATCAATGCACAAGGACCGCCTATCTGTCAGTCTGTCCGCCGGCTTGCCTGTCTGCCTGTCTGTTTGTCTACAAATAGGACCAGTCAAGCATTAACCTCGGAAGCAATCCTCAATAATCATCATCATCGTCGTCGTCGTCGTCGTCATCATCATCATCATCATCAGTATCGTCATCATTCTCATCATCATCAGTGTCGTCATCATAACCGTGGTTGTTACCAATATTGTCGTCGTCGACAACAACAACAGTCTTAGCGTTGCCAACCGAATACATTTTGTTCGGTGAAAGTGTGTGTTCGTCCAGTGCGTACATTTTCCCCGCTCTGCAGTCCAACTGACGATCCAAAAAACGTTAGAACATTTTTACGATGAAAATGACAGGTCAGGCAGGTAGTCGTCGACGGCCGTTCATTGCTTTGTTCCTATCCAGGCGCCGTCCATCGGGTTCCACCCCCTGAAGGAGTCGAACTACCTAAGACGGGGGGCATGCAGATGGGCGCAGGCACGCTTCCCTCATTACCTCCGAATTCACGCAATAAAACGATCGGTTCTCGCCTGCCCGTGGCGTCTAATTGATATTCCCGACCCGACCGATATTCAGATGGTTCTACCGTATACTCCGCTGGTAGAATACTCCACTGGTTCTACCGTATACTCTGTGCTGGGTGTCAAAGCGAAGACTAGAGAACGTCGTTGGAATGTGTCGCTGGAATTTAATACGTTCAAGAAACGGTATGTGACCACCACTGGACGTTGGACGCCCGCTCGCACAGATATCATACATCATGCGACTGATGGTCTCTATTATGCCATACGCCTGCGCTCTGCCAATCTTAATGCGCGAATAATCGTAACTCGGTCGCTCTCGACCTTGCTCTTTTCAATGGCACGGATATATAAATATATATTATATATATAATAGATGTATGCATGTTTGCGATTATGTGTGTATATACGGTATATATATATATATATATATATGCATGCGGAATGTATTTGTGCAAGCTGGTTATATATGAGCCATAAAATCTCCGCTCATATATATATATATCGATAAATAAGTTATATATATATATTTTTATATTCCAAAGGGGTGGGGTTAGGATATATACATTAAGGACGTATAATTAGCTATCCCGGTGTAATTGCCTCTTGCGGTGTTATGGAGCAGAAGTATTTGCACTTTGTTATCACCTCTTTCTATAAATACTAAGTTTTGATGAGTGACGTAACGGATTGACAAAGATCTGAATTTAGTGTCCAAAATTTGAGATGACCTTTTATAATATTCCGTTTGTTCTCATGACTTCTTTTTCTAATTTCTCTGTTGACCTTTTTGCTTTAAGAGATTAGACGACAATCAATCGTCAACCGAAGTCAACTCAATTGGAACATAACCGAATAACTGCAGCCATCTGTCAAGATCGGACCAAAAAAATAGACTCAATATATAGGTCAAAAGTAATTCATGTAAAAATATATGTAGAGTACCGCATTGAGCCACCAGTGCACGCATGAAGACGGTTACGCTGATCTTCAAAGATCACAAACAAGAATCAATGACAACAACAATAGACAATAAAAAAAAGTTGTAACAGTAAATAATATTGCCTCGTGAGTATTTTCTATTGATGACACTGTTATTCACTAATTTGAGAAATGATTGTATGCTGTTAAGATACACATATGTCGTCAATTATAAACGGTTTAATTGCAGTGTCACTTAACGATCAATTGTATGTTTAATGGTAAATGGGTGACTAAAGAGTCAGTTTGAGTCTTGGTTTTGAGATGAGGTGATAGACGAAGATGCCGAGAAGGAGAAAAAAAACGAAGGTCTAATCTGCATACTGTCGATTGGACTGGTCTTATCTAGATTTTATAAATCCATGTATGT
Organism: Bimastos eiseni; assembly: GCA_959347315.1. Lineage (NCBI taxonomy): Eukaryota > Metazoa > Annelida > Clitellata > Crassiclitellata > Lumbricidae > Bimastos > Bimastos eiseni. Next base: position 24,740,443 of record OY365815.1, on the reverse strand, counting down.
ATGTATGTATGTGCGTATGTATGTATGCATGTATGTATGTATGTATGTATGTATGTATGTATGCATGCATGCATGTATGTATGTATGTATGTATGTATGTATGTATGTATGTATGTATGTATGTATGTATGTATGTGTGTGTGTGTGTGTATGCATGCATGCATGCATGTATGTATGTATGTATGTATGTATGTATGTATGTATGTATGTATGTATGTATGTATGTATGTATGCATGTATGTATGTATGTATGTGTGCATGTATGTATGCATGTATGTATGTATGTGTGTGTGTATGCATGTATGTATGTATGAATGTATGCATGCATGTATGCATGTATGTATGTATGTATGTATGTATGTATGTATGTATGTATGTATGTATGTATGTATGTATGTATGCATGTATGTATGTATGTATGTGTGCATGTATGTATGTATGTATGTTTGTGTGCATGTATGTATGTATGTGTGTGTGTATGCATGTATGTATGTATGTATGAATGTATGCATGCATGTATGCATGTATGTATGTATGTATGTATGTATGTATGTATGTATGTATGTATGTATGTATGTATGTATGTATGTATGTATGTATGTATGTATGTATGTATGTCTGCCTATCTGTCTGTCTGTCTGTCCGTCTCTCTCTCTCTCTCTGGCAATATGCCTTCCGTCCTTTAAGTTTATACAGACATTCTTTATATTTACATCGTCCTTTTTTGCCGATTATATATTATATATATATATATCAGTAAATCCCACATGTATATGGTATGTAAATTTGATGTATGCACACAGATAGCAAATATATTGTGTTTTTATGTATCTTATAGTTGTAAACTATATATATATACGTAATTATACATTTCCATATATATATACGTAATTTTATATGTTTATATATAGCTTCGGTATCGTGTATAGACGACATACTGCGTAGCTAATTCATCAAGTTAAGCATAAATCCTTAAAAGATAGAAGATATTTATGCACACTTAAGGTATATTAGACACAGACGAATGAATATCTGCTATATATTAAATATCCAATATATAAACCAATAAATCTTATTTGTAATGTGACCATATATTTTATCATATAGATATTTCTGACGCTGTATATATATATATATATATATATATGCAAGTGCTAATCATATATGTCTGTGTACGTCTATAGGTGGCGCATGCGCTTGTATGTATATACATGTATATATATATATAAATCATAAAGATGTGTAGGTGGTGTGTATGGTACATGTCTACAGGTATGTCATTGGTAAAGCGCGTATCTGCGCCCGTGAAAAAATATATATATTATATTCGAATCTAAAATTATATATGCAGACACACACCTGATTTATATAATATATATTGTATAATATATATGCCGATATGTATATTATATATATATATATATATATGAATGCCTCGTCTGCATGATTAATGTCCGCTGAGGACAGCGTGTAACATGGGAGCGCCTGTCTGCTGCTGCTTCGGAGGCTGTTGATCGCTCGAGCTCCGTCATGAAGACGGCACCGCTCGCATCAGCTGCTGCGGCGGCGCTGGCGTCGGTTGGTGCTTTATAACTCTCGCAGTCACGACGACGACGACATCGAAGAGATGGTGGAGGAGGCTGGCATTGCTGCTGCTGGCGGTGATTCAAGAGCAGTAGATGCTTCGCCTTGTAGACTTGTCGCCGAAGCGTGATTCGACTCCGAAGTAAGTCAGAACTCCTTGCGTCGATGGATGATCTATTAATAGCTAGCAGGACCCTGTCGATAGAACTCACCTGCATTCTGCAAAACGTACTTGTGTTGAAGATCACATATAAGTCTCACATGGAGAGTATGTATACGGACAACAGTGAAGAGAACATATAGCAAGAACTCACCTGCATTCCGCAAATAATTTTTAAAAAAGGAACGTAGGCCATATATGTATACGGGGCATATATAAAGACCTAATAAAGAGGACTTATAGGGACCCACAGAGACTGATAGTGGACCAGAATCCAAGCAGCTGTTGTAGATCGTGCATGGCTTCTACATGTATGCAGCGTAGGGTCTCAGTTGTATATAACTGGCTGCTGATGCCTTAGTGAGAGACCCGTGCGAACCTTTGAGTGATCAAGACACACGGCCAACGACGTACAGCCGAACAACCGCCGCCTGCGATGATACAGTGCGCGGAGGTGTAACCTTGGCATCGTCGCCAATCTATCAGGCCCTTCCATATTCGTCGTTTCGAAAGCCAAGTCGCGATCGCATCGGAGAGACTTCAAAGCGGTGCTAGATAAATATCTTTTCGAGACTTCGTCGGCAGAAGAGGGAATTAAATCCGGCGCATGGACAATGGATACGCCGCGTCAGTCAAAGACCTCCGCAGCGTCGGTGATGACGGTGGCTGTGGAGGTGGGGTCGTTGACCTCTTGCATGTCGTTGCATGCGCATGCGCAGTTGCACTGTGTCGTTTCCTTCGAGAGCAACACTTCCGTATGAGGAATGCTTTAATCCGACTTGATTTACGACGAATTGGGGCAGGGCATTCAGGTAGGTTGACCTTTCTCCACATACATATTTATATAGAGTTGAACTGGCTTTTGAAAAGTCAACGATGGCGCTATATGAGTGACGAGAGACTGGCTGCATGCATAAGCGAGAGGTGCAGAAAGAGGCGTAACTGAGATGAGTCATATCTAGGCATGTATGTGTTTGTATGTGTCTATGTATGTGTGTTTGTAAAATTTTGTATGTATATGTCGATGGATATATGCCCCTAAATATGCGTGCAATAGTGCTCTACGTATATCCACGTGCAAGCAGGCATGCATGCGTGTGTATACATTATGATTTGTATAATAAGCCTAGGCATTAAATGAATTCAAATCAATATGTCTGCGTCTGTGTATGCAAATCATACATCTATTCTATACGCATCCATATATGAAAGTATGTGCGTGTGTGCGTTTGCTTCTGTGTTTGTGTGCGTTTGCTTCTGTGTTTGTGTGCGTTTGCTTCTGTGTTTGTGTGCGTTTGCTTCTGTGTTTGTGTGCGTTTGCTTCTGTGTTTGTGTGCGTTTGCTTCTGTGTTTTTGTGCGTTTGCTTCTGTGTTTGTGTGTAGTCGCAGTTTAAAGACAATGAAGTGCATGCGATTAAAAATATCATTAGCGTCGCCCTCCTCCCTTATACAGACTTGGGACTGGCACCGAAAGTATGTATGTATGGTACATGTTTACATAGGGCCGAATAGTGTGTGTGAGTGTGTGTGTGTGTGTGTGTGTGTAGGCTTGATATATATAGTGTATTTGTAGTACTGTATTTATGCATGTATGTAAATGTGGGTCCTATCAAAGCTTCTTTAGAACGACCAGACATTTCCTACCAGATCCATTTTTCTGAGAATTTATTTCGTCCGATCCCTCACTGGAGCGTCGCCTACATGCTCTGAATAGGAAGCGTTCCATTAGAGCCCATAGGTGCCCTCTCCCCTCTTCTACGGACCCCGCTCTCACTTCAATTACACATTCTGAAATATTGTCACGATCACTGTGTTGCGAATCAACTTCTTTCGCTCAAAGTCGCCGCCACGTATAGGCTACAGCTAACCAATAATCCGATATGAATATATTGCGTTATATGGACTGAATACATATGTGTACGTTCACATATACATATGCCAAATTCTTTATTATTACATCGTGTGTCTAATTAAGGCTATGTATATGTATATATATATGGTGTGACTATATATACATGTAATGCATAGTTGTATTGCTCCATAATGTGTCCTATACCGGGTATGTTATTTTAAGACAGAGCCAGAACCAAAGTGAGACCTATAAGCGTATACTGAAAAGAAGGTCACAGTTGAACAGACATCTAATTCTATCATTATCGTCTTTATTATTATTGCATATGAGCTCTTGGGATTCAAAAGATTAGGGGGCGCGTTGTTCTGGAATGGCTAGTCTTCAATTATTATTGTTATTATCGTTATTAATTAATTAATTTATTTATTTATTTATTTTATCAATTATTACAACGTTGAATTGTCAATTTGATCAACAGATAAGTAGAAGCTTTTATTAATTATTATTATTATCATCATCATTATCATTACTATTTATATAATTACTATTATTATTATTACTATTATAATTATAATTACAATTATTAATGCTATTATTATTATTAAAATTGTCGTTATTATTATAAATTATAACCTTCAATGCCAACGTTATTGATATTATTATCATTATCATTACTACTACAATTATTATTATCTTTTACCACTATTATTTTCATTATTACTACTATCATTGCAATTGCCATTGCTACTGCAATTGTTTTTATCATTATCAATATTATTATTATTGTTATTATTAATATTGCTATTGATATTGTTATTATTAGTATTGTTATTATTATTGTTATTGTTATCAGGCCTTATTGTTGTTATTATTATTGTTATTGTCACTTTTTTATTTTATTTTAAAAATTTTTTGCCTTGAGGTATACATGATCCCTTAGGGACTAGAGCATTAATAGGAATAAGGAAATGTAGTCTGGAAAGACCCTATTCGTCAGTCGCACAAATGGCGAAAGAGCATTTGAACGATATTGCGTTAAAGCGCTGTATACTTGGTGAGCGAGAGGCGTTGGAATAGATATGTCTTCCCCTGCTTTTCCCCAGACGCGGCGGTCAGTCTACGCCCTAGATCCGTCAATTGTTGTTATTGTTATTATTATTATTATCATTATTATTATCATCGTTTTCGTCAGTTTCAGGACAGAAAATTAATCATCAAAGAGCCGCCAACCTCCTGTATTAAGTGGAGATGACGTCATTGTCGATGCTGATGATCACCGATATCAGTTCCTCGTTCTTTCTCCTTCTGTTCAACGCCATCTTCAATTCTAAACCAGGTCAGCCAATAGTATTTCTAGTTACTGGGTCTCCACTCTCCACAACGCAATGACCACATCGGACTCTATAAATATTCTCTTTCCCACGCTTTTCCATATTTAGTTTTACCCTTATTACAATGTTGATGTGTCGCTCATATATTTAGGTTCAGGCCTGACACCGATACCGTCGCCGAAACCAACAATTACCTCGCTTCTACTTAGTCTACCTGATCTTATGTTGCGCCTGTGTGTATGCGTTGGTCTAGCCAGACGTCGCTTTCCTGCAACAACAAAATTTCGTTGGCATTATATTTGGTCAGATAATCTCCTTATGCCCTCACAGCATGTTTTAAAACTAAATGTAAATGTGCACTCTTTCTATCTATCTATCTGTCTGTCTGTGTGTCTGTCGATCAATCAATCATTCAATCAATCTGTCAATCAATCAATCAATCAATCAATCATCTATCTATCTATCTAGCTATCAGTCCGTCCGTCCGTCCGTCTGTCTGTCTGCTTGTCTGTCTGTCTATCTGTAGAATTTATATAGCGCCCTGTCATGATAACTATTCAGCAGAGGTTCTCTCGACCATGGCTCTGCCAAAGAGGCGAGTCTTCAGCACAGGTCGGCGACTAGTTAGTTAAAAATGGGTCGTCGTCCGTTTCTTGCCTTTGAACTCATCATGACTTTCATTTTTGCCAGAGGCCGTTTGCCAGGTCGCAGTAATTTGATACCAATTCAAGGCACAGGCGAGACATTAATAATGGACGACGGTCATTTCAAGACGACTCCTGACCGACAGACCCGTCTTTACGAGATTCACACATATACGGCTCTCAGACCTAATGTAGAACAGGCAGCAGGGAATGCCAGACCTACACTGGAGGGCGCCGTAGCTTAGAAACTCTGTATGTCCCTGTCTTTATCTGTCTGACTGTCTTTCAGTTGACGTGTTCATGCGTCTCTGGAATGTTCTCTTAAGGTTAGGGCATAGGAATTTATATAGCGCCTGAGTGGAGAACTCAGCCAGAGGCTTTTGATGCCAATGGGAATTCTACCATAAGAACGCATTAGGCTGTAGATGATCTTCTCTGGCTGAATAGCAGATGACAGAGAAGGCAACAAATTGAAGGCGAGTACCACAGTGAGAGTTAGACATGATACGCAGATAAATACACATAGAAAGAAGTAGACAGAGAAACAGCGACGCACATAGAGACATACACACACGCACACATACATACACACATAGACAGACAGATAGATAGATGGACAGAGAGAGAGAGAATCAGAAGAAAGATTATTTAACCGATTAACTAACTGGCTTACTCATTTCTTACTTATTAAGTTACTGGTTGATTATCATACCAAAGAGTGAATAATTAATAAATAAATGAGTGAATGAAAAAACGATAAAAAGTGAACGAACGAATGAATGAATAGAAGAATAGATAAATGAATGACTAGATGAATGATTGAATAGAAGAATTATTAATTGATTGATTACAGTAGTTAACTGATTGATCAATCGATTGATTGATTTACTGACTGAATGACTGACTGACTGACTGACTGACTGACTGACTGACTGACTGATGGATTGACTGACTGACTGATTGACTGATTGACTGACTGACTGACTCATTGTCCGATTCATCACTTGATCGATTGATCGATTGATTGATCGATGGATTGATTGATTGAAGTACTATCCGACGACGTTCATCTTCTGTCTCATGATGAGACGAAGTCGCTGACTCCTGGCGACCGTGTCTCCCTCGAGTGCGACTTCTACAAGGACTCCTTCAACCTTTTCGACAATCCCATCCTCTGGCGCAAGACACAACTCGACGAAGACACGCAGATGAACATGATGGGCAACCTACTCGAACCGTTCTCCTCGACCAAGAGGTTCAAGGTCGCCTTCAATCAGAGACCTCCTCGATATAGACTCGGACTCAACATCACAGGTAGGCTGACAATGCACTCGTCAGGTAACAACACTCAGGTAGGCTAATAGAAATCAATTTTATGCTGCGAATCATCGTTCATTGTTGACGCAACATGTGAATCGCCTGGTGACTCTGTTTGGTTCATTGATGGTACCTGTATTTCCATTACAGATTGATTTTCAGGTACAATTTCATGGTTGTTCCGTAGATGTCGTTGATAATGTCAACACAATGGAATTGGATTCGGTCTTCATCGTAACAATTGTTAGACACTGAACATCATTAGCTTCTCAGATATTATATTCAACTAAAGGTCACGTTCATAACTTGATTCGTTTATTGTCATTTTATACACAATCGCTGTCTTCAGATCTTCTCAATCATAATTACGCTTTCCGTCCGTCGATGCGGTTCTTCAGTGTGGCTAGTCATCTAGTCATCCTGGTGCACCTCATCTAATTCCATCTTATTCATCCGCTTCTTTTGTCATCCACCCGTGTCATCTGTTCTTGGGCTTTACCTTCATTAGCCAACACTAGTCTATTATCGTCACTCATACATCGGCACCAATTGGTATTGATATCATCCTAAGCCACCATCATACCTTTCATCTTTATCTGAAGTGTTGAACCATTTTCTATTGTTATCCTTAATCACCTTAAGCATTCACCCATCCTCCTTGCTTTTGTCTTTTAAATTTATCGTCAGTTCAACTTCGTATCAATAGTGTTAGGCTTCGGGGCCTACATACAAATTGTCACACGTTTGTGTTAGTTTGTGGGATGATACACAGAGGGCCAATTGCCGGTGAAATAAAGGTCCTCCAACAAAATACCATTTAATATCCATGGGACGAAATATTTTAAAAATCGCTGGACGCTACGGTATCAAAGTCAATTTGCGAAAATCATGATCTTAGAACCTAGAACCTTCTCCAAGTAACCATACCTCCTTTGACCACCGCCATTTTACAAGGAAGTTGACGTAAACTGGTGAACACATTTAAGTCATAAAATATATTTCCAGGCATTTTGGCCAATCAGTGACCATCATCATTTATATGATTGTAAAGCACAAATGAATTACATTAAAACCTAACGTTACATAAACCTTACAGTCCTCAACGTTTGCACAATTACATGGTTGTTGTTTATTTTAGCTAAAATAGTTTCAGCAAATTCGTCAATTGCGTACACTTAATAGCGTCAATGACTGGGCATCAGAGGTATCTTTAGACAGAAACGCCTCGGAGACTGTTATGATTTAAAAGATTTCGTAATCTCTCAATCATTTCTGGGTAATTCCGACCTCTGGTTAAGTGCGATGATTGACTACTTTCAGATGTGAGGCTTGAAGATGCCGGTAATTACACCTGCGAGATCAATGGTCCACAGAACACCCTCCTGGGCGTTGTTGTCTACGTGCTGTTTGTCCGAGGTGAGTCCGTCAATAAAACTCATTCATTCATTACTTATTTACATCATGTCTATCTTACATTAATTGCTTTTAATGAGGCGTCTGTCATTGTTATCATTTCTCATGTTCCTGTATTAATTAGCGCCATGCAGTATTTGCTCACGCCGGTAACATTGCGTTGATGTAATAATTATATTCGTCTATTAGAGTTAGACCAGTTTGGAAGGCGACCGGTTATAAGGATAATTAAATCAATAGTCACTAGGCCTATGGCGTCTAATCTGAACGTTAGTTGTTCAGACCATTCCTCAAGTAGTATTCGGGGAATATAGTTCGACACAGGGAAGACTACAGCACCAGACAACAAACTACGAATTCAATGGAAAACGAATAAATGAAACTAACCCATTTCTTGCATTGTTTTACGTACTGCATGTGTGTGTGTGTTTGTGTATGTGTGTATGTATATATGTAAGTATGCATGTTTGTATGTATATATATATATATATGAATGCATACATTAATGCATATATGTATGTTTGTATGTTCGTATGTGTAAAAGTTTGTATGAATGTATGCATGAATGTTTGTATGAATGTATGTATGTATGTATGTACGTATGTGTATGTATGTATGTACGTATGTATGTACGTATGTATGATACATACACACATACATACATACAATTATATGTATGTATACATAACAAAAGCGCTATTCGATACGCTGTTAAATGTCATTCAGAATAACTAATTTCGACCATGCCTAAAACAGCGCACGGCAAACTATTGGCACCATTGGCGTCACAAGACCTGATGAGTCTGATCGAAAGCAGAAGTGAATTCAATTGCTGCTGCCAACTCCGTAGTGCAGTTTGTTGTATACTGCAATGGTGGGTGGATGTCGTCAGATCGACTCCGGAGATATTTATGATCTTACTCCGAAAGCAACTCAATAGCACCAGCGAGAAATAAAAATATATTATATTGACCTGTGTAAAGCGCTTTTCTTCACGTCGCAGTCTTGAAGGGTATTCTCGCTTGGCCCTGGTCGATGTTAGTGAGCCTTCGACTCGGTCGATCACAACATCTCCTAACTCAGCCTCTCTGAGTACTTTGGCATTGCTAACAACCTCTTGGCTACCCATGTCAATGGGTTCGTTCAATTCGTTCTTATGTCACCCTCGTATTGTGTTTTTACCGGGTCGACTGGGTTCCAACGTGCACCCGACCCACGCCCCATTTGAACTTCCCTGGGCTCTGTATAAGACTCATTATGTCCTTTACACGTCTGAAATCGGACAACTCTAAGCTCTTGTCTTCATGTGGAGCCCTGAACCAACACGCAGACGACCTACTCTTATGTACACTGTCTTGAGACAAATGCGGTCCGTGCTGTCCGCTCTTGTTTCCTTTGTGTCGTCAAAAGGTCTTGGTTGAATCCATCCCAAGTGCAATTTATCTGGCTTAACACCAGACAGCAGCTCGCTAAAATTTATCTGTGTGTCCACTGTTTTCATCTCCCCTTTCTTCACCTTTGTTCAACATGTAGGGGTTGCTCTTGACCAAGAACCGAACTTCGCTCTGTCTCTCGTACCTGCTTTTGCCAGTTGTGCCAATTGCGAGTTATATCCCTCTCTCTTTCCCCCAGCGCCGCAATTACTCCAGTCCATGGCTTTGTTACGGCCGTCGCGACTATTGTTCCTCAATATAATACTGGCAGATTGGATGGATGGATTGTCGCTTGGAGCAGGTTTTGCGCGAGGCTGCGCGAATGATTGGTGGTATCCCCAGAGCGGGTCATGTTTCCGACTACAAGCGGGATGTCCTGCACTGGTTGCCACTACCCCAGCGCATCTCATTTAGGGTTCCCGCCAATGTAGGGCGCTGCCCCTGTGGTACTACGGTTGATCATTTGCAGGTCACCCATCCACTCACAACCCACCTATCCACCAATCCATCCATCCATCCGTGCATCCATCCATCCGTGCATCCGTGCATTCATTCATCGATCTATCCATGCATCCATTCATGCATGCGTTCATCCATCCATTCATCCATCCAACCGTCCATGCATCCATGCATTCAAGCATCTATTCATCCACCCTTCCATCCATCCATTCACGAATACAACCGTCCGTCCGGCTGTCCATCCATCCATCCATCCAACGTCCATGCATCCAAGCATCCATCCATCCATCCATCCGTCAGTCCGACTGTCCGTCCATCCGTCCGTCGTTCGTCCATCCATCCATCTGTCCGTCTATCCGTCCTTTCATCCCTGCCTTTCATCCTCAGACGCCGTCGTCTTCCTCATTCATTTTACTTTTCATCTCATTTTTCTTCCCATTCAATCGCCTCTTCTGTCCTGCTTCGCATTCTCAATATTCTCCTTCTTAGCGGGAACAGTCTAGGCCGCACGCATAGGTCTACGGCCACTCCGGTCTTTTGTGTCATGAGGTCCATGAATCCGCAATATATGCAGGGGGCTGGTAAGGGTTTCTGTTTAGACCCAATCGCCTGCAAAAAACCATACGGCCTATACATCCGCGGTCAATGATGTGGGCGCTGGAAATTCCTAGAATCAAGAGGCAGGCGAAGATAGACAGTGACACAAAGAGGAGAAGGTATGCGGCCAAGCAGACTTAGAGAGACATAGCGGAGTTAGATACAGACAGTCGAGCAGGCGAACATAGGTGTACAGACTTACATACAAAGAAGATCTAATTTAATATGCATGCAGGGTTATGCGAAAGCCACACAGGTCACAGTCGGTGTGCGGGGTCAAGAGAAGAGAGCAACGGGGAGAAGAAATAAAATGAGATTGCTCTAGAGTGGGAGAGACAGTGAGACTGAAAGAGAGGAAGAAGCGAACAGAGACTGAGAACGAAGCGAGATAGATAGATAGACAGGTAGATGGATGGATTAAATTAATGAATGGATGGATGGATGAATGGATGGATTAAATTGATGGATGGATAGATGGACTAAATTAATGGATGTATAGATGTATAGATGTATGGATGTATGGATGGAGGGACGGACGGACAGACAGACAGATAGACAAACAGACAGATAGAGACAGATACAGAGACTGAATATGATATTTCTATATGCAGATCACTAAAGCAGAACCCTGTAAATTCATGCATATGCTGCGCTTGTGCAATAACTTGTTATATATATATATGTACATATGAACGTATATTCGTGTATATATGTATCTTCATCGTTGTGGGCTACAGGGTCTCATATATGCACGTTCTGCTTATTCCATCGGATTTTCTACATAAAGACCAGACATCCGACGAATATTTTCTTCTTATAAATAGTCGGCCGAGTGTGCTTCATTAGTTTTCCAATTATCGGTGTGGCGCAAAGCCTGTCCCTTGGTGGCTGCAGCGAACAAAACGACTCGCCGTCGACCGGCGTGCAGGTATATCGCGGCATGACATTGCAAGGGGCTTGCTTTTATGTGAACTGGGGCGTTGAAATCCGGTCGCATGGTGTTTTGCGGAGAACGAGCACTCACGATGCCACGATGCTTCGCGCCAAAGAGCTTCTTCTCCTTCTGCGGCTGCTGCCTTGTATAGAGCCCGTTGGGGGTTCGCTCGCTACAGCTGCAGGCGGATTCAGTGCACCACAGCGACGACGAATCCGAGAAATCGGATCATTTTAGAAAACCTGGTTTCAGCCGTCGTCGTCTTTCTCATTCGCAGCGTTTATCTCCGCTTGAAGAATGAGTATTCAGTCGTATCTATGCGGCGTAATTCAATATAATATCGAGAGTGATGATGATGTGCAGCCCTTAGGAAATAATCTGCAGCCAGAGACGTTAAATCATTGTTGCTGCCTCGTATTTGCGTGCGACGGCGTTTCTGTCAATCGTTCTCACATTGTGGCCTACGCTACAAAATGCAATCGAATGGAAACGGTTCGAAAGCTTTCCATACTACTTTGGCAGATGCAAGTCATGTGCTATATATAACTCTAGACGGTTGCTAACGTCCATTATCTAGATTTCATCGGCCATTAGAACCAAAGTTAGAACACTTAGTTGGCTGATCTAATTGATTTCTATGCATGTAGGAAAGAGTGCGGCAAGAACATATTTCATTTGACGACGAACCTTATTAGTGGCAATAGCGAATTCAAAGATTCTTTAATTACCGCTATACTTACAATCCAAGCACAATTTGTAAGCTTTTCACGAGCCAGGTCAGAAGAGGTTACCAGGAATGCCATCTGAAGAAGTGAGAAGTAGAACTGTGAAGTTGGAAGGCATTCTAGCTTTTAAAATCGTGATGTAGGAAGGCATTTTCATTTCAAACATGCATGATTTAAGGACACGTATTCGCCCTTTTGATGTGATGGGAGGCATTCTCGCTTTTATGACCATGAAATGCGAAGATATTAACACTGTGAAGTGGGAGAACATTCTCGCTTTTAAAACCGCAAGACATTCTAGGGTTTACAACTATGACATGGGGCAGACGTGTAATGAATGACATTCTGTCTTGTGTGCAGTCAAGAATTCATGTCTTGCTACATTGCACAAAGAATTATTACTCTAATATGTTAATTTGCATTGCTATATATATGTTACAGGCAATGTATGAAACCAGGGATTTTGCATAATGTCTAGGCAATTTGTAAAACCGTAACAATGCACTTACCCTTACCCTGTACTAACCCTACATTAATCCTAACCCTAATCCTACACTAATCCTAACCCTAATCCTACACTAATCCTACACTAATCCTGACCCTAATCCTACACTAATCCTAACCCTAATCCTACACTAATCCTACAGTAATCCTACACTAACCCTACATTAATCCTAACCCTAATCCTACACCAATCCTACATTAATCCTAACCCTAATCCTACACTAACTCTACATTAATCCTAACCCTAATCCTACACTAACCCTACATTAATCCTAACCCTAATCCTATACTAACCCTACATTAATCCTAACCCTAATCCTACACTAATCCCACACTAATCCTGACCCTAATCCTACACTAACCCTACATTAATCCTAACCCTAATCCTATACTAACCCTACATTAATCCTAACCCTAATCCTACACTAATCCGACACTAATCCTGACCCTAATTCTACACTAACCCTACATTAATCCTACACTAACCCTACATTAATCCTAACCCTAATCCTATACTAACCCTACATTAATCCTAACCCTAATCCTACACTAATCCCACACTAATCCTGACCCTAATCCTACACTAACCCTACATTAATCCTACACTAACCCTACATTAATCCTAACCCTAATTCTATACTAACCCTACATTAATCCTAACCCTAATCCTACACTAATCCCACACTAATCCTGACCCTAATCCTACACTAACCCTACATTAATCCTGACCCTAATCCTACACTAATCCTAATCCTAATCTTACACTAATCTTGACCCAAACCCTGACCTTAACTTTGACCCTAACCCTAACTCTAACTCTAACCTTAAATTAGTGAATTTACAAATTGTCTAAAATCTAAGAATTCAGGCATTTTACAAAATCCCTGTCTCACACATTGCTTGTAATATATTACTATACTGATCGCCGATTATTAGGTTATAACCGTGCAACTTTTAAGACTACTGCGACTCCTCCTACGACTATGCCACATCCATAGACACGCATGAAAGTACGTGCGTGCTTATTTGTGCGTGCATGCGTGCGTACGTGTCTATGCATATATATATGTATATATATATATTGTGTGTGTATGTGTGTGTGTGTGTGTGTGTGTCAACGCTACTCATCATATTTTGATTATATCAGTTTTATGACCTATCGACTTTTTTACCGAACGTGACCGACGTTGTAATATTGGATGGGGAGGGTGGGTTGTTTGACCGGCGAGGGGATCTCGCCTTATAAAAACCCAGGGTCTGTCTTCCATTGAACGGTAGTTGGGTGGATGTATAGGGTCCTCAAATAAGTCCTTTACCTCGCAGATGCCTTCCGTCGTTCAATGATGCCGCATAGAAATATATAATCACAAGGACCGAATCATTGGAGTCTGTGTCCGCATATATATATATATATGTATACATATACATGTATATATGTATATATATAAGCATATATATATGTATGTATATATATAAGCATATATGTATGTATATATATACATGTATATATATACATGTATATATATATATAAGCATATATATATATGTATGTATATATATAAGCATATATATGTATGTATTTATATATACATGTATATATGTATATATATATAAACATATATATATGTATGTATATATATAAGCATATATATGATGCAGTGCGAACGGCGTTTATATACAAACACATTCTATAAGCTGATTATTAACTCTCTCTCTCTCTCTCTCTCTCTCTCTCTCTATATATATATATATATATATATATATATATATACAAGGATCGGTGCCAAACAAGAAAGACTCCATCAATGGCGCTTGAAGAACTTGCTCAGCGTGAAGGTCCTTGAAAAGTAACCGTCGGAGGAGAGGATCGAATCTGTACCGTCGCATATCAAGGCCAGCACTCACACCAACCACCTATACCCAGCTTCTGACTATATACGAATATAGTCATGATATTGTAGTTATACTATGTAGTTTTATGTATATATGTAATATATATATATATATATATATATGCCAAACAAGAAAGACTCCATCAATGGCGCTTGAAGAGCTTGCGATATATATATATATATATATATATATATATATATATATATATATATATATATATATATATGCTAATGTGTCTACGACTTCTATTCTATGTAACGGGAGAGAGTTGAGATCAGAAAATCATGTTATATGTCCACTCAAGGTCATATACAGAATATCGGAGAATTCGCGTCGTGCTGGAAGGGTTCTCGCGAGGAATCGACCTAACTAGTCGACCAGCAGCGCTGCAGTCATTTTGGCAAGTTACGATTCCCCAGATGGCGCTTTCGGGTCCCTTGAACCTCGGTCGATCGGTCGGTTGGTCGGTCGGGGGCTGGGGCTTTTTCCGGGACTGTCCCAGGGAACGAATCAGCGGATGTGATCGGAGTTTATGACGGATGCTTGACCGGAAAAACTGCGTTAGTTTGTCCGTAGGATCAACCATCTGTACAACTGTTACAACTGTCGAGATTACGCATAGATGAGTAAGTAAGGTGTTGTAGAGAATAATATCAGTGCTCACCTGACTGGAGCCAACAGCATGCGCGTTACGAAACAAGCGTTCAATAAAGCAGTTTTAGTCAAATGCATTCCTGGAATCACAAAAGGGTGAAGTAACATACTCTTCACTGCAGGCTTCTATAATGCATAGCATGGGCGGTGTACTGTCCAAAATGCCTCATAGAAGCAGTTGTCCAGACGTTACATTGCATTTCTCAGAGCAACGTACACTTACTAAACGTAATTAATTCAATGGCTCTTGGCCTGTTGTCATTAATTGTTCTTTAAGTTCCATAGTTAATTTGGATTGAGAGGTCGTCAAAAGACTTTGGCCACCTTATACGCACTGTGCTCTGTCCGATAAGACTCCCCTCCTCTTAAGATCCATCATCTGATTTGAGAACAGATTTCCTGAATAGATCCAAATAAATGCAATGAATTCAGTAAAACACTCATCTACATATCATGCATAGACTTAGCTTTCGTCATGTAACTCAAAACTAGTTAGTTTCCGTATAAATCTGCATCATATATATATGTATATAAATATATATATATAAATATATATATATAAATATATATATATATATATATATATATAATGTCGCACTTATATATATCGTGTAAAATTTAAAATTGTATACCTGCTTTCGTTACAACATTCCAGTCAGCATAAGCGAAATAAAGATAAGCGGAAGCAACGTCACTGACACCGGAAGTCCAACTAGTCGCCTCGTTTTCACGGAGGACCAACCAGGCGTGGTCCGTTGCCAAGCAACCGGCTACTATCCTCCAATGAATATCTCGGTGGTCGTCGGTTCGCGCAACGTCACGGCCGATCTCTTTCTTAGCCAGACAGTGCGCATGACCGGAAGTCGGGGCATGCGCATCGTGGAGTACACGGCTGCCAGGTGGAGCAACAGCTTCTACGCGGAACCGGAATACGACGGTCACATGATCTACTGTCACGTGATCGATTCCGACTCAGTGCTGAACTCCAGTCGAATGGAGATTTCGGTCAATTGTGAGTTTCCAGTGTCATTCATTCATTTCTAAAATTTATATAGCGCCCCTTCAAGAAACCTACTCAGAGGCGCTTTCAGCCAGGCTGCGGACAAACAAAAATGACTCGAGTATACGATTGAAGGCGGGTAGATTGTTCCTAGGGAGCATGCGCAGCGCTAGCGGAAGTCCATTCCAAATGCAGGGGTCCACAACCGAGAAGGCTAGGTGCTACTTAATCGAGGATCGAGCTCGTGAGACCAGAAGCTCCCCCCCCCCTTTGTCCCCCCCCTATCCGAGGAACGTAGAGCTCAACGGTAGGATATACCAGAGTCCTTACTTACTGATCTCTTTTATCGCTTTCTTACTTCTTTGCTAGTTTCTGTAATTAAAGCACGTTGGTATTCTTTGTTTGCAATTTAACTGACAAATAAATTTTCAGAATTAATTACATATATGGTGACATGCAATGCTTTTTAGATGCATTATTATAAACCTACTTGCCTACATTTGCACAATAATGTAAATATAGCAAATAATGTAAAGAAGGCAGATGGACAACATATTATTAGTATTATTATACGGACGATTTCTAAATGAGAAACTCGTGCAGCCAACAGGCGGCGCACCTTACATAGCTACTTACTCACTCACTACGAAGACCTGTCAAGAGGTTCTACTTGACTGGCAGTATAGTCATTGGTGAAAGTAATATGGCTTTCATTCACTTACTCACTTACATTACTGGTTGATTTACTTGCTTACTATTTTACGGTGAACGTAATATAGCCTTGTTTGGTCAGGAGGCTTTAAGCGCGCGTTTGTATTTGAAATTTCTTTTACGTGACATCGGTGAATCAGTTTGGTTCTTTTTGAAAGCCATTCGAATCACACTTTGAACTGCGTTTCTTCCGAACTTTTTTCCAGCCACATAATATTGTTCTTGGTCTCTGATGTGTCTAGCGATGGAGAACTCAGTTCAATTAACGCGACTGGTTGGATTAATATGTACAAAAGTATAACACATGTTGTGTTAATATGTATTTATTAACCAGGATTCTGCTATATAGACATAGACTGAGGTTCCATGGTGCGCGCGTTATTGTTACAGTTAGCCCTATCATACAGGGTGGGCCATTAGAAAGTAACCCCTTAAGTTTTTAGCTAATATTTCAACCAAAAGTATTAATTGACAAACTAAATTTTACAGACGCAAAATGAATTCATATTTACATCTAGCGACCAAAACTTACTGAAATATTTAAAACAGATAAAATGTTATATCACTTTTTATGATTCCACCGCGGTTTTTTTTGGTCAAAAAGCTGTTGACGCAGCAAAATGTAACTAAAAGCGATTCTATGAAGTCACATTTCAAGTAATTTGGCATAAAACACACTTCATAATTATTATTATTATTATTTTTACTATTATTATTGTTATTATTATTATTATTATAATTGAGAAGTGAGATGGGTTACAAGCGTATAGGGACGACACTTTGACGTCATTTAGCGAGAAGTCGATCAAGTTGGTAAATAAATATCGCTTTCCGTCATGTCGCTGGGCATATTATCACCGCTGCAAAACGTGAAATCTCCTCAGCCCTGCTTTGTCAGCTGAAGGTTCGCGACACAAAGAGTGTATTCTTCACGAATGAGAAGAACTTAAACCTCAATCCTCCAATCAGCAACCAAAACAACAATGTTTGGTCCAGAGGTAAGAAATCAGATGTCAAACCTGTTCGATTTATCGTTGAAAACAAGCAGTTCGCTCCACATGTTATGCTATTGGCTGTTGTCTGTTGTGGTGTGCAGAAGTCGACTGCAATTTGTTGATGAAATGGTGAAAGTGGATCCTGCATATAACGCTGGTAGCTGTTTCCACATCCGATTGTAAGCTTCTACTGCCAGCTGGATTCACCTTTCAACAAGACAGCGCACCAGCGCATACTGCTCGCCTTGCGCAAAATTTGCCCAAGGTCAATTGCCCTGGTTTCATTGAAAAGGACCAAAGGCCCGTTAGCTCTCCAGATTTGAACCTGTTGGATTTTCACGTGCGAGGAGTCATGCTTGAGAAATACCACAATCTGCGACCAAAGTCAAAACGATGAGATTAAATTGATGCTGATATGTTAAGAATTGCCCCAGGAACCCATCAACAAGGCCATCAAAAACTTTTCCAAGAGACTCAGATCATGTGTGGCAACTGGAGGTGGACACATTGAAAGCAGGTTGTGAAACCTCTATGAAGTTTCTTTTATAACAATACCTTGAGATGTTATTTCATAAATTCGGTTTTTTTACTTTTTGCTGTGTTAAATGTTTTTGACCATCATAAAATCGTGGTTGGACTCATTAAAAGTGATCCCACTTTTGTTCTTTTTGAAATATTATATTAAATTCTAGCCTTTGTGTAAAAATATGAATTAGTTTTGCGCCTGTAAAATTTCATTTGTTAATTCCTACTTTTGGCCGAAATATTACCAAAAAAACCTGAGGGGTTTCTTTTTAATGGCTCATATTATATATATATATATATATATATATATGTGTGTGTGTGTGTGTATGTGCGCAACGCGCATGTCTGTGTATCATGTATGTGCGCGTGTGTGCTTTATGCCAGCACCTACGTCGGAGGCTAATGGTCAAGTTCTTTTTGAAGCAATTTCCTTTTCGACACGACATTACATTACCAAGACTCCCCTTAAGTGTTAACGATCGAACAACCGATGACCTCGTTTAAGAAAGCGCATAATAGAGTAGACAGTGTTGACGAAAGCCACCATGCAAAGGAAATAATGTAGAGTTGTAGACGAAGGCCACCTTGTAAGTTAAGGCGTGTGACTAACAGTGTAAATCACAACGACCTTGTAAATTAAAGCACGTAATAATGATTAATGAAGGTGATCTTGAACATGAGTGCATGTACTATCAACGAATGTGACCTTGTAAATTAAAGCATATAATATTAACGTAGGTGACCTTGTGACCGAAGTATGCATGTAATATTAACGAATGTGATCTTGTAAATGAGAGCATTTAATATTAACGAAGGTGGCCTTGCAAAAAATGTGTACAAAGGAAATCTTGTCACTGCATGAGTGTAATGAAAAGTGTAACTGTAAAGGGTGTAATTATAGATGTTGAAGTGTAACGGATGGCGCTACAGAATTCATCGTGTAAGGTAAAGAAGACAACGATGGCTGTGTTGCTTCTCCTGTTTGTGTGTAATGTAATGTAGTGCAATGTAAAGTAATGCGATTTACAAGGTAATCTGTTTTCTTTAGATGCTCCTATCATCAGGTGCTGCGCGTGTTCAGCCAGGCGTGGCGAACGGAATGCCTTTCTGCGCTGTACGGTGAAGGCCAACCCAGGACTGATTGGCCTCTACTGGATGCTGGACATTAACGGCACCATGGTAACGCACGGACAGGGCAACGGACAGTTCTGGACCGTCGTAACGGTAATTGAACACCTCGACTCTTAGCCAGGATTAGTTTGTGCGCCCAGGTACTGCTACCTATTCTCTCGAAGCATTGAGCTCAAATAATAAGACGGAAATCAATTGCACCAATACATATGCCCGAACACTTCAGACACACCTTTTTCATTTGACAGACAACAGAGCGTACGTTACCAGCTTTTCAGAGGCGCTATACAGATGACTTTCTGAAATTATAATTATCAATCAATTGTAATTTTTATGGCGCCCCTTAGAGGTCTCTACTCAGAATGTGGAGATCTTATTCTATGTTATGACTTACTAGAATTTATTATCGTAAATGCAAATGAGCAGTGGTGAGTCATCATTGAACACGTGAATGCAAATGAGCATTGGTGAGTCATCGTTGAACACGTGAATGCAAATGAGCATTGGTGAGTCATCATTGAACACGTGAATGCAAATGAGCATTGGTGAGTCATCGTTGAACACGTGAATGCAAATGAGCATTGGCGAGTCATCGTCGAACACGTGTCATGCATTATTGCAATGTCGATAAAGAACTTGTTTAATTAAAATTAATTCGACTGTTGCGTATGATTAATGAACGATTGCAAACATCAAACCTAACAGCAGTTGCATGAAGTCTTCATCTAGTGACTGTTACCTCAAATAGATCCTACTACTAAACAATTAGATGTGGATTGAGGCATTTTGAACATTTTCGGCCGAACAGAGACCCCATCACTTTAGGGGCCCTCACACATGCCAAAAAAATTTCTTGTCATTATTATGCTATTGTTGTATTTATTGAGTCTAATAGCAGGCTACAATGAGCGAAAAAACTCAGAACAAATTATTCCAAAAAATTCTTCTTAGTATACACAACTTTCGCGAAGTATGACTCCTACTAGAGTTTTCAATATAAGACAGATTATTATAATTCGTCTCAAGAACAGCCAGAAAGCCAGCAATACCTATTTTGCTTATTATAGCACTTACTACCTCTATATAAAACACAAGGCTTTTTGCATTTTATAGTGATGTCTTGTGTGTTGTCCTCCGAGGGCGGTCGCCCCTTTCTCTGGTTGTGACTGGAGGATAACCTCGCTCCGCTCTTGCTTATCAATGGCACTCTGTCGAAGGAATTTGGGGAGGTAGCCTAATAAACATAGTTTTTCAATAAATCTAGCTATTGGCAGTCAAATAAACACCAGTGCGTACATACAACACAGAACTAAACACAGGTAGATTAAGCAGTACAAAAGAAAAGGAAAACAGCTCCATAATCACCCACACATAATCACCATGAATAAGTTGTTGGTCTTGTGGCCCATCGGTCAAAGCCCTCGCTCGGCTTGTATGCGGGGAGCAAAGGTTCGATAGTCCATTACGCCACTCATGAAGCGGTTAATTATACTGTGTAGGGACATAAACATTCACTTCACTCACAGTTGCAATGCTCAATCAATAGATGTTCTGACTTATAACAGTCGTGTGCACTTCTGAACTTTTGAAAATCAAATACAATTGTACTGCATGTTATAAGTCAACAGAGCGTTCGTCCAACACAGCTATACGCGACATTTAATGCCAGAAACCCTAAAACGAAAATACCAAACAATAGAAACTAAGCTGAATTACTGAGAAAGGTATCAGCAAAAGTCTAAGCCTGACACTAGAGGCCTACCAATGCGAGCGCTTGACTGCTTAGACTTTCAAAAATGATGACTGAAGGAACTGTCAAGATAACGTCAGTGCTTAAATGATGTCCATAATTTCCTATAATGTGAGAGAATTCGAAACCGTCGCAGACGAAGGGTCGGTGAAATTCACTATTCGCTGGAATGGCTTATTAACCACGCAGCATGATTTCAATGGCTGACACGTGCGATGAATGAGTGGCGCCCTCTGATGTTTGCTGACCACCCAAAGATTGGTCACTGGGTGACGTCCGAACCGACCAGCTTCGACGATTTTCGCGCTATTATTTCCTCCACTTAGGTCGATCAGTCCATTGTTCTAAGACGTCTCTAATTGAAATCTGACATTCAAACGTCGTCCATTACAGAATGATGACCACGATCGACTGGACACGTGCTCGATTGACCCTATATGCTAGGGAGCCATCATCATTATAAGCATCATCATTTTCATCGTCGACATCATCAGTTTAATAATCATTACCATCACCGTCACTTTCATCATCTTAATCAACACATTTATCATAGTCATCATATGGCAGCAGTCGATGCAGCTGTTTCATCATCATCATTATTAGTATCAGTATCATCATCATCATCGTCGTTATCGTAATCATCATCGTAGTCATCATCATCATCATCATCATCGTCATCATCGGCATCGTCATCGTCATCATTGTAGTCATCGTCGTAGTCATCATCATAGACGTCGTCATCGTCGTCATCATCATTATCATCATCGTAATCATAATCATCATCGTAATCATCATCATCAATCAACTACGAGGCCATACTCTAGATAAACTGCAGGGGTCTGGATTTTGGCAAAGGTCAGATGTCAGAGGTCAGCTTCAGAGCTAACTCATCAGCTGTTGACCTTTTGTTAGCGTGTAGCTTTAGCGGAATCTATTATTTATGCTGCGCAATTTCCAGTTATTAGATCTGTGGTCGTTGTCCAGTGGACCATGCATGCATTGTCTGACGGAACTTGAACAAGAAAATAATGGTAGAGATTTATGAAGGACTCGAAGGAGCTCAGATGAAGTAGACCGGAATTTACAAAAATAATGGACGAAGCACGGCAAACAATGGTAAGACAAAGCATTCGAAGACAAGGAAAGGCAGGGAAATAATAAGACAAAAGACAGAACACTATAAGACAATGCAAGAAAGGTAAGGTATGGTGAGACAAGGGAAATGCAAGGGAAGGCAATATGAGGTTCATAGGTAAATGTAAGACAATAATTATAAGGCAAGTGCATTATGACCCGTCAATGCAACATAGGATAAGGTGAGGTATATAGGGTAATGCAGTAATAAATAAGACAAGACAAGACAATGCTGAAGGGGCGAGGCAATTCAAGATAGTTAAGGCAAGGCAAGATAAGAAGGGACAAGACGAGGCAAGGCAAGACAGCTAGTGATCGATATATGACAAGATAGTATGTAACAGGGCAACATTAGATCAAGGTGTGACAAGGCAATTTTTGACAGGTTTAGATAATGAATGATTGTGTGAATGACTGAGTGCAGGGGCGTCCAGAAGAGGGGATCCGGAGACAAGTACCTCCAAGTTAACGTAGGGGGGTGATGTTTTTTTTAGTCTCAGAGGGGGAATATTTTGCCTTCCTGACCTGACACTTGAGATCGTGGGTTTTGCCTCCATCACTCAGAGGGATTGACGCCTCTGATTGAGTGAGTAGTTGATTGTCGAAATCTGATGTGCCGCATATTATGAGAAGCTTTCATTTATTTCTCGGACTATTTCGACGCCGTCGTGGAACTCTCAAACGAAAGCTCAACGTCCGCCTATATCAACTCGTCGTCAAATACGTCGAAATACGTTCACAGGTCAAAACGCGGTCAGCACATAAACTACAACGAGTAAATGCATTTCGCTTTATAGTTTTCAATTTACAGCCGGCAGTAAAGAGACCACGGGATGCAACGCACAAAAAACTTATGAGATGCAAAGGGGGAAACTGAGTCCAACGCTCTCATACAGGGTCGCCTATGACGCATGAAATGCCTATAAAATGACAAATAATACGATCAGAGGAATATTATTTTGTTCAAAAGGAGTCTGTTTTTTGGCACGAAACAAACGATGAAAACACAAGCAGAATAAAATGGACGCTAACTTTATAAAATAAATTGACGTGACACTTCTTTTGTCCGCTTTAATATAATTTTATTCACTTTGGCATTTTTGCTAATACATTTTTTAGTTTTAAAATTGGGTTACGTCATATGCAAGCGTCCTCAGTAGACCATGAGCAATAAGAATACATAACCCTATCGAATAAAACCGCTCGAGCCACGGTCACTATAGAGCCGATCTTCTGAATTATCCCAGACCACGTCGACCTTATGCGAGTGTGCGGGCGATGTACAGACGATGTTCCACATAGTGGAAGACTGCGTAGTGTCAAGATTCCCGGGCAGTCCCCGGGCCCTTCACATGGTCGAGGAAGCTGGAATGGCCTGGATGAGCAAGTCCAGCACTCGTAAATAAAATAACAATCGCATAGAACGATTGGCTGACTTTAATATTCTGACACAATTCACACACTTCGTATAAAGTCGGAGAATTTAGTTATTTGGATCTCGGGCGCCTGAATATCATTTGAATTTATTACTAAATTACTATTGTCTTTGAGGAGAATGCAAATAAATGCGTACACGTAGCAACATCTTCCGGTTTTGAGCATGTGGCGCGAGCTCGTGTACAAGTTTGTGCCCTGCGCTTGGATTTCG
The DNA here is from genome assembly GCA_959347315.1 of Bimastos eiseni. Classification (NCBI taxonomy): domain Eukaryota; kingdom Metazoa; phylum Annelida; class Clitellata; order Crassiclitellata; family Lumbricidae; genus Bimastos; species Bimastos eiseni. Next base: position 24,716,049 of record OY365815.1, on the reverse strand, counting down.
AGGAGTGGCTCTTTACTAGTTTGTAGATCACGATTGCGATGTAGTGGCCATTGATGAAGCTGGAATCAGAGTGTATCAGTCGTCTGCGCATTTGAGTATTAAACCTATTGCCGCTATGCACAGGTTTCAGGTCAGAAATAGCCGCCGCAAACTTAGAGCCCTATGCAATTATGCAACAAGCAATTTTTATGTTTTGTATTGTATTATACTACTCCTGGTACATCTAGCCTGATCTAGGCTATACGAATCAATCCGACGTGCTGGTATTTCCGAAATCGTCCATTTCTAAGTTATTACGATTATTTTTTAATGTTATGTACATTACGATCGTAAACATCGGTTTTTATTAATTCTGTCAGACAAACAATTGAGTAGAGTATCAGAAAATTGAATTGACAAAAGCCGAACGATTGGGAAGAATTGAGTAAAGATAAAAACCCTAAGGGTTCCGCAGTCAGTGTAACCCTGCCAGTTATACATAAACAGCTACCCACAAATGCAAATATGTACTCGTAAGTAATACACTTTTTTATATCTTTTTGTTGTCATGCGTGCGGGCCGGTGTGTGTTTGCATGCGACTTAAAGTGTGTATATTATCCAACTAAAGCGAGGAGTGTGTCCAGATTACACACGTCACGCATCGATAACCAGCTTGTAACCAGAGAACGAAACACAGACTTCAATTATTCGACGACCAGACAAAACAAACAAATAAATAGTGGGTCACTTCTGACCTCATCCACTTCCGCCGGAATAAGTGAATCACGTGCAACCTCATTAGTCATGCAGTCGAGACAAATACTGCTCGACTCTCGCCAAAGTTTGTCAGTCGCCCTTTTGCCAGCGGCGGCGGCGGCGGCAGCGACGGAGCCCTGAGTGCCGCCTGGCCTTTGAAACACTGGACGTTGTCGTGCCTACGGCGTCCTCACTGACCCCCACCAATTCCCCGAGGGAGCGGCCTCCTGCCTCCTCTCGACGCGTTCATTATGGAAATGCTGTTAAGCCCAGCGAGCGACAATCGAGAACCAAATGGCAGGCTTTGATTCCGGGATAGGAGGAACAAACGAAAGAGGGAAGAGGGAGGAGGTGGCTTTGGGGGAAGGATAATAGGACCGGCTGAAAAATTCAGGAGTGCGGCGGAAGGATGATATTTCCACTCGCCGACAGAGGACTGCGGTCGGCGTGAGAGCGGCTTTTCAATGCACCTCGTTTATGCGAATCTGTGAATCGAAGAAGAGTTAATCAGTCGTACACACTGCAGGGAAAGGCGAGATTGCGTATTCTGTGGCGTGTTGTCCGAAACGGGCAGGTTTTTTTTACTGGTTCATTTCGAAACGTGGGCCTCAGTGAGTGATTCCCAGGCGGCAATTCCACCGTTGGCGATGGTCTAAGCCCACGACGATACCGTCAACACAGGTTATACTATACTGCATACTGATGACGGAGAAACGAGGGTTATGCAGTTCGATGTAAGAGCGCGTCCGAGGCACGGTTATTGCACTCGAGGCAAACTGGCTTTGTCAGGGTTGAAGGGAGGCTTGTCTGGTTTATACGTGACCGACACTCCAGTTTATGGCAAGTCTCAGAACAGGACACTTGGCGGCGCGGTGAACTCGCACCGATCTCATCTATATAATAAAATGCATATTATGTGTGTGTCTGTGTTTGTGTGTGTAGGTGCGTGAGAGAGAGAGAGAGAGAGAGAGAGAGAGAGAGAGAGAGAGAGAGAGAGCTCGTCATAAAAATGGATCCTTGTCTCTTACTAGATCAGCATGAAAATGGATTTTCTCTGAAAGCATAATTAGTGATTTTTGCATTTAATTAATTAATGCAATTGCACCTTCGGCTCATTGTATTACAAGCATTATTATGCCAAATTACGTATTACAGCGAAAGTATGATAAATGCGTTAGGTAGAGAGACCAGAGGATATTTTCGGTCTCCCGCTACAAATGATTTTTTATCTTCATCTGATAGGGCTTAAATTAATTGGGAAATGTCTTCAAGTTTTCCCATTAAATTTCTCATATATAATATAATTTTGAAAAGAAGCAACACCATCATTATATCAGCCTAGGATAACTGAATCAGTCCATCCCTGACAATTGGCCTCGTTTCTTAGCCGATGTCACAGGCACATGTATTCACAGGTCTCGTAATGGTATTTTGTATGTAATATTTCATATATCAGAGATTTTTCGTTCAATGCATTCTTAACTCGACACGTGCACTGTACTTACAGTGTATGTCTAGAATACACTATGTGACTATACTCGTGTAGCTGCTGCAAGATGACAGACCAGTCGATCGACTACCGCCTCAGAGAAATCAAACTGATGAACTCCTTTAGGAAAATAACAGCTACATAAACAGCAGTTGTTTTGCTCTGTTTTCCACGTATTCTTTATTTGCCTGTCTCCGTTAAATGGACCAGAGCCTCGTTGAATTGTTAGATGGTGTGTGGGCGCCGCTGCCCGTTTACTCTGCAGGTAGCCCGAACAAATCGTTCGCGCGTAGTTGCTCTGTAATATTGCTCGATCAGGGCCATGATTAAGGTGAAAGCAACTACAATGCTGATGAACATGATGATGATGAATATGATGTTGATGATGGCGATAACAACAACGACGACGACGACAATAATGACGACGACGATGATGACGACGACGACAATTGTGATGATGATAATGACGATGACGACGATTATGATGACGATGATGATGATGGCTGGCGATGGACAGCGTTAGTGATGATGATAAGTGTGAAAAAGGAGGAGATGGAGGATACAAATTGGCGGAGTGTTAAATTAGCAGCGTTCGTTGTGTTTGTGGTTTGTTTATAGGACAGAGGTGATAAAACGCTCGAGACGACGTTGTTTATGTACGAAGCGAACTCCGAAAGCTTCCGAGTTTATACGATCATTGCCGAGAACAGCGTAGCCTTGAAGTCGCAGGAAGTCAGCCTAACGGAAAGTAGGCACATTGCCAGAACATGCGTTCATTATTGTTATTATTATTATTATTATTACTGTTGTTGTTGTTGTTGTCGTTGTTGTCGTCGTTGTTGTTTCTGATCCCCGGGTGATAAAGAAATTGTCCGGATACAGAACAAATGGGTGACCTGAATGTTTATGGTTTTAATTGATTTATTGCCGTTTGTAAACAGCTTAATGAAACTTATTCTGAGAATATAGTTAACTCATCGACTCGACAAATGGCAGCATGATTCTCATAATTTGAATACATTCTTACCGTGCAGTGTTGGGTAGGTCAGATATCTAGTGATGAAATGATATATTACAATGAATTAGAATTTCATCAGATGAATATATATAAGTATATGAACTCAGATTATGTGTCAAGTGATATTGGCTCTGTTTTTGCAACCAGATCGACATCCTAGTCCACTGATCGAATCTTCATCGTTGTCCTTCCTAAGAAGCAACAACAAAAGCAGCAGCAACAAACAGAACAACATGCAACCCGCAGGCTACATCAGTTACAGCAACGCTCTGAATCAGATGGAAAACGCTGCAACAACGCATCGTCATGTACCAGTATATCTCCTCACACCAACGGTCCTTGTCCTTCTTATCTGTCGTCTACTAAACGCTCATAAGTGTGCGCTGACAGTAAAGGACGATTGAGAAACTACAAATTAAAACTATTGCATCGAGGCCTACACGTACACAATAGTCAAAAGCATAGGATAATGACATTAGGCATGAGGATAACAATGACGCTGATGATGATTAATACGATTATGTGGATGATATTTATTTTTTCAGTGTTGTTATTGTCATTATTATTATTATTATTTGTTATTATTATTATTATTATTATTTTTTTATTATTATTATTATTATTATTATTTTTATTGTTTTAATAATTATTATTATCATTTAAAAAATATTATTGTCATCATTATCGTCGTCATCATCATCATCATCACGATCGTCAGCAGCCGCTGTTTACAAAATTTAAGAGTCAGTTTTAACAATAAACCTGTAATAATAAATTTGTAAGCCTTGGTAGAATAATAATGTAAAATTAAATACGAGAATGTTTCTTGGGAATCAATGACTTCAACTAGAAAGAAAGACAATGCGACCTGAGTGAGGAAGGCAACAGTTGTCAAACCATCTGAAAGAGGACTGGTCATTCAGCCATTCGGCCGTATGTGTGCTATGCCCATGATTTGATGCCAGAGCATCGAACATAACATGGCTCTCATTGTCACTCTGCCTCTGCTTCTTGTTTGTCTTCCTCCTCCACCTCCTCTGTCTTCTACTCTCCTCCTCCTCTGTCTCTTCCTCTTACTGCTACGCTCACTCCAACTCCTCTATTCCTACTCTCACTTCTGTGCTCCTGGGTCCGACTCATTTTCCTTCTTTCCACTTCAACTGCTCTTTTTATACCCCTCCCTATCTTCTTTCTAAATGACGACAGCTTAAGCCTATGCAGTGCGTGAACCCTGACTGGTAGGCGAGATCTCGTGTTGCTGGATAGAGTCGGACCTATTGTTACAAGATCGATTACAAACTCGGCAAAATGACGACCATCCGGACGCATATCTGAGACTTGGTCGATGTTGGTCCTTGTTTGGCCGATCGTGTCATTTCAACTGTTCGTATCCAAGCGTTGTGTTCGATAATGTGTGTGTAGGTGTGCGGACATCTCCACTCTCCAGTGACGGAGTCGACGAATCGAAACTGTCGCTCTTATTCCACTGTGCATATCGCGTTTGTATGGACTGTATTTACTCGCATGTCACGGATGTGTTAACCACCATTATACCAATCCACTTTTCCAGAGGGGGAAGCTCCAGGCTGGACAGGAGAGAACCTCGCATATATATATATATATATATCTTCGTGTAGGTTTACATCCCTACACACGTCGTCTGTAATTAGCGGCTGCATTATTAGGAAAATATGACAATAACTTCTGCTGATGTCAACTGCCTCTGTTGGCATAAGACGTCACCAATCTCTATCTTACTTGCCATTGTTGCCATTGCTTAACTTAAGATGTGTCTCTGGCTTACCTTCCAATACCTGCTGTGGATCCATCCACACGAAGGTGATCTCGATTTAGTTCAAGTGAGGAGGGAGAAGTAGCTTCGAGCGGCTTCGATCTGGACAGAGAACCTGTCAAGTCAACGAAGCGCAAAGGCTTACTAATAGCGAACGTTGCCTACTGTGAAAGTTGGTATACACGGATTGAATGTGAGTTTAAGTTTAGACTTGAATGACATTTGGAACTCAACGAATGTAGGCATACGAACAGAAAAATTAGAACGTTTGCAAAGCTCTAGGCGAGAAAAAGAGATTTCTTTAGTAAACAGTTTACTCCCGTTCTTTGCTTAAGATGAATTCATAATTGTCACTAATTACCATTTTTTGTTACAACCATAACCAGTCGCCACTATCAATTAATAACTTTATTACTTTTCAGTGATAATTCAACGCCATAAATTTACCAATTCACAAATATGGACACACGTGTTGATGCCTACAGGCACATACAGATGAACGCAACCGTTAACTTATGTATGCTTACTTGTATCTCTAAATCCCTGTCATCGATTTGCATCACGCTTCGCTGACCTTTCGAGTGGCTCATTGCTTCTGTTATGCTAACAGAAACACGCTGTGTGATCTGCTATATTTTATGTCCATTCATCTGGTTAATATATACGGCAG
>OY365815.1:24675344-24707844 GCA_959347315.1 Bimastos eiseni | reverse complement strand
GAATAAAGGAGTCTCTAAGAGATTATTTTCATCTTCAGCGATCAATTTACTCTTTATACGTACAGAACAGACACGTTGTGACCTGTGTACTCTCTCTGGATATATGACCAAGTAAGCTCATACCTCTCTGTCGCAGTGACGTCGTCCTCGAGATGCAAAGTATGAAAATAATTCACCCGTTTACAATGCAACTGACTCAGTCTCAAGGTTTTTAATGCAGTATCGTGCGGTCATAATAATTTTGTGAAATGTTAATCATAAGCCAAAGGGTATCTACACGCGCATATGCGTCTATTATGCCCGCGCGCCCGCGCCGCTGTTTACAACAGCCCACAAAACTTAACAAGAGTATAAATCTAAAAATAAGTGTGTGGAAAAAATAGGAAGCACAGTTCACGAAATACTTACGCTTAGCTTTTAAAAATAACTTCAACTATGACTTGCTGCTTCTTTTCGTTGGTAGACAATTGGTTTTGTTCAAAGCACAAAGCAGGTCAGTTTCAATTGAAAAAACCCCACATATTTTCTACATCCTGTAATGTACGAGGTGGACCATTGAAACCATGAAAGAGTTAGAGACATAGAGACATACATTAGACATCTTTTCAGTCATATAATACAATGCAAATGCATTTTTGTATTGTTCGTCTTACAAAGTTCATAATTATGTGCTCACAAGATAACAGTAATAAAATAAAAATACAAATAGCGTAGATCATGCAATTAGGCCTACATACATGCACATCGCAGAGCAACTCTGGGAGAATGACTTGCTCACGGTCTCTATACAGTAAGCGCCTCGAGCGAGGATCGAAACCGTACCACCCGTGTTTCCATCACTGAGATAAGGAGTTAGAAGAAAAGCTGGGCAAGTCGAAATCTACGACACCATGACAGACAAGAAACTGAGCACCTCAACTAAATGATCATTGACCAAAAGACAATGATCACAGTCAGTTGCTACATGTTTCAACGTCGTAAAGCCTAGATTCCCTAGAAAGCAATCGCCCTTTCGATCAATCCCTCCTTTACAATAACAGCAAATGAAAACATTCAACAAGTTAAACAGGTTAAAAATAGATTCAATCGTTACAGTTTTCGACGGTCTACAGCGAGACAAGCGAACAGCTGTTATTGTCGGAAGTTAAGGTTAGCCCATGACCTATGGTCTATGACCCGACACACGTTCAAGCTTGTGATCGTCACTCGAGTGCTTCATCTAAATATGTCTTAGACCCTATGCATCTCGAATACCCTCATTAGGAGAATAATACTGTTTGATGACAGGCATAATATGCGAGCAATCAGCTTGCCAGAGGGTCATCGTATGACTGCAGTGACCTCCTTTATGTTCGGAAGATGTCTACAAGAACTGGCGCGCTAATGATGCCCCTAGCGATTAACATCCACACAGTTCTAACGCCTCTCCCCTACTCTTTGTGCCTACCCTTCATCCTCTCTCTGTCTCTGTATATATATCTGTATATATAATCTCTGAGTATGTTTGTCTGTCTGTCCATATGTCTGTATGTGTGTGTGCCTGTTTCGTTGAAGCATGTCTCTAGCATTTGGCTGACTCATCAAATTAGCATTAGCTGAATCGTCAGGTAGCGCCATCGTTCGACTACTAAGGCCTATGCAAAAGCACGCGTCTAAGCAAATTCTTGTGTTGATAATTAATAACTGGTTTATCATGCTCTAGAGTTGAGTATTATGGGACGCATTAGCAGCGTTTATCTAATGCTGCTAACTCCATCAGTCTTTCTGTCTGTCTGAATCTGCCTGTCTGTCTGTCTATCTGTCTGTCTGTCTGCCTGCCTGCCTGTCTGTCTGAATCTCTAAATATCTCTTTCTCTAAATATGAATCTCTGTCTGTCTGTCTGTCTGTCTGTCTGTTTGTTCGTCTCTGTCTCTATTGTTTGTAATACACACCATAAAGAATTTAACCTGCTCAAAGAACAAATGCTTATAACGGTAATAAAAGTAAGTAAGAGCTCTTCGTCAGTTCAGATAACAGGTCAGAAGTTGTTTTCACTGACAGCAAATGACGTCTCTGCTGTTTTAGTGTGACTGCTTTCCTACTTTCCAATCTCAGTTCGCACAGAGCAGAGAAGAGAAGTCAGAGAAGAGCACAGAGGAACTGCTCTGATGAACACACTCTAACTGTTGAAATGAGATTAACATTATAGATGTTCAATTCGTAAGGACTGACAGTCCTGGACACTCGTATCAGAGAATAGCAGCCGTTCGCTAAGATTATGAGGACTTAATTTAAGCTCGTCCGTTTCACAAACACATTGTTCACGGTGCAACCAATTCAACCGAGTCTAACCACCTCACCTAAATCTCCAGACTTCCCAACTCGTACAAACACCTTCCGCCTCAACAGCATAAAATTATATAGCGCAGTTTTGAGAACTATCAGCCATTTATCTTCCTCTTGCGATCGATCGTGCGAATGTAGGCCTACTCTCCACTAAATGGATGAAGGCTCTTCTGTCAGCGTCTGGCCATCATTTCAGAAACGTTCGACTTTCCGACTGAGAGTATTAGTAGGATGCAATCGGATCGAGCGCAGCTGTGGCTGCAGCAGCATCGACGTCACATGACGTCACAACCCTCCATTCTCACTCGTGACCTCGCACGACGCAATGACAATCTTCTCTCGCTGATAATGTGAATTGCCCTGAAACAGTCCTTACTCGCTGATTACGTCAAATGACGTGAAGCAATCCATTCTCAGCGATGACGTCAGATAACGTGAAGCAGGTTCTTTTCACCGAGGACGCCACTTGACATGACGCAGTCTCTTCTCACTGATGAAGTCACATGACAGGAGGCAAACCGTTCTCATTTATGACGTCAGGAGATGTGAAGCAGTCCGGTGTTACTGATGACGTTAAACGACGCGATACAGTCCTCTCCTCACTGGTGACGTCACATGACGCGACAACAGCTGGCGCTTCCTTTCTTCGCAAGAAATGGCGGGAGAATGACGTCGGGCGGAGGGATATCGATGTCGCCGGTCAGATAGAGACGCAGGACGAACAGCCAGAACTCTTTTTGCTCGCCGCGGTTCCACGTGTAAGTTATTTCATGGTTACCATACTGATTCCCAGAAAACATTCGAACCGGAACCGTTTCGGCAGAGATGACGCGCAGATCTAAAAAAACGTCGAAGGGAAACGTAAAGGAAATAATGGTTATTTATTGCAATAGAAACAGAAGTCAATAAATAGATTAATACGATGTATCAAGACTGTAGAAATCAGTAGAATATATAAAATCACAACCATGCATATAGTTTCGTAGGCCTACATTATATCCATCAGGGTCAGATCTGTCAAAAAGAGAAGCTAAGGAAAATTTCCGGCAATCTGAATAATTCCACAATATCTCAATGTCCTTGTAGCAGAAGCAGAGGGTCCAATCCCTAGCCCTTCCCAACAAATTGTGCACTGATATACATACATACATACATATACACATATACATATATACATATATACATATACATATATACATATATACATATATATACACGTATACATATATACATATACACATACATACATACATACATACATACATTCATACCTACATACATACATACATACATACATACATACTACATACATACATACATACACACATACATACATAATCCATGTTGGCGTTAGGGATACACTCTTTCCTTTTCCAAGGGCCTAGACGAGTGGCTGTGACGAATCCTGAAAACGGAGGGAGGGGCAGTGCACTGCAGGACTTCCATAAAGGTGATGGTAAATTCCAGATGGTTGGGTCACCCGGGTGTGATTTATGCCCGCATACGCAAAGCTGCAATTATTGCTCTGCTAACGAGTAAATACAACAGCTTTAAACTCGACCCACGGCTGCAGAAGGATTACCACCGGTGCAATTTGGAAGTCTGTGACTTCATGACTGAAGGTCTATGACGCAGACGAAGATCAAGACGAACAATGACTTAGACTTTATAGAGTCGTAAAAGCAACGCGGAAGGAGACGAGTAAGGCGAGGCGATTGAGTAATAAGTACACAGCTGTCAAAGCGTCGCTTAGGTGCACCGTGCATCTAAATCATCTATAAACCTATCACCAAATGTAATGCACTTAATAATATTATGTCATGTGACTTAACATGTCATTTATGATCTGAATACATTTTCGTTGGGGCTCAAATCCCCAACAGAGCAGTCATTTGGTTTGAGATGTCCACCTGCGATCAGTTATAATGAGTACATTGAACATACACTGTAAGTCGGATCATGAGACGAGTGGGGAGTGGACTGGCCATCATCCACCCTCATATGCCGAGGCTAAGAAAATGATGGCGTTAAAGTCTTTGTTCCCATGGCTGCCTCAGGGCTAGCTTAAGTGGCTGCTCTTTTTCTACTTTTTCTACGCTGCTTGCAGTATATTGAATATTTAATATAGAATTATATCGCTGCCAGAAGTGTCGTCACTCAGACGATGAATCATTGCGCTGTGATTTGAGGAGCACAAAATATGGAAAACCGTTTCCATGGATCCTTGAAGGACTGACGTCTTTTTTGACAAACAAAGGCATTTGGGATGATGCTTGCAAAACACTAATGGAACGATCCAAGTTTCCGGTTGTATACGAAGATTAAGGTGTTCGTTTAAAAGCCAAGAGATTTGAGACGGCTGCGATTGAAAGCGTGATTGTCACTGATAGAGATGTGATAGAAAATTGAAATGTAGTGGAGGATGGAAGCTGTGTTTATGTCTGCCTTTGTGCGTTTGTTGCATGGGTATGTGGGCCTATAACTATGTCACATTTATGTGCATTGATTGTGGTTGAATTGAACTGATCAACCTGGATTGGTTTTGTTGAGCCAGGCCATCGCTCTCTTCATCGTTTCGCAGAATCTTTCGAAGAGGGGAATGCCTATGATGCCACCGGAGCTGATCATGACGGGTTCAAAGGTGACGTAGTTGGGCAGGAGGATCGGCTGCGGTTGGAGGATGCGGTCATCAAAGGGTCGAACAAAACAGATTCGGAGGATGCGAAGGTATTTGGTCGTGTACCTGCCAGATTCGACGAAGAACGACCGCTGCGTATCCATCTCCTCAGCCTCTGCAACGCAAGGAGACAACGGCATCTATTAGGTGTCAGGTAGACAAATTAATGCAAAGCAAGGAATGCGATTCTTCATTACTCCGAGGAATGCGATTGTTCATTCCAAACTTCATGCTTGATTATTTGACTGACATCATGATTAATGTTACGGCTGGCTTCGCGACTGACTTCACGACTTACTGACTTCATAAGTTCGAGATTCGTTGACTCAGTCGGTGGCAGGCCGACAGACAAATAAACAGATAGACAAACAGACATACAGACAGATAGACAGACAGACAGACAGACAGATAGACAGACAGACAGACAGATAGACAGACAGACAGATAGACAGACAGACAGATAGACAGACAGACAGACAGACAAATAGACAGACAGACAGACATACAGACAGATAGACAGACAGACAGACATACAGACAAATAGACAGACAGACAGACAGACATACAGACAGAAAGACAGACAGATAGACAGACAGACAGACATACAGACAGATAGACAGACAGATAGACAGACAGACAGACAGACAGACATACAGACAGATAGACAGACAGACAGATAGACAGACAGACAGATAGACAGACAGACAGACAGGCAGACAGACAGACAGATAGACAGACAGACAGACAGGCAGACTGTCTTCACCAATGAGTGAGTAACCTATAATTGTATAGGCGATTTACTGATTGCTGACCAGATTTATTGATTGACTGATGAATGGATCAACGAACGAACGAGTGAACGAATGAATGAATGAAAAAATGAATGAGTGACAGACTTAGTGGCGCCCTGTTCAAATTAATTCAATGGCCATCGGTTGAAATTGGCAGATTAATTAGCAATTGACTGATTGACTTATTGGAACTGACTGACTCACTGAATGACTGACTGACTTTTTGATTGACTGAATGACTGGCTGATTGCCTGACTGACTAATTGACTGATTAACTGATTGGCTGATTGACTGATTGATTGACTGATTGATTGACTGACTGGTTGATTGACTGACTGACTGATTGACTGACTGATTTGCTAATTGACTGACTGACTGATTGACTGAGTGATTGGTTGATTGACTGACCGTTGTCGTGTTTTAGCTTATAATCTATGGACTGAATGTTGGTGAGGCGAATATGTTGCTGATGTCGAACCCAGGTCGCTGCTTTAGTGAAAACTTCTTCAAAACATTCGAACGAAGGAACGGCGAATTGTGACCCTGGGTCAATGTTGCTCGGAACGAAATCGGCACATCCTAAGTAACATAAGGTCAAGGTCAAGGTCAAATGTCTGAGTTCAGATCAGAGTTTAAAGCACATAAAAATAGTGGTTAAAAGTTATAATTAGAACTATTGTCATGGGGACAAATTGGACAATAATAGGGTTAAAGAATTTTGAGGATGAATAAAAAAACGAAAACATAAAACTAAGACAGCAAATTAGGACCGAGCTGTTGTCAGCATTGCTCTTAGATTAACGGTAATAAACAAATTAATTAATATAATAGTAACTCAATGAATACATACAATAAGCCAAGAAACAGAATCGATCAAGTAATGAAGGTAATATGGAAGGTGTAAAGATAATAAACCATCTGATGAAGGTTATAAATCAATTGACAGAAATAACAAATAATCGAAGGAATAAATATAACAGGTTCAGAAATGGCGCTAATATGCCAAGGAATTAAAATAATAATCGAATGAATTAAAAATAATAAGCAAATGAAATGTTAATGTCAATTCAACGAATAAAGGTACCAAGCAAGGCGGCGATCCCGGAGATTGAGGGTGACAAGTTCCCCACACCTCTTACATAGAGGGGACACGTTACACTTTTGTTTCACCGTCACATCTCTTTCCCCTCTCATGACTGTCCGGTGTCCCCCACCTGTCAAACGAGACCGCCGCCTCTGGTAACAAGTCAACGAATGCGTATGGAGATAACAATGATAATTAATTGATCGAACCGATTTCTTCGCAGGCGGGCGATCCGATCTCAAAGAAGACCCGGATGACGACGAGGAACGACAGATTGAACTTGACGCTTTCGACCCAACAAGACTCATCAGGGTCGACCCCTAAGCCCCACTCGTGGAACTTCATCTCTTGAGACTCGATATTCAGAATCCGGCCTAAGAACCCATTGCAAAAAGAACACAGCTGTATTTCCCATCTATAGATCCCTGTAGCGATATCTTCCGTTGTTAGATGGTGCATGCAGATAGCGTTTGACAACCATTAGATCTGTTAAAGATTCAATGCATATTTCTTTGTCAGTCTGAATCTCAGTGCATGTGCCCTCATCTGTGTGTTGCTCCGTATGTTATTGACATGAGAGAGACAGATAGACGGACAGATACAGAAATAGATAGAGACAGACAGACAAACAAACAGAGTGAGAGAGAGTTCCGGTGCGCAATAGTTGTTAGCGTTCTGTATACTGTCGACCAAGAGGTCAAGGGTTCAGAGCCTGACCAGGGCAGTTTTAATGAGTTCATTAAGTTCGATGTTAGTGGGAACATCATTGGGAAGGGGTGGATTTAGTCTGGAAAGTGGACACACGACCTAATACGCCGAGGCAAAGAAAATAATGTCGCTTACATCTCATACCATGTCTGCCTGTCGTCGCTAGATGATGCGGCTTGTCTAGAATAGAGATGACAACTTGGTAAGTAATTATTGCAGTATGGAAGTTTCGTCGAAGATAATTTACATACATGTGTGTATATATAAGTCTATTAATATATATATAATATAAATATCAACATATACATATATGTACAGTACATATATCCATATATATATATATATACACATATTATAAGTGTACGTTTGCTGGGCCACAGGGTAGAAGCGCATAAACGAATAAAACAGTTTACATACACATATGTTAAACTGTTTCTGTTATTTCACTCGGACTATTCAGTGATTGAAGGATCAGATTAGAGTATGATTTCTGATCTGGTCATCACCAAAAGAAGGACCGACGACATGGAATAAGTTAGATTTCTGCCCATCGAATATTAAATCGGGTTCTAAACCTTCCTAGACCCATATTCAATGTCTGCTAAGAAGACATTAATATCTTAGACTTCTAGGCCATAAATACCCCACGTATACATAATTTATTCATAATTATGCAACATTTATATAATATGTATATTATATATAAAGAATATCACCCTGTCAATTGTTCTATTTAGTGGAACCTGATTGTGAACACTTGATATTACTAGACTCAGTAGTGTTATTATTAGAATTTCAGTGCATTTTGTTTCAGCCGATGCTTGCAAAGCAGGATCAATGTCATTTGTCTTATGCAATTCAGTTCTGTTTTCATATGTTCGCCCGTCACTGTGTCGCTCTCTGTCTCTCTGTCTCTCTGTCTCTCTCTGTCTCTCTCTGTCTCTCTCTATCTCTCTCTGTCGCTCTGTTTGTTTTAGTGATTTCATCTGTATTTAACAACGTCTCTATAGTCCGCTTGTGATGTGCATTAATTTCAGAGACATCTGCAATTGCATACGCTCACATCCTATTTCCTTGCCTCTTTTCATGTTCCTCTTTCTCTGCCTGTGTCCTCCTCCTCGTAACATTCTATCCCTGTCCTGCACCCCGTGACCTCATCGTATAATTTCAAGTTACTAGCAGATTGGATTCCGCAGTGTCTTTCCCAATTCAGCTCTAGACATGCGAGTAAGTTCTGTGGCTAATCAATGCGGCTTATCAAAGCGCTTCATCCCTGTGGCTAATCCATGTAGCTCATTTGTGTGGCTCAGTCATGTGGCTTAGCCATGTGACTAAATCGAGTACTTCAAACGACAGTCGTGGACATCTCTGCACTGTGCAACCGCTGGATTGTCAGATCTTGTCTTGGGTTCATTTCGAATTCTCTGTCATCCCAGCGGGGAACGGGTGATGGGGGGAGGGGTGTCACTGCGCCTCATCTCTAATTTAGTTTACGCAGCTGTGTCAAAGCAGACAAATAAATTAAGAGATTTTCCTAGGAACGTCTTTTTATAATCGCAATCTCCGCGGGGGGCTGCCAACGCCAAGGACCGTGCGGCCTTTTCCCTTAGACATCTAAAGTCCCCTATACAGCCTGGCCAGGCGATGCTGTAGATTGTCATCGTTTTTGTGTACTGCAACTAAAAAACCGCGTTAAATGTCGTCTGTGCCCCGTTTCGGATCTTCGGACGAAGTCCCCAATAACAACAATTCAGAAGGGATGGTCCATTCAAAGCCCCATTGTGCCAGTGTACCGTATATGCATCATGTTGGAAAATATGCAGCAGATGGGTGTATGTGTACGAGTGAGTATGTGGGCTTATATGCAAATATATGCATATAATATACATGTATATGTGCGTTTGCGTGTGTGCATGTGTGTTTGTCAGGGTCCGATTTGTCAAAAAAGAGGCAAGGGTCGGCTGACGAGGCTCTCTGGGAATCTAAGGCGATTCACACAATCTCAACGCCCTTGTAGCTGAAGCTGGGGTGTCCAAGCCCCCGAGCACTCCGGCAAATCGGGCACCGGCGTGTGTGTGTGTGTGTGTGTGTGTGTGGCTTAGTTGAATGCTCCATTGTGAATAACAACGATGAATGGTGACAAATGATGCAGCGCTGTTTAGCCAGATGGAAGATGTGTCGGTAAATCCGTTGGTTTCCCTGACGCGGATTTCCTGTGACGCTGAGAAATCTCGAAGATATACATTTTGCATTTCCGTTAAATAGACAAACTGGGAAAATATAGAGTATGATCTACATTGACCAATAACGGGTCCGTAATGGTAATCGTAATAGTAATCTCCAAACTTCAGAGTAGCTGTTGAGAGGGGTGTTGAGTTGCGATAAATTGCTTCATAGTTAAGAGAATTACACGAGTCATTAAGAGAACGAATAGCATCCAATTACAATCGTTAATACGCAATATCACTTGGATTGGCCAATCACAAGTCTTTGAACGAACACATGTGGATTCGCTCGACCAATAAGAAACGGTTGAAAGGGCATTTCATGGAATCACTAATTCAGAGGCCTTATATATCGTTTGTAAAGACTATCAGTTCGAAGCCGTCGGATTGAGACACGACCAGCAGCTCAATATTCATTGAGTGGAGGAATTTCTCGGAGGGAGGGAGGAAGGAAGGAAGGGAGGGAGGGATGGAGGTAGGGAGGTAGGGAGGGAGAGAGGACTGTCATCCACGGATTTCGGTTCAGTGAAATGATCAGAGAGTCTAACTGACTGGAAGCGATGCAGACTGGAGATGGAGAGGCCGCTGGTGGATTCTCTGTCGGTGAATGCATGAAGTGGATAACAGCACTCTGAAGATGAAGTGATTATGACGACAAATGACAGTCGTAGAGCAGGCGGAATGAGAGAGAGTGAGAGAAAGAGGCAGAGACAGGCAAAGAGACAGACAGAGAGACAGATAGTCAGACAAACAGAAACAGAGACGGAGACGGAGAGGTACAGAGAGAATGATTGATGGACAGATAGACGGATAGATTGGGGCAGTGTTTGCTATGACGTGATGAAGGAAAAATTGAAGGCGTTGTTGATGACAATGATAGAATCGATATTACAGATGTCGTTGATTTATGATGAAGACGATTTATAATGAAGACCAAAATATACGAAGATGCTTAATTATATGAAGATTCTAAAGAAGCTGTCGTTGCTGTCTGTAGTATCGATCTGAATATGTACGCAAATGATGATCCTAAGACATCAATAAAAAGCAATACGAGGACCATTGAATATACAGATTAGGAAGATTTTATTGTCTTTATTAATGACGATAATACTATCAATGAAGACAAAGCGATTAATCGGATTACGCTCATAGTTGAGGCAGTGGTTCTGGTGATAAGGGTGGTAATATTTTTGGCGGTAAAGGTGGTAGTAATGGTGGTAAAGACGATAATAGTTATGGTAATGGTAAAGGTGATAATGGTGATGACCACATTGTTGGTGGTGGTAATGTGGTGGTGGTAATATTGGTGGTGGTAATGGAGGTGATAATGGTGGTAGTAATAGTGGTAATGATGGTAATGGTGAAGGTATTGGTAGCGGTGTTGATGGTGACAACCACAATGATGGTGGTGTTCCCAGTGATTTTACCTGGAAGCGGATGTTGACGAAGGTGGTTGTTGAACTTGCGGACAGTGTCTCCGAAGCTGTCGAAAATTCCGAAGCTGTTTCTGGCTGGGACGACGTTAACGTAACCAATCTGTTGTGGTTCGAGGGACTCCTGAGGCTCCTTTGGTATCACCCACAACCTAATCACAAGAACAATGGATAGTCATCTACAGCAACATAATATGCAACCAAAATAACAACAACAACGCTACAACCTCCACCATCACCAAAATGCGCTATATCAAATGTCCTGAAAAATACATGGAAAAATAAATACATATATTTCTGTTTTAACAACAATTCACGTCTTTTAAACTGGCGTGGTAATCCATCTGAAAATATTGCCCTTAAGAGGCGCACCATTCATTTTAATTTATATGTCGCCAGTTTATTTACTGTTTTATTCAACTATATTCACAATTCAGATTACAGGCAGAAAGATGAACATAAGGCGGACTAGCGTTCAGGCAGATCACCGGACTGACAGACAGAGTTACAGACAGACAAACAGACAGACAGACAGATACAGTCGCCGTTACCTCAGGGCTCTGATGTAAAGATTGCGCATGCGCCGTTTGCTGTGGTCTGCCTCGAAATAGCAGCTTTTGTTCGTATCGACGACGCCATCGTAGCGACCTTTGACCTCGATACTTTCGCAGGTCTTCACCCGTAGATTTCCATTCTTTCGAAGCCAGTCATTGGCTCGCGTTACTAGCACACTAAAATTCCAATACGACATTATTATGCATAGAACTTTGTATGCAAATAAAAAATATATAGGTTTAGATCTCTAATATATATATATATATATATACCCTGCTGGATTTATCGCTCTTTTTATGAAGTCCTTTTTTAAGCCAAAGAGACAGTAGCCACATGTAATAGACTAGCAGAATAAAAGAAAGAACAAAACGCATCATATAGCGCCTCTTTGGATATCTTGAAAGGACGTTATACATGACATTTAGAAACAACATAAGTTCATCTCATTGTACAATATACAGCATTGTACACATTTTATCAAATGATGCATACAATGGCATCATGTTAAAGATTGCATGGTTTGGCATGCCTGGGCATGGATAGAGTCTGATGCGCAAGATACTTAATACGTTACTTGTCTAAAGACGAGAATCAATATTGCACACGTGGCTAGTTAGCTACAGCATACGAGGAAGTCGATGGATGGCGGTCTGATACAAAGGCTGGCGACGCTGCTGCTGCTGCTGCTGCTGCTGATGCTGGTCCTGAGGAGGACCCTTTCGTAAAAAAATGATGCCGCCATCAGTAGCAGCAGCATCAGCTGTTAATGATGCTGCCAGCTGCTCCTACGTCTTTATGCTTCGGATCGCGGATGAAAGGGACGCATGCACCTAGAGGGCGAAAGCAAGGCACCTCTATTACATCATCCGTTATGCGGCTTTGATTTAGTTACACTTTATTCTTCAAATGACGCTTTTATATAAGCGATTAAATACGTTCTTGTCTCTGAGTAGATTTCCTGAAGGGGCGCTACATAAGTTTTCGAAATGAATGAATGAACGTAACTCGCTTAATTGACAAGTGTCGTAAATTAGGTGGTGGTGGTAGTCAATAATTTATTTACTGAAAACGAAGATTTTGGCAAAAACAGCTCATAAGAAATTCATTCTAACGCATCACGCGCTCAGCTTATAATATCACGAATATATTTAGACCCTACACATTGGCGTACGGGGTGGAGAAGCGGCGGAACAGAGGCATGTGCCCCAACATTTCTGGCATTCTGTATTTCCTGCAGGTGCAGGGGAAATTGCCGACCAAACAATATTATTGGAAGTCTCTCATACTATATAGGCTCCTATATAAATCAAACTAGCACGAAAAGATATTGCTCTCCTCATCACTGAAATTTGCCCTGATCCTTTTAAGGCATATAAATCTATATCGCAAATATATATATACATATATATATACATATATATATATACATATCGTGCTGAGGTGTCATACAAGAGGCTGTAATGAATGACAGAATTGGTGCACATAATTATCACACTGCAAGCAAAGTGTTGTAAGTAAGATTGGTTGGAGGGACGAACGAAGACCTAAACTGTACAAAAATATTAGGAATGATATTCGGGGTGTGTTTCAATGATGCACTGTTACAGCATACACACACACACAACAATACACCCACGCACTCACAGACACAACCACATGCACACACAACCACAAACATATACACACACACACAGGTACAAATACAACCACTAACACACATACACACAAGCAGTACTATGACTGTCTGTAGCATGGATATAGGACGTCGTCATTGTCATCGTTATCTCCATGTGGGAATGGTGGTAACGTATGGTATGGAGCAGATCATCTGACGCATATGGAATTCAGTTGGGCAGATGGAGAGGCTACCAGCGCCAGTGATAAGTCAGGACACAGGTCTTGGCCAAATGAAATTAGGGAAGGAATGAGAGGTGCGGAGAATGAGTAGAAGAGAAAGAATGAGAAGAGGAGGAGGAGGAGAGGAAGAGAGGGAATGATAGGAGGAGGAGGAAGAGGAGGAGGTGAATGGGAAAAGAATGGTAGGATAATAGAGCAGGAGAGGAGAAGGATAGAGAGGAAAAGGAGGAAGAGAAGAAGAAGAAGAGGAGGAGGAGGAAGAAGAAAAGGTTCAGAGGAAAGGAATGATGGGATAGTAGGAGAGGAGAGGAGAAGAAATACAAGGGAAAGGAGGAAGAGAGGGGAAGGTGGAAAAGGAGAAGGAGGAAGAGGTTCAGAGGAAAAGAATGATATACTGTAGGAGAGGAGACAAGGAGAAGAAAATAGAGGAGGTGGAAAGGGGAGAAAGAATGAGAGGAGGAGGAGAAGAATTATGAGAGGAGAGAAGAAATGGGAGGAGAAGGAGGAGGAGAAAGAATATGAGAGGAGGAAGAATGATAGTAGGCGGTGGAAAAGAAATGAAAAGAGGAAAAATTGAGCATAATCAAGAGACTGAACGGAACGAGGAATAACAAAACAGTACGAAGGACGAATGGGAAAAGTGGAAATATAGGTCTAAGATCTGGAGGAAAAGGAAGGCGTAGAGAGTAAAGGAAGAGCAGGAGGAGCACAACGGAGAATGAGGATTGTAGAAGGAGGAAGCAGAACATGAGGAACATGATCTGCAAATGACTGTGGTGATTCGTATACATAAGGAGGACGTGAAGAAGATACGGGCAATGGAGAAGACGATGCGTAGAAAAAGTGTAAAGGAGTTAATAGGATAAGAGGGGGCACGAGAACGAGGAAGTAAAAGGAAAGGATTAGGAAAGATCGAGCGAGTGAGAAGGTTAAGAGGATGAGGAGGTTTGGAGCATGAAGATGATGGAAGGGCAGGAGAAGCATATTTGAGGATCGGGAGACAAAGAAGAAGATGAGGAGATATGAGGATGAGGAGGTTAAGACGACGAGGATGATATGACGATGAGCAAAATATGACGATGAGAAGGTTAGGAGGAAGAGGAGTATTGGAGGTTGCAAAGGATAGGATAAGAAGGATGGTATGAAGGCGAAGAGGATTATAGGAAGGCATAGCGGACTACAGCAAAAGGATCAGGGAAGGCGACAATGGATTAGGAGAGGAATGATGACCGAGACTATGGAAGAAAAGCGAATAGGAAACAAAGAAGACAGGGAGGATAAGGAGAAGAGGAAGATGGAGAGCATAAATGACGAGAGGAGGAGAGGAAGGAAGGCGTAGATGGAAGCCTTGGACGAGAGTAGCTGCAAAGGAACTGGAAGCAGATGATGTATTGGGAGTTTGGAAAGGGTGAGTCGTTTGTGCCATCACTAATCCTTACACAGGACAGAGAATAAAGTCCCGTCTGAATAAGTGACCGACAGAATTGACAGCACGTTTTGTGTCGATTATAATATATATATATATATATATTCATAATCGACAAAAAACTGCTATCAATTCAATTTATGCATATCAGATATGCAGTTATGTGTATCCGTGTGCGTGTGTGCTTACCACAGTCTGTGGATATGTAAGTGTGTGTGTTTGTGTGTGTTTGAACTTGTTTATTTGTGTGAGTGTTGCGTATTATAGCAAATAATAATGAGCAGTGTATGCACATGGATTCCGCATTGAGATGGACTGCGTGTGGGTATTACGCTATGACTAGATTTGCCAGATGCAAACTGATACATGGGTGGTCAAGGTGGACATAGAAATCCGGAATGGAGAACAACAAAGGGCGCATTAATTGTTTTACTCTGGACTGCAAAGTAACGAAGTCTAATTGGATATTTGCATATGAGATCGATGATTGAGGTTTCATTCATGATGTTGCAAATCATTAATTTCAACAGTATCAATTGAGCTCTCTTGATTACACACAGTATTTCTCTGAGTAGCAAAAATAGTCATCACCAATAACTCCTCACAAGTAACTCTATTCATATTGTACCGTGTAAAAATGATTCCCATGTTATAAGTTAGTTACCTTACCAGGACTTATAAGTGAGCTAAGAGGCAATGTGTGAGTGTTAAGTAAAAAACTGCAGATAAGTAACAGACAGTATACCCTGGTGTATATTTTGGCATTTGTGCTCATGAGAGGATGTTATATATCTTCGGTTAAGGTAGCCCAATACATGAAACATGCAAAATCCGGACATTATCCAGGAATTCACTCTGCCTGCTCTGTACAAAGAGCATGAGACCAAAACAAACCTGGCAAGCCCAGCCGCGACAACTACAATAGCATTAATCAGCAATGGGAAATGAGTAATTATCGTGAAATAATTGGTGGTAGAATCCTAACGAAGCTCATAATTATTGAACACATTCGTTTTATGACATGATTCTGAACGATTTCATTTGCCATAAATTAACGGCGTAAAAGGACAGCAACGTAACCATTGAATTATGCCATGGCTCAGCTTAAGGCCCGATGATTTTATACAGTTAGTAACTAATGTACGTGTTTACCGGTAGGCCCATACAATAGCTTCTTTTCCTTGGTCTATCCGATGGACCGGTGAATAATGGTGTTCGAAAGATACGGACGTGAGTCAATGGGATAATCAATGCATATATTAGTTATACATGTATATATAAATTTTTTATGTCTATACAACTTAAGCTTATATATAGATGAGGGCTTTGGAATGGTTCTTCCATAAATTTACACAGCGGTAAATGGATATCTGTTAACTGTGACTTGTTTACCTAAAGGACTATCAGATGGAATAACAAATAGCGCATTTCGAAAGATATAGACCTGAGTCGATGGGATAATCGATCGATGTAGATCGAAGAGCTTTGGAAAACTTATTCTTTGACTTGACACTGGATTATTAAATATATATTTGCATGAACGATCGCAGCAATACCGATACGAAAATCTCCGTTATTCAATCGATATTCATACTGAGGACCGTATACTGAAAACTGTGACTGGAAAGGTCAATGCTTGGCATGGACGCAAACGCCAGCCGGGAAAACGGTAAGAAGATATTATCTAATATCTGCGTTTCCGCATTAATTTCACGTTATTATTATTATTATTATTATTATTATTATTATTATTATTATTATTATTATTATTATTATTATGGGGTGAATTTAATCTGTCTATTCGGTCTGAGGCACAGATCAGGAGAGTTGATCACGCAGCGACCGAGATGGGAGATTTAATTAAAGTAGTAGATGCTTATCTTGGATTGACATACGGAAGCGCCAGATGGTGATAAATCAGAGTGGAAAATCTTCCATTGACTAAATCGTGCAATGATAGGGCTTACCTACTTCGGTGAGAGATGCTCGAATCATTTTAGAGGATCTACTTCAGGTTTGATTCGACCGTATCGCTTGATATTAAGGAGGAAATTACAGATGGAAGAAAAAGGTGTGTGAGTTTTGGAGCCGTGCGCAGAACTCATCATTATGAATTGTTGAGTTCTGAGGAATCAAAATTGAATTGAGACATGGCAAACTTAGGCAGAATTCAAAAGGCGGCGGTTTGACAAAGGTCGTGTTTAGTACAGAGCGTATACAAACACGAAAACCTTGATCACTGCTCCTTACTAAAATAACTAATGGAGCTCACCATAACACAAGGTATATCACGCAACACATTAATCAGAACGACATATAATGATATAATGGGTCTCTGACGAGTTGCTAACAGGAGTCTTCAACACGTCTACTACAAGTGTAGGCAACATAGTAAGTTTAACAGCAGGCTTAGTAGGAGATTCGACCAAGATTATAACACGTAAATGGTATTAATAAAGAGGTGTCAAGTATTTATTTTTCATACATACTTATCTGCGTACATGACTGATGCGCTGCGCTGCGCAAGTACACAGTTGCTCATGCATTAAGTCCTGTTAGCTATTGATAAGATAAATGTTGTCAAATATCATTTTGGCTCAATAGAGGAGGCAGAGAGCAGAGAACAGACACGACGCCAGTCGAGATCAGAGGAATAACTGAAGACTGATTGACAGGAAAAGACGACAAAGAGAGGAAAGAGCGCTCTCACATGTGTTTATCGCTCAGATTCTGAGAGATATTTCATTTCGTTTGGCGCTTCAAGAGACCGCGACATAAGAACATCGAGACGATCATTTGTAACTCGCTTTCAGGCTAATGGACATATGAATAGACGGATAGACGGACAGACAGGCCCGTATCTAGGCGTAAGCAAAGTAGGTGATGATGGCCTTAGTGCAGTTATCAGAGTGGTGGTATCGCTAGCTGGTGTTAGCGGCGGTGGCAGTATTAGCAATCGTGTAATTCTCAGTAGTGTTAGCCGGAGAATAGTCATTGCACCCATTTCCATTCTCCCACGGTGTATTAAACATTGAACCAAGAAACATCAAATGCAAATAAACCGACATCGACTGCTGTTCATTGGAAGGCAAGAAAGCGAAGGAAACTGCTGAAGTTCATTCATCTATTCTACCGTCTCGAAAGAAGATGTCGTCATTATATCATCTCTGAAGTCGATACGAAAACGGAGGTCAAGAAAACAGAGGCCACAAACCACGTCCCATCATCGCCCGCTGTGACCTATTTCAGACCTCGGAACATCGCCGTCGATGCCCGCACTCTTGTTGTGCCAGTCTCAAGCCTGTAGAAAGGAGGAGGGTGACGCTAATAATTTTTTTATGATATGGTTTTGCTAATAGCAACCGACCAAACTGTATTGAGCCTTCAAACGAATTCTTATAAGATTACTATTCAATTCCATTTTCAGTACATAATTTACTTTGAATTCCGATTTTTGGACATTCCTAATTTCGAATTTCATTATTCCCCACAGTTCGATATACCAACAGCCGCCATGTTCATTAGCATCATTTGAAGTCTGTGTTTATTTCATTTTGCAAAACAGGCACCTTAATCATTTAACCACGGCCTCACTCGGAGATGGATCACTCGCGATCAGGGTGAATTTCAGGGTCTATAGTTAACGCATCTGCTGAGTTCAAACTTCAATTCCAGGTGAAATTAAGCAGAAGGCTAGTATCACCCTCTATAACGTATTATTTTAATGCAGTTTAAAGAATCAACACTACCTCAATTATTACAACTCAGTAATTACAACACAAGATTGGCACAAGGCAATACAAAGAACTGTACTACAATGCATACCAGACAATACAGTAATACATGAGACCAAACCAATATATATATATCAATGTAACGCTCTAGATTAACGTGGAGGGATTTAAATATCTAATCAGTGAAGAAATGTATTCCAGCGGTACACGTGGTCTGAAACCCTAGCAAGGAAGGAGACTTATCCCTTTTCCTCACACTTTCGGTCAGTTTGTTGTTTAGCCTCCTTCAGAATCGTGACAGGACGCACGAGCTTCAAATATTGGTCTACGGAGAAACGTGTCGTATTGTTGGATGTCTAACCAGAGACGCTTTTGTCGGGCAATAAAAGCGTCCACAAGTGAATAATACACTGATTTAACCATTTGTCTGAATCCGAAATCAAGCCATTGTTACCATGAACAGGTGGCAGAGATTGTCGTGATAAAAGAGTCAGTCAGCTGAATGTGAGAATTTAAGGATAAATGGGTCAGTATCATAATATGTTTCAGTGTATGACTGCATCAATTTATGGATGACTGTGCGGATATAGAGGAATAAAACTACACTCGCCACAAACAGTTCAGATACGTTTTTGAAATATGATGTTTGATGTTTCGTTCAATTTTGAGCTGACAAACCCAAGTTCGACCACAGGTAACCGGACAATTCGTCGCCGGACAATTCGTCGCGGTAAATTTGAATGTGTCTAGACCATGCAAATAAACATTGTCAACTAATTGCTAATAATTTTTGGGGGAAAATCCTCTCCGAAATTGTTCGACTGTTAGTAAACTGTTACAATGGGTAAATTGCTTATTCCATTAAATCGGCGAGAGCTAACTACCCCGCATTGACATTCTTTCCAAAAAAATTATTAACACTTAGTTGACAATGTGTTAGATTAGGATAACTTCAGGATTTCATAGGCCCTAATTAGAGTGCATATATTCCATTAAAACTTTATATTAGGACTATAAATGTGGAAAAACGTGACAGTATTGTCTTATATTCTGGTTCTAATATTTATGTTTATTTTTGTGGTTGCTTAATGAAGCATTTACCATTATTTTCATATTATTATTATTGACCGCGCCGAATTGTCCTCCGACGAATTGCCCTAGAACCCGACCACAGGTACATTGTGAACGGATGATGACAAGTGATTACAGAGGTCGAATTTAACTGTGCGGGAACCATGCAAGTCGGCCATAACGTTGAACTTAAAAGTTAAACAACACCGCCTTCTACCGGAAGAAGGACTATTGCAACAAGGTTACGCGAATCTAGCACACTTCCTCTGCTCTGCTCTGCACATCAGGCAGGGCCTCATCAAGCAAATTGAAGCCGTCAAATGTTGCCAAATCGACAATAATTGTTAACAAGTTTTACCATAGGTAGATGAGTAATCTATAACTGGATCCTTATATTGATATATATATATATATTCCAAAATTATATACAGAAGAGTGCACGGATGAACAAATAGATGGATGCACAAATGGATGGATGGATGCCTGAATGGATGACGGATGGGATGGGTGGATGACTGGATGGCTGTATGGATAACTTAATGAATGGATTGGTTATTGCATAGGTGAGTGGTTGCTTGGACGGATCGATTGCGCTTGTATAGGTGGGAGGGTTAGATGGCAGGGGGCTGTCACTTCAGCACGAAGGATGCGCTTCACTCAACGCATGTTTCTCGGTTGCCGTCGTATTCAATACTATCCAGCATCAGCATCAGCGGTCATCAATTACACGAATGAAGGAGAACGATGGGGAGAGAGAGAGAGAGACAGACAGAGAGAGACAGACAGCCAGACAGACAGACAGAGACAGACAGAGACAGACAGAGACAGACAGAGACAGACAGAGACAGACAGAGACAGACAGAGACAGACAGAGACAGACAGAGACAG
Source organism: Bimastos eiseni (assembly GCA_959347315.1). Classification (NCBI taxonomy): domain Eukaryota; kingdom Metazoa; phylum Annelida; class Clitellata; order Crassiclitellata; family Lumbricidae; genus Bimastos; species Bimastos eiseni. The sequence goes on along the minus strand of OY365815.1, from coordinate 24,687,066 downwards.
ACAGAGACAGACAGAGACAGACAGAGACAGACAGAGACAGACAAAGACAGACAGAGATACAGACAGAGTGAGAGAGAGGGAGTGTGACCGACAGACAGACAGACAGAGACAGAGACAGACAGAGACAGAGATACAGAGAGAGACAGAGAGAGGGAGTGAGAGACAGACAGACAGAGGCAGAGACAGTGTCAGAGACAGAGACAGAGAGAGACAGACAGAGACAGACAGAGAGACAGACAGAGAGAGACAAAGAGCGAGAGGAAGTGAGAGAGAGAGAGAGAGAGATGGGCAGACAGACAGACAGAGACAGAGACAGACAGAGACAGAGACAGACAGATAGAGAGATACAGAGAGAGAGATAGAGAGAGAGACAGAGATACTGTGAGAGAAATAGGTGACGGTAAGAAGGGAAGAAATAACAAGGATAAAGCTGAAACGGATGAAAATAAGATAATAGTATAGACACAGATGAGAGTAAGAAATCTAATGGTAAGAAACTAATGATTATGTTGGATGACTGACAATGATAGTGTCCATTCATCCATTCATCTATAGTCATATATACATATCCATCCAGTCATCCATCCATTAAGTCGTCCATCCATCTACTCTATGCAATATAATAGGAGAATGGCTAAAAGTTGGACGGCTGACAGTGAAAAGGGTCATCCAGTCATCCATCCACTCTATGCTCTTTATAGAAGAAAGGCAAATAATTAAACAGCTGATAGTGAATAGCGTAAAAAAAGCGAACTGTGTGGAGAACACTGTCTTATTATCTGCAGGTTCAGGTTCTCTTCGAATCGACTTTTCAAAAAGCTGATTCGAAGATTGACTCCTCAATCCGACAGCTGACAAATAAATCTAATGTCCAATGAAAGCCTTCCAGTCGACTTGAAAAACGGATTACAAGGCGACGTCTGGTTAAATGATGAGATTGTCCAAATAGAACGATAAATTTACATTCACGAACAGCAAGAAAAAAGTCTCCACTATAGAGAACAGTCGACGAGGCTTTCGCAATCAGCTCGAACAACCAGACTCGCCCATGACTCCCTGAAGACGGCTTCAGAATCCCTCGGTCTTGTTGCTTTTCAGTCAAAAGTCCCGTAAGCCACAATACAACAGCTTTGAGCGTTGTTGTTCGCGTAAATCATCGATTACTGTACGTTGCCTGATGGTGGCCTGTTCGGGCTGTGTCTTCATATTTCATGTGTTTTGCTTCCTCAGTGTAAAGGCGTATGCGTTTAAAAATCTTCGCCACTGTTCGCACTCTGACAGTGCCAGTCCCAAGCCTGGATGAAGGGGGAGGGGACGCTAATGATATTTGTTATCACGCAGTGTCCTAGAACTGTAACTATCACCACGAGTACTTAGCTCCGCTGATCCTCTCTCTCTCTCTCTCTCTCTCTCTCTCTCTCTCTCTCTCTCTCTCTCTCTCTCTCTCTCTCTCTCTCTCTCTCTCTCTCTCTCTCTCTTTCTCTCTCTCTCAGACATAATGCTCTGCGGCGGGTCATGGCGAACGAACTTTGTATTGCGCATAATTATAATTATGACCCCGAGATCATTCAATGCGTTTTACTGAGGCTCCAGGTGAAGATTCGTGACTCATCAGTTTCAGGCGGCGTTTGCCAGTAGGTGGCTGTCTGTTCTAGGTGACTTCAGCACCATAGGATGAAGTCCCGTCTGTTCATTGTAACCTATGTAAGCCAAGCACCGTTACTAAGTAAGTAAGTAAGTAAGTATTTTCTTTTATATAAACGCCAGCAATCGCACGGCATGTACACTGTGTCCGGAAATAAGGGGACGCTTATGTTAATATGAAAAAAACATTAGGGCCTAAATATTCGTCAATTTTTAAAATTCCAAAACCGTTTTAAACCTGACATATTATCCACAAATCTGTAGTTTATGAACGCCCTGGTTAAAAAGGTACGTCGTTGTTTTACGGAGGTTACGGAGTAGGCCCTATGTATGTCTTTAAATAACAATGTTAATGCCTGGGAAGAATATGATCAGCTGGTCATTGATGCTGCTATTGACCCATGGCGCACTCGTCTTGAAGCTTGTATTGAGGCTCAGGCAGGACACTTTGAACATACACTGATATCTAATATTATTTAAATACAAGAATAAATTTGAACTAAATTTATAGCGGTTTATAGACAACATTTAAAGACAGTTGAATATACTGTAAATGATTTTTAGGCTGTCCTTTTAACTCTAATGCTGATGCGATTTACGACATTATTACGTCATTACTGGATGACAGGAGCTATCATATTTCATGCAGTACTAGATGAATATGCCAGGATTAAAACGGTTATGGAGTTTCAAAAATCGACGAATATTTACTACTTATTTTATTTTCATATTATCATTTGGGGATCCCTTTATTTCCGGACACAGTGTAGGACTACATGTGCATATTTACAAAAGTTAACAGACTCACTTTACACTTTAAATGAGCTTATAAAAACTGAGTTAGTTCCAAGAGATCCGCCCTACATGTAAATCTCATAAACGATTCAAAATCTTATTTAGAATGTCTCTTTTTGTGTGTGTGTGTGTGTGTGTGTGTCTGTCTGTCTGTTTCTGGTATAATGAAGACTATACGTATCTACTTACTCAACGGCTCGCATGACCTCAATTATCAGCTGTGACAATAGGCATCTAACACATGACAGGCGCATGCAGTTCTGTGGTGCCTCTGATTAAAGTATTGACATCTAACACGTTCATCTCTTACTAATCATTCATACACTGACGATGTAAAGCCTGGCTGACTATATATAAGACAGCATCGTCCTAACCAGAAGATATATATATATATAATATATATATGTATGCAGGCATGTATGTATGTATGTATATATGCATGTATGTGTGTATGTATGTATGTACGTATGTACGCATGTATGTATGCATACACAAGTATTCTGTTGATGGAATAGAGTACATACATTTTATAGCGCTCGTTTCGTCTGGCATCTCTACCGTCTGACTAGCTTTTATGTGAGCACAGAACAATTTCCGCCCAATACGTGCGTCCATATATCTGATGCCCGTTCAGCTGTTGTATTTTCTGCTGCTTTTTCTCGAACTCTTAACTTAGCTTACATATAAGCGTGTGCTGTGGAATTTGGATGAGCTGACTTTAGCGTCTCTAACAGGCAAAGCCAACCAGGAATCACGGTGTATACTAAACGGCACGTGGCTGCGTGAAATCGTAATGTGTGCATGCAACTGCATCGATATTTGGATCGCCACTATATAAAGACTCTCTAAAGATTGCGCACCACTTCTCTACGCATATCATCCTTGTTATGGATGCGTCGTTAAATAAACCTATCACACACGCGCACTTCTCTATCTCTCTCTCTCGCTCTCTCTCTGTCTCTGTCTGTCTCTGTCTGTCTCTGTCTGTCTCTGTCTGTCTCTATCTATCTATCTATCTATCTATCTATCTATCTATCTATCTATCTATCTATCTATCTATGTATCTATGTATCTATCTATCTATCTATCTATCTATCTATCTATCTATCTATCTATCTATCTATCTAACTATCTATCTATCCATCTATCTATCTGTCTATTTGCCTGTCTGCCTGTCTGTCTGTCGGTCAGTCTCTGTCTGTCTCTGTCTGTCTCTGTCTACCTTTGTATCTCACTATCTCTGCCTCTGTCTTTCTATTTCCGTATCTCTGTCTCTCTGCCTCTTTGTCTTTCTGGCTGTTTGTCTCTATCTCTCTCTCTCTCTCTCTGTCGCTGTCTGTCTCTCTCTGTCTCTCTCTTGCTCCCTCTTGCTCCCTCTGTCTCTCTCTATCAATCAATCGATCGAGCAATCAATCAATCACTCCATGGTCTTTTCTGATGCCATACGTATTCACAAACTACGTTCGCTTAAGTGTCAGTGTCTCTGTCTTCGCCATGCACCAGACTGGCTTGGACGCTCATAAACTGTCCATCGTTAAAACACATTCAACGCTGCCAGCTGTCGCACACTTCTCCACTAAATGACAGCATTGGTGTTTGGTGCGTGTGCCACTCTGAATATGCTTCATTACTGCAGACAAGTGTACCTGCTAGTTGCAACAATGTCTGCCAGACATTGCGTGTTTGTTCGCTGTTTCTATTCGCGTAATGATCTTTCGACTTTTATTTTGTCGTGCACAGGAATCTTCCTCAGCCAATTGTGTTGTAACTCCTGTGAACAGGAACGTAGCGTCAACTCGACCTTGTTAGAAAGTCACTATTGGATGAAAATAATGGTTTCTCAGCAGGCCAGCATTACTTATGCCTACTTTGCAATCGTGAATGAGGGGTTACATTGGAGAGAGAGAGAGAGAGAGAGAGAGAAAGAGAAAGAGAGAGAGAGAGAGAAGCAGACAGACAGACAGACAGACAGAGAAGTGCGCGACGTTTAAGGAGTCTTAAAAGACGCAATCCAAATATCGATGCAGTTGCATACACATATTATGATTTCACGCAGGCCCGTGTCGTTTAGTATACATCGTGACTCCTGGTTGGCTTTGCCTGTGAGAGACGCCAAAGTCAGCTGATCTAAATTACAATACATTATTTTACAACACGTCAATTTGACACACATAAACACACGCAGGCATCATCCTAGAAAGTCTCATTTATCTATCCTGGCTTCTAATAGATGTCGTCTGTGTTTTATTCATCGACCACTTCTCTACTCAGATACACTACAATAAAATACAGTACAATACAATACACTACACTACTATACACTACAATACAATACACTATAATACAACACAATGTAATGTAATTTGACTATGGCCTTCTGTAAATTTCAGAGCTTTACGAACACAGACCACTTGGCATCGTCGACCTTTAACCTTTAATATGAGAGGAACTCTCATCTGCCTCGGTGGAATAGAAGCCACAGAAACAGTTGGCATAAATTTTTAATAATCATCCGCTGCACGGCGCTTCAAAATTAAAAGCAATGCTTCGTATTATATCAGTTGGGTTTGAAGATAATCACCAGAAAGATAGTCAGTCATTTGATGCGAAAGACAATCGACACATTTTGAATATCACGAGATTGGGAGACGCGAAAGGAAAAGGAAACAATAGAGCGAGTGTTCACTTAAACATCTGCTTTGGCTGTGATGCTGTTTGATGAATATGGAATGGATGAGAATAATATATCCTTCGCTTTTGAGAGAGAGGGGGGAGAGAGAGAAAGTGTGTGTACGTGTGTGTGTGTGTGTGTGTGTGAGAGAGAGAGAGAGAAGGAAAGATAGAAAGAGAGTGTGTGTGTGTATGTGTGTGACAAAAAGAGAGAGAGAATGAGAAGAGAGAGAAAGTGAGATAGAGGGAAGAAGGAAGAGAGGAGGCGAGAGATAGAGGGGAGAGAGAGGGAGCGGAGGAGTTGCTAAGGCGGGTTTCGTTGATGGAGAATTCGTTTGGAAGACGAAGGATTTCATGGAATAGGATATCTGGGAGAGGCGAGATCTGTATTTTGAATGGAAAATCTGTGGCAATGATAAGTATACTGGGGTCTGGGGCAGATGGTAGTGGATGGGTATCAATGAATAAAGGGCATATAAATGGACCAATATCATTCTGGTGTACGCTATGTCGTTAGGTAGGGATTTCCGCCTAAGACTGCTTAGTGTAAAACCGGAAAACTGAAATGGTCAAACAATGAGGGAAACTATGAACCAAGGAAAAACAACTACCTGGCAAACGGATATGGAAGCACAAAAGGGTGATCAAAACTGATGGATATATAGAAAGCCATTCACATAAAAGGTAATCATTAATTTCAATTGTTGTCTTTTTCTGCTTACTGATCCCGAGCAGTTATTTTAGGGTCCACTATGATTACTGTACTTGACGTCCATATTTTAAACTACGGCTCTAAGCCAACCGAGACGGATATCCAAAAACATTATCAAGCCTAATGCATTGCGTTCTGTGAACCCTCGTAAACAAACACAAACTTCAACATACCATCTTCGTTGTCTGTCTATGTCTGTGTGTCTGTCTGTCTCTCTTTCTCTATTTCTCTCTCTCTCTCTCTCTCATCCTCCTCCTTCTACGATCCACTTTGCGCCCTGTCTCCTTCATTTGTCCGACGCTTCGTGAGCTTGCCTCTGCGCGTCCTAATTCCAATCTCTTCTCCCGTCCTAGTCAGTCCGTGTCCGGTAAACTCCAGCGTCGTGGGAAACCTTCGCAAAAACACGACCGGTCTCGCCACTAAATTGCCAATTACTTAAGGCCGGCCGAACGGAAAATATATATTCCACCCGGCCGTCACTTTAGGATGAGAGAATTGCATCCAGGTCGGGTCAGGGCCAGGGACAATGACCGCTCAGACCAAATGAACTATGGGATATCTGGCGAGGTCGTGACACTTCCGTATGCACAGCGCTCCACCGCTTAATGGGTATGTTTACGCTGATACGTTTAAAATTAAAATCACGAATTGCTCCAACAATCTCCTCTATATCAGCTTCCACACTGTACAGAGGCGCAATCACGTGATCTCCTCAGTAGAGTGAAGTCGAGGGAGACAGCTGACAGTCAGACAGTCGAGGGCGCTCACTGAACAACAAAATCAGTTGGCACATCTCTATCAGCGTGCCCACGAGCGTTAGATGGGACTTATTGATGTGGGCTCTACATAGGTCCCACGTGGGAATATGGGCACACGTGGACACGTTGACAGAGACGTCTGATCTAGGTCGAAATCCAAGGATGTGGCAGGAAGACAGACGGATTACAGTCGGTACGCACCAGTGCAGCAATATAATGTAATAAAACATTTATATAGCGCCCCTTATACATATCTACTCAGAGGCGCTCTCTGCGCTGGCCTTAATTATGTTAAATGTCACAGTTACCAAGCAAAAATGTAACTATTAGCAAAACGTTGCACAATATGTTGAAAGGAGTCAGTAGAGGTGGGCCCGCGCACAAGCGTGGAACCAACCAACCTGTCAGCGCGTGTAAATGCGTATCGGTGTGCACTGGTTAGATCCATTGCGTATAAGCGTTCATCAGTCTTAAATTTTCTTAATGTGCGTGTAAATGGTTTTCATTATGATTGTATATAATAACTAACTAGTTCAGTTTCGTACTAAATGCTAATGTATTTTCATACCTAACCGGCTGTAACTATCAATCTATTCTAAGGGTGACCCTGATTACATTATTTTTTGTCCTTTAAGGGTTTCCGTTAGTCCCTATTGACTGCTAGCTAATTGTCAACGTTTTGTACTTGTGTTGGTTATTTGGAGACAATAAGACACATATGGTCTGGTTTGACTTTTTTTTAGCAGTGCTCATTGGTGCGTTTCGGTACGTATGAGCGTGCTCAGTGTACATCATTGCCTATCCATGTGTATCGGTGCGTATCGGTATGCATGAGCGCACACAAGTGAGTATCAATTATGTCGTGGTTGTTTCAGAATTGTTATTAAATTAGATAGGGTTCATTAAATGGAGGGAAATGATTAGGGAATGGATGGAAGGAAATATCTATACCTATAAGGCAACATTTTGGGTAGAATTTTCGGCTTATTAGATTAAATGTAATTCCAAAAGGCTATCATCTTAGAGCGTGCTTGGGCTGTCATCCGCAGACCTGTCGCTAATTTAGCTACTTCAGGTGTCGTTGCACAGCTTTCTTGTTTCTATAAAAAAAACTACAATCCCTAAAATAAGTTTTATTAATTCATTCATTCATCACGAAAATTGATATAGCGCCCTTTCAAGGCTACTGCTCAGGAGCGCTCTCGACCCGGCACGGCTAAAAAGAACAGTTTTAAGGCGAGTATAAAAAGAACCTGAGGGGACCCTTGGCGACCCACGATCGACTCCTCCCAAGGAGAAGGTCAAGAGTGTGCCGTACTGGACCGACGAGTGCACACGACACGTCGAGGAGCGCACAGAGGCCCGCAAGAAGATGCAGAAGACCAGGCACCCGGCGGATGCTGAAGAATACCGACGCATCAAAGGAATCACCCAGAGAGCCATCAAGAACGCGCAGAAGGCCTCCTGGAAAGACTACTGCACCACGCTGAGCGACAAGACCAAGCTCGGAAAAGTCTGGGGAACGATGAGAAAGATGTCCGGTGCGAGATCACGGCCGGCCATTCCAACTCTGAAGAAGGACGGACGCTCCTACACAACAAGCCAGGAGAAGGCGAATCATCTTGGGAGGTGCTTCTCAGAAGTCAGCAGCAACAGCAACCATACCGTGGAGTTCCAAGAGCGCAAATCCGCCTTTGAGGACGAGCACTCGGAGGAGCTCCATGGAGGACAGCTGCCGGCAGACGACCAACCCTTCAACGAGCCTTTCACCATCCAGGCTCTGAGAATCACCCTCCTGCGCTGTAGAAAGGACACGAGTCCAGGAGATGACACCATCACCTATGAGATCCTGGCCCAGCTTCCGCATCCAAGTCTGCTAGCCTTGCTGGAGCTATACAACGCGGTCTGGCAACATGGACGACTTCCGGCCTGCTGGAAGAACTCCATCGTTGTCCCTATCCAGAAGCCACAAAAGCCAGCATACGACGGAAACTCTTACCGCCCCATTGCACTGACATCCATCTTGTGCAAACTGATGGAGCGGTTAGTGACCGACAGGCTGACCTGGCACATTGAAACCAATCACCGCTTCAACAAGCACCAGTCGGGCTTCCGCAGACTGCGAAGCTGCCAGGATCACATCGTCCGCCTTCAAGACGACATCCAACGTGCCATTCACTCGAAGTACAGCCTCACTGGCGTCTTCGTAGATTTAGAGAAGGCCTTCGATCAAATGTGGACAGATGGGCTGCTGTCGAAGCTACAGCAGCACAATATCTCCGGTCAAATGTTCAACTGGATCCGGGACTTCCTGACCGACCGACACATCCGTGTCCGCGTCGGCTCAGAGCTGTCCGATCTCTTCCTCATGGAGAACGGATCCCCACAGGGCAGTGTCATCAGCCCTGTGCTTTTCATCATCATGTTGAACGACATTCCGGAGCCACAGAACGACGTAAGGCTTTCTCTCTACGCGGACGACCGTCATCTGGAGAGCTGGCCCAAACCCGGAAGTGAATCGGCGTCATCTCCAAAACTACCTCGACCAACTCAAAACCTACTTCGACAGATGGGGCTTCAAGGTGTCGTCAACCAAAACCATCGCCGTAGAATTTCATCGCTATGGCACACCTGCAGCCCACCGACCGCTGAAGCTCGGGACCACTCCGTTGACCTACAACAACAACGTCAAGTTCCTGGGGGTGATCTTCGACCAGCATCTCACCTGGTGCGACCACATCAGCTATATCGATCGCTGATCGCTGCAAGAAGGGCCTCAACCTGGTGCGCGCTATTGCGGGCTCGCACTGGGGAGCATCGAAAGACACCCGACTGATGATATACCGTGCTCTCATCCGCTCCGTCATCGACTACGGCTGCGTCGCCTACGACAGCGCCTCCAGGAATCAGAAAAAGGTGCTTAGTACAATCCAGTACAAGGCACTGAGTATCGCTTCTGGAGCGCTCAGAGGAACGAGTCTGGCTGCACTGCAGGTAGAATGTAGAGAAGTGCCACTCGACCTACGGCGCAAACGGTTGATGATGGAGCTCATCACGAAGGTCAACGCGATCCCATACCACCCGACGCAATCCATCATCAGCGGTCGGAAGCCAAAAAGCGCAAAAGACGACACCGACCCCATCCGCATCAAAGCAAGACTTATCGACCAAGAGATCGAAGCACCAAAGATCCAACCGCTCGCCTGTACCACAACACCACCGTGGCTGCTGCGACCATCCGTGATAGACACCACTCTGACACAGAAGATCAGCGACCTGAACGACCCTCTGAAAAAGAGGGATCTGGTCAAAGATCACACCCGCTCCTACGACGCGCGAGTGGCTGTCTACACGGATGGAGCCAAGAACGCAGCAGGCAGGGTATCGTGCTCATACTACGTGCCCTCTAGCGGCCACCACGAAAGCTGCCGAATGAGCGACGGCTCATCGGTCCTGGCAGCTGAACTGGAGGCCATAAAGTGGGCTGTGGAATGGGCCACCAGCGCAGATGCACACCATCTCGTCATCTTCTCCGACTCCCTCACCGCGATCCAGAGCGTTGAGCGACAGCAGTCCGCTGCCAGACCACAGCAGCTCACGGAACTGCTTCACTTGCTGGACGCCTACGCTCAACGCACCCAGTCAACCCCAACCCTGGTCTGGATCCCCGGACATTTCGGCATCGAGGGAAATGAGACCGCTGACACCCTCTGCAAGCGAGCGCTAAAAAACGACGTCATTGCCATCCCGACGACGCTCGAGCTCCAGGAAGCTCGAGCGATGTACAAAGACCACTTCCTTCGGAGGTGGCAAGATGACTGGACCACCTCCGACACTGGTTCGCATTTCCGAGCCCTGGAGCCGAACGTCGGGATGGCAAAGCAATACAACGATCGCAACCGGAGGAAGGAAGTCACCATAACCAGACTCCGGCTGGGCCACTGTCTCTTAAACCCACAGGTGAAGCTGTGGGGCCGCCACCCGACCGGGAACTGCGACGAGTGCGGCGAAGTCCAGGAAACCGTGCGCCACTTCCTGCTGAAGTGCCCGGCCCAGCTGGGCCTCCAGGACGAACTCATCCGGATGTGCGCACGGAAAAACTGGCCATACCAACTGAACACCGCACTCAGTCAAACCAGCTGCTTGGACACCATCTACAAGTGGCTGGCAGTTTCTGGTCGGAAGATGTAGGATGCAAATAGAAAATGAACAACTTAGTGCGAACATTACTGCACAATATTATAATATATTACATACCAAAGCCTAAAAAACATTAAACTAGAACAGAGACACTTAAGACACTTATCATAAACGTAAATATGTACCCTGTATACTTGTACTTGTTGGACGCATTTCATCGTTGTTATGGATGCGTCGTTAAATAAACTTATATCAATCAAACCCTTGGCGACAACCGCAACGCGAACAGGAGCGTGTTCTAGAGCAAGGGGCAACCACTGAGAGGGTAGCTATAAGGACACCGACATATATGACCACCAAGCAGACCTGCAAAGGTTCGACCTTGTACGTAGGTCGAAATTGTTTCTCGAATTGTTTCCGCCGGAAACAATTTCAATCCATTTATAAAGTCGAACCTTCTTTGCAAATCGGACGCAAGATGTCTGCAGAGTTTGAAGACTACTAATAAGATGTCGGATCACATTACACTAAATTACTTTACATTACAATCGCAGATCGTAATCGTGACCTCTAAATTCAACGGCAATGCTAATTACAATCGCAATCCGTAATCGTGAACTCTAAATTGAATAGCAAGCTCAAACGTTAAGCGTAGAACATCGTTAATAACGAGTAGGCTTCAACGGACGGCGAGTCAGAAGATTCGAAGCTGGTTAAGGAGAGTTTCGTTTAGGATAATAAGGAATCAAAGCCGGTAGATTGGCGTGCATCATCTTAGAAATAGTATGTGGAGCTATATAAAGAGGATTTTATATATACATGTATATGCGACAGAGAGTCATGATAGTGACTGGCGCTTAGGTCAGAGTGCCTGTGTGCGGTCAATATCGACGAAGAGCTCTTACAACTGTCTTTTCTAAAGACGTTTTATGAAGGGCTTTCTGGATTGGTCTATGCGACCGTGTACGCGTATACGGTCCGAAAGCCGAATGTAAATAGGATT
>OY365815.1:24591894-24675144 GCA_959347315.1 Bimastos eiseni | reverse complement strand
GTTTGCATATATTCTAATGACATCTTAATGATGTCCTAAATGTATCCTAAATGACATAATCTGGGACGTTCTTCGTCTAAAAATAAGCGCTGATTATTCATCTTGGTCGAACGTCTAAGCAACTGAACGACATCTGTTTCGCTCGCGTCCGCAGCGTTTGGTCTCAACCATATTACTCCTACGTTTTTTTTTTCAATAATGGATTCCATCTGCTGAACTCAGCCGCTGGCATTTCAGGCACACGCCGTTAAGCACGTGATGCACGAAGAAATGGAAAGACTGTCAAATAGTTTTTATATAGCGACATTGCATTAATGTGAAGACAATTAGGGTCTTTCCCCCCGTCTTTTCTCTTGACTGTAGACAGGCTCCACCTGAAAACGACAGAGGCGGAAGTTCCAGTGATGTGAGATCTAATTAAAACGTTGCATCAATCGAGCGCATTACTGCATTATCTATAAGTGACGTCACGTGAGCAGAGGCAGTGCTCACTTTAGACTCAATGACTTATTGCGCGACGTGTGACGTACGACACGCGTTTCTTTCCCGGCGGCGTCGCGTCACCACCGACTTATACGACCATACGTCACAAGTGTGACGTAATTATTATTTCATCTTAGAAGCAGACGATCGTTGGGAGAGACGGCGCGAGCGCGCGTATCGGTCCTTCGAGAAGGTTCGTAATTACGGACGTAGAAAGCCGACCATATTTCAGAAACGCTCGAGAATGTTAACGCGAGATGACGATTACTTGCTGGTGTCTAAATTATTCAGCAACATTCGCTGCTGGGATTAGTTGACACACCGCATAAACAAGCCGTGTTCCGCTGATCGAAGTAGCTTTGTAGCGATATATCTCTCTTACTTTGCGTTTGGACAACTTGTTGTCGGCCATACGCTGTATACGGAATGGTAGATGTCACATTGTGCCTCACGTTGGACGTAATTACCTGTATATTCAGATGGGAAACCTGGTTTAGTCTACTCTTTCGTTCCTCGGATTATGCATACCTTAGAAAAGCAATGAAGTAGTCTTCAGCTTCTAAGTGACGCAGTTTATTCATTCATCATGAAGATGTATATCACGTACCTTCAAGGTTACTAGGCCTACTCATTGAGTACTCAGGACTCAATCCCGACCGAAAAGAAAGGTCTTAAGGCTACTACAAAAAGCATCTGAGTAAACCCTAGGCATAAAGCATAAGTTTTATATTATATACATATATATATGTATGTATATATATACTATTATTATGCGCATTGTTGGTCACTGATCTTTGGCTGAACCGATGGCATCAGTTTGTAACTACTTTGCCTTTTGACAGAATGAAAGAGAGAGAGAGAGAGAGAGCGCACGCTTGAAATAAATGCAACCACTGAATCATTGATGAAATGTGAATGAAGCGAGGATTTGCTGGTCTTTGCCTGTACTTCGAATGGTAATCGGCTGATCAAAAGAATCTGTCGGATCGTTTTCCTTTTCTTAAATCTGACGATCAGTATGGTGTAATTGCACGCGTGCATACACACGTGTATCTGGATGGACTCAAGAGGTTGACAGATTATTCGCTTGAGTCGCAAACACGATCGCAGCAGTTCAACGACATGAAAACCCTTTTAGTCCCCCAAATGATGGCGTTGTTATTCGGTTACCGATCAATGAGGAATGTACATGTATGGCTGTGTGGTTGCAGTGTTGTGTGGTATTCCAGTGACGGTTACAAATCAAAGTACACATTCAAGTAGCCTACAAATCCAAGCCCACGTCAAAGTGCCAATCAAAATATCAATCAAAATATCAATCGAAGTACCAAAGCCCAAATTCAAATACAAATCAAAGTACCAAACCTGCACGCTTTATAGTAAGTTCACTGAACTCATTAGCGTTGTGCCAGCAATCTCACACTAATATTGGCGAACATTAAGCATAACAGTTAATTTGACTGACTTCAGTGCATGGGGGAAAATAATAATCCAATGAGAACAATGTGCACTGTTGTTTTTCAGTTAATCTCCATTGCCAGTTACTTTCGGAGATAATTATCTGAACACTCATTGCCTTAACAAATGCACTGTTAGTCTTCTGTTGCTTTCATAAAACCACAAGATGCTTAGTCGCTTAGGAGACTTTCAAGGAAACGGTGATGCAAGAATTTTCCAGATATTTCTTTTGCAAAGACACCTGGACAAAAACAACGATTAATAACCTAGCAGTGAGACTTTTCTATCATAAACCTGGAAAAGCTACCACTGTATTGCCCATCGGAAATGATTTTTCTTTACATATTTCGTGAACGAGAGACGGAGTTAATGGCGCATCAAAAACAACCCAATCTGGACCGATGGAACCGCCAGACCTAGGGTGGGATTAGGAGCATTGGGGACCAGAGGAACAGTTTTATGTGAGGCAAGTAAAGAACACGGTTCAAGCTCGACCTCATTGTGAGAAATTGTGAGGTGAAATTCCAACAACTGGCGTAAAGGCTGCGCTGCATCCATGGATTAACTTGATGCAGTGGTGGTTCTAGACTTTGCCAACAGAGGGACGACGGAGGAGCAGAGGAAGATGACAGAGGGGCCAGTTGGATGTCTGGTCTCTTCAACACTGATAGTGGACTGAAATGGTCCATCGATTCAATCTGTCTGGTCCTCTCTGACCCTTTGTCGACCCGCTGCTGACATGATGCTGTGGAGCCATGGAAGCATCCGCTTCATTTGCCTGTTAAGGTATAATCCAGACCTGGCCGGACATCCTTTTGCCCAGAATATTATGCATCAAGAGTGCATTTTAAATGTAAATCCAGGGGCCTCTGCCCCTCCGTAATCATCGAGGCAACTTCGCCAATCTTACCCCTACCATTTTTAAATTTGTCCCTAACTAAGATGAGATCTCTGAATGAAATCTACCCCCCTATTTCTTGGATGCAGCATATGCTCAAGGGTTCAAATAACGTAGAAGTCACTGTGTTAATGTAAGTCCGAAGATCATATAACTGTTCGCCAATTTATATAGAAACTTGACAGAAGTACTCTTGTTCAGACATAGTAGCAAACGAAAGCAAACATTAGTCTTTTGTGTTAAATTATTTGTCATCGCTTATTCGCTGTTTGTTTGACTCTTAAGACTCAGTAATGCAAAAAAGACGACGATTAATCACGAGGTTTACTCATCAGAGCTGCCTGCGCCTGCATGTTACTTACTTGCTGAACGGTCTTTTAACAGTAACTGTTCCCTATTGTGGTTCCAGATCTAAGTCTACTCCACTGCTAACGTATATCCTTAATTTCAGTCTGATTTAGCATCGTGTAGGGCTGTGTATTTACGCAAGAGTGAATACATGTATTATGCAATACATGTAGGCTCACACATAAGAAAGTAGCCTGGGTGTGTATTTAGTATCATTAAGCTCATATGTATTTCCCTACATCCAATCCTCCATGCATATGTATGTGTATGTAAGTGTGCATATATATATATAATATATATATAATATAATATATATATAAATAATATAATATATATGTATATGCCTATACGTACATCTATGCATGCATACACCCATGCTTTACTGTATTAATTTCATAAAGCCGCACTACGATGCTTTATGTCCAAACAGTTCAATGTTTAGCGCATATTAGTCATAGACGATTTTCCGATTTCCCTTTTCTAAGAATTCTCCTGTATATTTTGCGTTGCTTTCGATCTAGTGCCAATTATGCCTTCTCGTCCTTCCAGATGCGTTTGCATGAATTAGTTCTGTCTGATTACTAAGTCTACTCCGATCACGTGGCGTCGTCTTATCTGAAGTCAGAGGGGGTATACATTCTGCCCTTTATCGCCTCACACTCCCAAGTTGATGAGGCCGTACTTTATCATCTTTATGAACGATATTGAATTAAATCCGACGTGTCGGAAAATAATGAGAAGTGATTGCATTACCTGGTGACAAAAAACGAGATATGATGCTAGTAGGTAACGCACATCAGTCATCCAAGGACACAGATGTTCTCCTGTTTTTAATCAGAGGCAGAAATCCGACTTACCTTCACCTACAAACCTTGTAAGGAGAGATCTAGATGGCATATAATTATGGTGACCATCTTTACGACGCGTTATTTGTCTCGAAGGAAATGCATTTAGCTTGCGATGCGTGTATGTAGGGGGAAAACCGGCCAATACGTCTTTGAAACGGCCAATTAGTGGAGTCTTGCTTAGCACACAGATGGTGAAAAGAAATTAGGAGAGGTTAAAAGGGATTGTGTGCATGTAATACATACAAGAATTCAATCTTTCTTCCGAGAGGAATTTCTTGATTATTTTTGGAGAAATCTGTTCAGCTCATCGATTTTCAGTTGTGTATTGTACTAAAATGTAATCTAAGATAGATATAAATTTTCCAGTTTATGCGGTTTGGGCGTAGGCAATGCTCTGATGTTGCTTCTGTGATTGTATGCTATCATTAGCAGTCTAAAGCAGCAGCTGCAGCATCACAATCATCACAATCATCATCATCATCACCATCATCATCACCATCATAATCATAATCATCATCATCATCATCATAATCATCATCATCATCATCATCACAATCATCATCATCACAATCATCATCATCACAGTCATCACAGTCATAACAATCATCACAATCATCATGATCATGATCATGATCATCATCGTCGTCGTCATCATCATCATGACCACCACCACCACCACCACCATCAGCATCATTATCATCATCATCACTGTCATCATGTTGTTAGCAAAATCTCCATCGTCATCATGCATCGTTCAGCATGATCTTTACAATACATCACTATTAACCGTCGTCATAGCATAATAGTATTGCTGCATTAAAAAGTATTTTAGCAATTAATATAATAAGCGATCTGACATGAAGTCGCTCACGAAGGCAACGTTTCTGTGACGCTTAATTGTATCCTTAACGGACATCTCGAAACTTAATTTGAAACTCAAAACCAATTCTACCATGGCCGGTGTTGAACCTGCGACCGCTCGGTTGATAGTCCAGACGCTAACCACTAGACCCTTATGACGCTCTTAGTAACCAGCTGAAACAGAAACAAATAAATAGCTCACAAATGGACTGACTAGCAGTAACAACAACAGCCAACAACCGTTTTTTTTTTGACTGACGAGTAATTTGTTCAAAGACGACGACGACGACGACCCACCATCTGATTACCATAATCTGATTTTCAGATGGACGTTCCTCCTTTGTAGGACTACTCCTAAACTGCATTCCTCAGGGAACCAAACACACACTCCCCATGGCACAGAACCTCTCATCCCACATGACTCAACTGCCTGACCAATTCGGGTATTCTGTCGTATAGAGAGTGATACGGGGAGAACATTTATCTCCACCCCCACCCCATTTCAGTGGGTCTGTCCCCATCTACAACCAATCCCCATCAGGCCAGTCCCAATTCCCACCCCTCTCCATTTGGTCTGTTCCCATCTACACCTCATCCCCAATCCCCACCAAGTTTGTCCCGGTCACCATTCCCATTCCATAGAAGCAAAATAGCAAGAATTAAATGCGTTTGACTGTTCCGTTTAAATCTTTAAATGCTTAAAAATCAAATAAATAATCTTTTAGTACAGAATACTTAATTTAAGTTGAAAATTCGTCGAATTTTCAAGGATTTAAATTATATAGCGCGATACCTAATATAGGCGCAGATGCCAAATATCGGCTGAAATTTAGAAGGGAAAGGTGTGATCGAAGTGCGGGATTGTGATTGGCCAAAACGTTGACGGAAAGTGCACTCTGAGCGAACGTTGGTATACATTGTTCATGTAACTTGTAGTTTGGATTGCCAAGTAGACTTAAAAATGGAAAATTAAATAAAAGCACTCAACTAGTAGTACACTATTGACCGTATACGAATGATGGGAAGATTTGAAGACGAAGGATAGGACTGGTTCCCTCTCATAATATGCCGACACTAAGAAAAACGAGGTTACTAATGTCTGAGACAAATATATACCTGCAGGCTAACTCAAGAGACTTGCCTTTCTTATCAGCATCGAGGGGATTATCATCATTGCCTTCGCATTCTGCCCTCATTGCAACCAAGTGAAGACATAGTACACGAACGTATCATGGTGGCCTCTAGCTGAAGGATGACCCTATTATACTCCTTAACTTAAAAAGTATGTCCCAATTCAACGTACATAATGCCGATGGGCTACAATCAGCGCTGACATTGGTTTGAGAAAACTGTCGGGTTTACATGAATGCCTGTGTGTAAGTGCGTAATGTGTGACTGCTGCGTCAAGGCTTCATCTCAGCATATCACGTCATCCCTATCGTACAGTGACAGAACATAGATTACACTGCAACAGTGCTGTGGTTGTGGCTGCGTCTAAGCAGGATAAATAATGCTCCTCTCTGTTTCCGGATCTTTTTAAAGATCGATTCTCTGTCATCGGTTGTAATCCACAACAGTGTGGAGGAGGAAGGGGAGAGCGTCACGAAACCCAATTTTCCAATCTGACAACAACGACGACTTCGATATGACATTCATCGTTCGGTTTCTGATCTACGCTCATCTTTCATCTCGAAAAATCATCGACGACGTCGACATTACCGAGTCAAATGACGTTTCTAGTTCCGGATCTAATCTCCCGATCACAAACGCTGAACGACGGCATTTTCCAACAACAAAATTCCCAACAACTTTACGAGCTCGGGAATCGGTGTTTTCGCTGCCGTGTCTTCCCTAACACGGAGCAATGCATAATTAAGTTATCCTCTTTTTTCATTGGTCGAGTTTATAAACCTAGACATGATGCTCGACAACTGACGTCACAAATCTCGCACGGTCTGACACTGGTCGAATTGTTCTATGTAGGATTGTGCAAGAAGTTTATATAGCGCCGCACAACCATTGAATTATTGATTGATTATTGATCACAATAGCAGTACAATGATGTATAACTGTTTGATGGTACGTTCAGTTTCAAGATACAAAGCGATGCAGTATGCTGATAATTATAAAAAATAACGTTACAGGCATCAATTCTTATTATTAATTATAATTATCAAGGTATAAATTTCTGAGACATCAAAACGGAACAAAAAGAAACAGAAGTAGGAGAAGAAACAGCATAAGCAACAGAAGAAGTAACAGAAGAAGCAACATAAGCTACAGAAGCAGCACTATAGAGGCAGTAAGAACAAGCAACAGAAGAAAAAGACGCATCGTCAATAGCAAGAGAAGCAGCTCGACAAGCGACGGAAGCAATTAACGAAGCAATGTAATCAATGAAGCTAAAGAAGGAGAGGCAGAAAAGACAAATGAAGAGAAACAAAACACAAACAGACTCAAAGCAGAAACAATATCGGAAAACAAAAGGCCGAAGCAAAGCCACGAGTGATGGCAAAACAAAAGCGAAAGCAGAAGCATCTGAAGTAAAGCAGAAACGCCTTAAGCAAAACTAAAAGCACGTGAAGCAAAAGCAGAGGCAGAATCTCAAAAGCAGAAGCAAGATGAGAAGCAGCAATGGGAGCAAAGCTGACGTATGGCAGCAGCGTGCGGTGCAGAATTTTGGCTTTGATCGGAAGGAGAGATAGACAGAGGCCAAGCGAGAGACAGACAGAGTGAGAGAGAGACGGATAGCTGTGAGAAGCGATGCATACGCCTGGATGCATAATCAGAGTCATTAGCCGACGGGCATAGAACGCAATCAGACGCGTGCAGTGGCACCAACAGCCGATGTCGACCACCCACGAAGCCGAATGATGTGGACACGCACACATACACACACACATACATACACACACACCAACACACAAACACACACACAAACACACACACGCACACACACACACATACACACACACATACACACACACATACACACACACATACACACACACATACACACACGAAAGGAACGAGCTATTATTGACTGCATGGTTCAGTCACAAATGCCAGGACACGATAAACAACATACGAACATACGGACGGACAGATAGACTGTCTGACAGGCGGGCAGACAAACAGACAGAATCATGGACATACAGAGAGAGAGAGAGAGAGACACACACACAGAAACATAGAAAGATAGATATATAGGCACAGATGCACACATAAATGTCTGCGACTGTACTGCGAGCACGATATCATATATACGATATATATACATATACATATATATATATATGTATATGTATATATATATATATAAATGAATATATATATATATACATGCGCACCAGCGCACAACACATATACGCACACCTACATATACACATACACACACACACTCACTCACAAAGGCACACACATATGATGGACTGATAGAAGTGGTTAGATGGCGCTGTATAGGAGTGGCATCTGAGCCGATATTGCTTTTATTACTTTTAAAGGGTGTACTTGTCAGTCGATGCATTATGGCTGCAGAGCCTCGAAGAAAATGAGCGATTATGCGGTAATTTGAATCGACGCCGCAGAGGATGATGGGAAGATGGCGTCCGTTCGAGGAGGCGACGATGGTTTCGAATGATTCGCATCGGTGGGTAGTAATCCACCGGGAAACCCCCGCCTCCCACCCCTCCTCAACCTAACCATCCACACCCCAGATACTCGCAAGAACAGACGGCCCCAAATGCATCGGAACAATTGCGTAGACTATTCTATGTAGAAAGGTCATAGTGGAACACAGACCTCTAACAGATCTGAAAATGACGCCTCTTCCCAGATGTAGCTAGGCTGAAACTCCTCCATCGCCTGTAATCTGGTATTGCCAGTACCAATTCTGGGTAAAGGAGGAGGGTGACGTTAATCGCATTCTCGTTTGACATAGCGTCTTTAAGCGGGAAATAACTAACCAGGATGAGCTGAAGCTGTTTCTTGACTTCAGATATAACATGTGAGAGACGGAAGTTCAGTGGAAAGAGAAATCGGATTTCAAAGTAGTACGTTAACGGTGTCGAGCTTGAACCGTGTTCTTTACTTGCCTCTGATTCCGCTTCAGAGTCAGGTTAATGTGATCTTGGATGAGAAGGAGGAGGAAGAAGAAAAAGAAGACAAGAAAGAGGAGGAGATGGAAGAAGTGGAAGAGGACGAGAAGAGGAAGCGGAGAACGAGGAGGAGGAGGACTTAGAGGAGGATAGCAGTCTCTTAAGCTTGCCCTAAGGCGGCCAGTCATTAAACATTAGCGACTTCATTTTCTTAGTCTCGGCATACGAGGACGGTTGGCCAGTCTCTCTCCCTCGCGGTCTCATCTTCCCATCGACAATCAGTTCACTCATTATAGCTTAGTTGGTAGGTGAAGCAGAATCTGGAATCTAATTTCTCGCCTGACGGGGGATTCAACCTCTGACCTTTCGAACGAATGTCCAGCACGCCATCCACTGCAATATTGAGCACCCTCCCCGTGAGCTCATCATAAACGAACTATAATAATTATAATCACGATGACAGCACACAAACGCATTCATTCAGCGTCTATATACATGTATGTATGTATCTGGCTATTTATTTAGCGCCTTATAAGAACCTCTCGAAGCGTGTATATATGTGGGCATATTTATGAGAGTGCTTGTATGCATATATGCTCTTGTGTGTGTGTGTGTGTGTTTGCGTGTGTGCGCGTGCTTCTATGCTTGCGTGCGTGTGTGGTGTGTTTGGTTGTATGTTTATGATACATGCATGCATGTGTGAACGTTCATATAATAAATGCTCTGGCTTCCACATTTAGCAAATTTAGAGCCAACTGTTTATCATACACCAACCGTATATATATATAATTATATATATATATATGTACAAGCTAATGAATGTGAGTACAGACGTGTAGGTTGGTGTATGCGAATACGCATGTATGATGTTAATGGTGTATAACTGTATATATATATATATATATTTGTTTAATGTGTGTGCGTTAGAATATTTATGTATATATATATGTATGTGTTGATGTACATAAATATATAAATACATAAATATATGCATGTATATATTTATATATATAAGCATGTGCATAAATATATATTAATGTAGGCATGACTAATGACTATATATGTGCTTGTATGTGAAAACGTATGTAATTTCATGCATATGGGATGCGATGGCCTAGCGGTTTCTTCTAAGAATTGTCCCATATATTGCGTTGCTAAAGGTGTATCAGGTTCGAACCCACCTGAAGTCACTGAGTAGCGATCTTCGACAAGTTGCTCATCCTTGATTGTCTAAGAGGAAGGCAACGGGAGCCCACCTCACTCACTCATCCCCATGGCAGGTGGTGTAAAGTCAATGGACCTGCTTTCGGGCAACCAGGTAGCTCATCATCATCTTCGTCGTCGTCGTCATCGTCATCGTCATCATCATTATCGTCCATGTATATATACGTATTTATGCATTTTTAGGATCTTCCCGGACTGTTTCTAACTACAGGCCTGTCCTCCACAGATAATAGCGCCGTCTGTTCGTACCAATGCATAATTGTCTGGCTGTCATTAACATTTGGAGACAGCTGTCTCCGTTGGCATTCATACGAGACATGACAACATGACAACATGACAACATGGCCATGATCATTATTATCTGTTTTGCTGCTGTTTTGTCTGTCCAGTCGTCGTGTTAATCCGACAGCGAGAAAACACAAGGAAAGGTCGCTAGATAATTGTTCTCAGCTGCTACTACTACTACTACTACTACTACTATTATTATTATTATTATTATTATTATTATTATTATTATTATTAGTATCATTATTGTTAATATTATTATTACTACTATTATAACTCACTTGTTTAACGACACTATCAAATGATCAGCATCAACCAATCGCACTGGAAAATTGTGATTGAATGACTTGTGATTGAAAGGTACCAGCTGAGCAACCGTCTTAAGTATTGTAATATAACATAATGGAGCACTTATATAGCGCCACTCGAATCAGAGGCACTCACGACTCAACACAAAACTAAACAGACAAAAAGGAAGTCTTCAGGAGCTTCCAGAAGGCAGCAGAGGAGAGAGACAGACAGAGCAGCTCCTTCCAACGAGGAAAGGGGAGGTTGTTCCAGCTGGTGGGATCCACGTAAGCAAGGCTCCTGGATTGGGCCGTGACAGAGAGCATGCGAGAACCACCCGAGGTCCGCGGACAGTGTTGTCGAGCTCGCAGTCCTTGTTCAAACCGTAATCTTGACATTTCTACGTAATCGAAAAGACGATGACACGCTGAACCAGATTACATTTAGTCAAAAGAAAATATGCTTACATGTTTGTATGATTTTCTGTATGTATATATATATATATACATATATATATACATATATATATATGTAACATACATAATATATACACATGCGTATATGTTTGTAGGGTTAGGCCTAATATATGGCTAAGCGTGATGTAGATACGCATCTTCTCTGATTCGAGCGGCGCTATATAAGTGCTCCATCACATTACATTACATTATACTACAAAATACATAGTAATGCGAAGGTGTTTGCCGTGAGATCGACGCAGTCTCTGCAGCAACTGCGGATTCAGATGGTGTTTGGCATTTACGGCCTCAGGCGAACGATCGAGTGTGGAATGTAAACTGGCTGCTAATAAATCAGCTGCTAATCTGAAGCGTCAAGCGGCGAGTACAACGACGGTCAAAGGCATTGTATATTGTCCTCAGATTCAGTCAACTGTATAATATAGAACGACAAGTTATGCATACATATCAGACACATACGACTTATATAAATATATACACACGATATATATATGCTGCATACGTGTATATTTATATATATATAATGCAACTGTAATTTGATATTCCCTTCTTCCAACATTTTTTGCATAGAAGTACACATACGCCTCGACGGCGCAACTGCAGTCGCAATGCAGAGCAATTGTGCGCAGGGGACTTGCTCAACGTCCCTACACTCTCTGCTTACGGGCCGACCGCTCTAACCAATCGGCCACAATGCATGCCACATATATGCACGATATATATTTAGATGAACTACATATAAAATGTACGACCAATAGAAATATTATATATATATATACAGACATATATATATATATACGACACACATAAATAGGCCTATATTAATATAGAGTGTAGGTAATTTATTTTTCAATATATAGAAAAACAGGAAGAATTAGCAATTTAAGCTACAGTCAGCGCAGTCGATTAAATGTAAGCACAGCCCTGAAAACTTTTGAAAACAAATTCATGAAGGTTCCAGTGAACCTCATGGGGGCTGTGACCCACAGATTCAGAACCGTTGATACACATGAAGATAGATCTATACAAATACATGTATACAAATACATGTATACAAATACATGTATACAAATACATGTATACAAATACATGTATACAAATACATGTATACAAATACATGTATACAAATACATGTATACAAATACATGTATACAAATACATGTATACAAATACATGTATACAAATACATGTATACATATACATGTATGTAGGCCCTACACATACATGTACAATTGTACACGTTATCACATGTAGACTGTGAAATGTAGTTGCAACGCATTGCGCAAATCCCATCGTTCCTTGATCATACCATCAGGGACCATCCATTCATTATGGACGAAAATTAGTTCCCTGGGGACATTGCGAACACTTTTAATTGACATCCCATCCGGGCTGGACAATACATCTGCTGCCGTTGATGATGACCCCTTTGACCTCATTTTCCCGTGCACTGACCTCGTCTGGTCCAATGACCTCATACTGTATGCATGCGTAGTTGTGCCTTCGAGAGGTTCATAAAAGGTGCTATATAAAAAGCCAGTTACATACACATACATACATGCATGTGTGTACGCACGTGCCATGCATTGCATGTATGCATCCGTCCGTCCGTCCGTCCGTCCGTCCATCCATCCATCCATCCATCCATCTATCTATATATCAATGTTTACCGTTATGCATGCGTGTAGATTCGATTCGACTGAAAATTTGTGATTCGCAGGACCATTAACGTCTCTCTGTTATCCGCACCAATAAAAGCAGCAAAACACAGCAATAAGGGTGTGATGATATACTTGGAAGAACATCTATCGGTATCACCCAGGTGTGCTATAATGTGGAGACACGAACAGTTTTCAACGGAGTCAAGTGGAGTCTTAATCAGCTGACTGGTAATAACTGAAGTATTTAGGAGATGAATCAACGTGTTTCTTTGGTCTCTTATTTACCGACGACTCTTCCACGTCGAGGGTCCATGACAGAAGAAGTCGTTCCTCTTCTTAGTCCTCGGTCTCAACACAGAGACACATGTGGTCGTACGAAGCACACAGAAGAAGTCCTGCTCCGTTCGCTTTCGTCAAGTGCCGACTTATCCTCCATTTCAGATTGATTGCTGAGCCAAAATAGAATCCATGGCCAAGACATTATGGCCGAACAACGCAAGGGTCGCGTTCGCTGGCGCTGTCGTGTATTCTTCAACGATCGTCTGGCTATCCTTTGGGAAGAGATCGGCCACGATGATTGATGACACTGTATTCCAGTCGTGTTTGTGTTTTATGAATGAACGACTGGTCGGTTCTATTCGACTGCGTTCCTTTATTTATCTGACGATACATTTCTGTCACATATATTGTATAATTGGATGATCTCTAAGGACAACGATCGGGTCTGGAACAGCAGCTGTACTGACTCCATGTCTAATCAACTGTGATCGTTCACACAATTGTTATGAGCAACGTTAAGCTCTATTGGCATCTGCTGCAGCAGAACGTTGCTTACTGTGGCGCAAGAATAGAACATAATAGAAATAAATGCGATTATTTCCATGTTCTAGCTATTATGAAACTCAGTTCTACTTCTGTCCTATAAGCTAAACAGACTAAACAGATACTGTCAGCAACTTGTATCTTGAGCAAGAAGTCCAGGGCTTGAAGTGGGGAAAATATGTGCCAGTATGGTTGCAAGAATCACTCCCCTCTCCTGCTTTGTGGTCTGGAGAAGTACCAGTATGCTTGCAGTCTACAGGAGAGATGCCGGTATGGCCTACTGTTTCATACTCTAAGCCCTGAAGATGTCCAGATATTCTAGTGACCAGGAATACAAATATTCAACAGTCGACTCTCCTTTAGTTTGAACTTAGTTCCTAATACAATTTCCGTTATGCAAGTCTTTCTCATTGTATAACTGTATACAGTATTAATCTGCTTTATCTCGTGCGAGGAATCAACGTGTTTATTTGCATCGTCGCAAAAGACTTGTAATGGTTTCGTCACTATTTTATCTCTTAAATTTGAAACTTGTATCGCAAGTGTTAACAAATGCGTACTTTGAAATCCAGTGAGAGATAAATGGTGTTACAGATTGGATGTTTACTACTCCGATCGACCGATCGACCGCTTGCTTGCTCCATATGTGGGCGGCTTTAACGGATTATGTGATCGCAACGTCATAACGGCACCAGGGACTCAATCACAATATTTCATGCAATGTTATAAGGAAACTAATATATATATAGGATATATATATGACTATCAGACCATAACCATCAATTTATTGGTCCATTTTTATTCATTAGATGTGTGTTAAATGAAAGAAATTAAATAAAAATGAAACATAGGCCTATATTATACTAATTTACACATGTGTATTTAACCATTTAATACATGTAGTCATATATATATATATGAAGCTTAGAATTGTTGTTGTCATGGAAGGCTCAAGACTTCTATTTTGGTCCTTCACCTTTCCTACTCGTAGTTGTTAGTGACCTTCCAAATTTTTCTCCCTTACTTCACTTTATTCTCTTTGCCGAAGATACTAACGTATTTTATTTGTATAAATCTCTTGATAACCTGATGAACCTGATGAACTCTGACCTCACAGCTATTGCCGAACGGTTAACAGCAAACGGGTGCATTAAAATCCAGTATCTTAATTTGTCGAAAATTTTATATTTCCATAATCTTTCACTCTCAAATAAAATTTCACTTATTCCATTGATAACAAACCCTTCAAGTTAAATCATCCAGAATTCTTGATATTTACGCTGACGAATATAAAAACTCGGAAGGACCACATTGCTAACATATCCAATAAATTGGCTAAGAAAGTGGGACTAATATTATATAGGAAATCCTTCTTGCTGTTTCGAAATATTTCATCTAACTTATTCTATTCTCCCTATCACCTATTTTGGGCCTTTTCTGGGCTGCTAACTATGTCTTCTAATATTAGCTGACCAGGTTGATGAGATTGTATATGCAGTACAGAAGAGAGCAGCTTGTATCATTGCTGCCACTTTCTGCAACTCCTATGCAAGACAGATATTGTAGGATTTTTGGAATTTACAAATTGACCAGATAAATCAGTCGCAGATGTGTGAATTCATGTTCTGCTTTGTCAGCAATTTATTACCGCCTGCCTTTAAAGATTATTTCCATTGTCTGTCTGACCTGCATCCTCACAATACCACGGCTATAAGCGTGATTATCGATCAAGATTTGCTCGAATTAATTCACGTCTAATATGATTGCCGATTAAATGCGCACTTGCTCGGCTGCATGAAAATCAGTCTAGCCCCGATATTCGTTATCCGCCTACATACTGCACATGCGTATTATTATTATTATTATTATTATTATTATTATTATTATTATTATTCCATTGCTTTTTAGAATCTACGCTCATTTACCTGTGTTTATGTGTACTACGTTCGATCTCACTTGACATTCAATTACTTTACTTAATACTTGAAGTAACACAGTCCTTGGTTGATTTCAATTTGCTAATAGTTAAGGTTTATAAACTATTGCCTTCCCTGGACCGAATTAGCCAATTAGACTATTGAGTCAAAGTCACCGCCTTTGCCATCATTTATCTTGATGCTATAAATGACTTAGGCGGATCAACCTACCTGGAATTTTGCCCCTTCTGCATGTATTCCCTTTTGCAATAATGAAAAATCGCTATGTTATTCTAGTCTTGCCTATCAATGGCTTAAATAAGAAGAATTTAATTTAACTTGATATAAATTAATTTAATTCGTAGGTATAATATACATATATATATATATAATTCCTGGAAGGGAATTGGGTAGGATGGAAACCAAGACAGGTGGTGTTGGATTGGATCATTGGATGATGGCAGGTGGATATGGAAGGCGGCTTAACGAAGAGGCTCAACAGCGAGAGGAGTGATGCAGTTGGACATTTGAACTTGATTAAAGGCAGAGAACCAGAAGAAAAACTATCTATCTCGGGTAACATGCCTAAAATAACGATAAATACATCATTATACGAATAGTGATGAATATATATATATACGTATATATATACACACACATATATATATACATGTACATTTAGGCCTATATATAAATTGATGTCATTTCAGTCTTCGGTGGCTGTGCAGTGTGCATTGGAATGGAACCACAAACATCTTCTTGTTCGATGCTTTTTGCCAGGTCGTCCGTGTTTCCATTACGTTTGGCTTAGCGCTGAAGCAGAGGCCCTGTGGTCAACAGTAGCGCCGCTGAGCACCCGAGGGCGCTATATAAGTGATTATATTCGGTTCCACAGATTATGAGTCGATATATATATATACGAATGCGTGCACAAATATTGGTCAACGGTCACTGATCGACGCCTTGGGCATTCGCTACCGAGGACATTCGATTGGTTTTTTCTTTCACGGATGCAGAGCTGCGTCAATGCTCCCTTCTTTTTCGGCCGCTATTTATCGGTAGGAGCGATGTTACCTACGTTTAATCGTAATAGTAATCAAGGACTTATTTGTAGTGCAAATTGTGCAGCCATCATCAATGGGGGTGGGTAATTGGGCATGGGGTGGAGTAATGATCAACACACGAAAAAGGAGTGGCATGAAGGAGGATCTATTCCTGCTACCCCATAAGTTTGCCTAATCTAGCCATTCGATCGGCAGAGGCGTTTGTCAAATCAGATGTAACACGTGATATGCGGCTTGCATGACTGCCATACAGTTAAGTTCAACTATACTGTAATAGCTTGTGTCCAGCAGTTCACACACACACACACACACACACACACACACACACGCACGCACGCACACACACACACACGACACTTGTGATGAGAGACGTTATTATTATTATCATTATTGTTATTATTGTTTTTGTTGTCGTTGCTTTTGTTGCTTTAGGTCAAGCGACCAACAGGCCCGCCGACGCGAAATTCCGGTCCCCTAAGTAAAGGTCTGATGCAAAGGAAGTTGACTATTTATTTGCAATGCTTAATCTAAAATAATTGTATTACTTAGCTGCACGTGCGAATCTAGCGCACAAGCAACAGTTACCCCTCCACGTAAGATCTGTGCAGTACAGGCGAGATTAAAGCTTAAAAAGATAAAAGCCGCAAAAGCGAGAAGTCAACTGTGGTAAAATTGTCCTTTCTCAACTCCTGGGTCCTTCAGTGCATGCTGGGTAGATCGATCAGGCAATTGAGCATGCTCAAGCCTGAAAGCCTTAGTATAACAAATGCGACCGGTTCTTCTTCTTAATAATTCCTACTGCATGCAGTGCAGTTTTGCCATTCATCTGATATTACGAACTCTGCGTATGAACTCACTTCCTGACCGGATGTTGATTCTATTCGTCGCGACGCCAGATGGGGCACGACATTTAAAGAAGACAGAAGAAGACGGAAGATGGCAGGTCAAAAACAGGGCATCAGCCAAGGGCACATCTACACTTGAGGGATGGTCTAAACACAATACGCGACTCAGCTGCCTATTGTTCTTGTCTAACAAACGGGTGCACCCTGGAAGTGACTTGCGCAACAACAGTTACTCACTGATGCGTTGAGTATTGTTACAGTAGAGTACACAGCAGCGCCATAGAATCACTTTTACTATTATTATAATAATTATTATTAGCATTAGTGCAAGTGCTACTATAGAATCAGACTTAGTGTTAGTATCAATATTAGTGTTAGTATCAGTATTAGTATTAGGATCAGTATCAATATTAGCGTTAGTATCAGTATTAGTATTTGTGTTATTAGTAATTGTATCAGACACTATTAGTATTAGTGTCATCGTGGTAATAATGGCCATAATAAATTTTTCCCTTAGTCGGGTTCGACCAAAATGCTGAATATACTCGATTTATTCAACACAGATGTTAAAGGAGCGTTTCAGCATTCATGTCCGGTTTGGTAATATATCCGTTGACCTCTAAAAGTCGGCGGAACGCACAAACCCAGCAACAACCATAAGCTCTCGATCAGACGCAAACATCTAGGTGACCTGCTGCTGTTGTATAGTCTAGCGTAGAACGGCTTAACACGTAATAGCATGGTATTGGTATAGCATTGCAAATGAAAGGTCTCTTGAAGTCAACTGAAACCCGTCGAGGAGCCAAGTAACAAGAGTCTCGTTCTCAAAGCCATCCATACATTTGCTGTATACATAGAGTCATTTTCTGGCATTTTAATGTAATCAATCTATGCAATTTATATAGCGCCTTTTAGGAGATGACTATTCAAAGGCGCTTCCTACCCAGACCTGGTCAAAGAGGAAAGTCCTGAGAAGTTTATAGAAAGCACCAGACTGGCCGCGCGCTAGAGAGCGCAGGCAGATGGGCGGCTATTCCAACCACTTTTACCCCAATTAAGAGTGTAATGTAATGCATACGCTGTACTTGCATTTGGAATGCCTGTGATGAACTACATGTGCTTGTTTACTTGCAGCATGTTCAGTACAGAGCCCGCAACGTTGTGATGGACTTACAAGATTAATATACTATATATATATATAAATATATATAGTATATATATATATATAATTTATACATGCACTGTATATATAACAACGTTCATGACGTTGGACACGCAGATTGGAGACCGCACGTAGTAAACACGTAGGGCGACAGTGAGGCGTCACCGTTAGACAGGCGATCACTCACATGCCACCCGGACTCCGTCCATTACAATCCTCCCTCTGGGGCCACTGATGGATATCTCGGTTCTGGTACACGTAGACGCCGCGGAAACAGTCGAACGCTGGCGCCCGACTATCTCCGTTTTCACCACTCCAAAATAAACTACTCAAATTCACGTTAACGTAACTCTTAGCTTGTCTCGTCCGATCTCTCAAGTGTCTCACTGATCGTATCTACAGTTCAACAGGTGTCTCAATCGTCTTATTTCATTCCGAATATATATGTACATGCACTTAGGATTGAGAAAGTGACTGAGTGCAGGAAAATGGCGATTGGCGATTGCTGCTTTGCGATATATCGACGTTTTAGCAATTATCCAATTAGATCAAATCAGATTAATTTTCTTAGATTAGTTTTTTCCAAGTAAAGAACTTAACGCAATCATTGAAAATAGGTCCAAGCGTGGCTTATTGCAGGGGTCGACTGAAATGCGTTGTCCTTGAGTCTTTTTGAGCCAATTTGAGTCATTTTAATCAATGCTACTCAAAGTCCACATCACAGAGTCCAATGTCGGAGGACATAAAATAGTCACCAATAAAAATGATTTTTTTAAATATTAAAATATTGCGTTTAGAGGCAACATGAACAACAGAAGAGGCAACAGAAGCCGCACGAAAAGCAGCAGGAGCAGCAACAGAAAAAAGAGAAGCAATGCGAGGATCAATCAATCAATGCAATTTATATAGCGCCTCTTCAAGAATCACGATAACTAATCAGAGTCGCACCCAAACCAGGCCCGGTCAAAGAGGAAAGTCTTAAGAAGTTTACTGAAAGTGCCAGATAGGTCGCGCGGGAGAGAGCGCAGGTCAGACGGGGGGGGGTTGTTCCAAACACTGGGACCCACAATTACGAAAGCTCTATTTTGTGTGGTGGCAGTATGAGCATGTGGAACCGCAAAGTCACCTCTAGAGACCGGCGACCATAGCAAGCCGAAGTTAAGGTGAACAGAAGTAGCGCACGCGTATTACTTGGGCCAACCGCGTTATATTAACTGTACTAAATTTATGCTTCAGAAGTTATTGCGTAACAGCTAAACTAGTAAGAGTGCAAGAAAAAGCATTGGCTATTTGAGATTGGAATTTGACTCACTCAAATCGCTCGTATTCTGGTGCGCAGATGACGCTCCCTGCTCCAGCACACCTGGGAGGGAAATCCACGTACGACAGCTTGAAGGGATGATTCGAAGCCATCTCTTCCCGTCTTCCCCGTCTCCCCTTCCGTCTCCTCCGCCACCTCTCTCTCCTCCTCGACTGATGCTGCTTATGCGGTTGCTGCTGTTGCTGATACTGCAGTTCTACCTGCTTCGTCAACGATGCTATGTAGAAAGCGAGTCAGATGTCTCCTGTTTCAGTTGGTGCTGCTGCTGCTGCTGCTGCTGTCTTTATTCCTTGTCGTCCTTTCAATCGATGTAGGCTATCTTCAATCGCAACAAAATCTCTCTCTGTCTCTATCTCTCTGTCTCTCTGTCTCTGTCTCTCTGTCTCTGTCTCTGTCTCTCAGTCTCTCAGTTTCTCTGTCTCTGTCTTTCTGTCTATGTATCTGTCTCACTCTCTGTCTCACTCTCTGTCTCACTCTCTGCTTTCTGTCTCTGCCTCTGCCTCTATCTTTGTCTCTGTCGCTGTCTCTCTCTATGTCTCTGTCTGTCTGTCTGTCTATCTGCCTCTCTCTCTCTCTTTCTTTCTTTCTTTCTCTCTCTTTCTATCTATGTCTCTCTCCCTCTCTATCCTTCTGTAAAAACAACATCATATCAATAATAAAGACACAGGCGTAATGGCATATATTCAGAAAATCTCTTCAACTAGTCAAAGCAAATCCTTAAAGTAAATTAAAAAAATCTCTTTACACAGCGATAGTAAATCCCTTAAATCTAATGAAGCAAAAGCAAATTACACGAATCAACGCAAATCCTGAAAGCACCTTTAAAGAAATGAAGTTCGTCCGTAAACATAAGAAGATGAACTGAAAAAAGCTGATCAAATGAATTATATGAAGCAAGTTAGCATAATGAAAAATAATCGGTAGTATGTGCATTATTCTGGCTCTGAATCTGAATCTCTATATTAGTTTCCTGTCTTTGAGTACATCCACACACACACACACACACACACACACACACACACACACACACACGCACGCACGCACGCAAACACACACCCACGAGACTCGACGGATCATCGTGTAATATAAACTACTACCTGAAAATGATGTTAATAGCGGTCATAAAAGTCACAAACTGCAGGTGTCCACACGTTCACATGTAATCATAAGCTGCTTATTAACATTGGTCGTCATCATGATTATTACGCAGTGAGCTATATAAATGGTCGGCTGAATAGACCTACATACATGACCAAGTTGTCATGCGCATGCTGCATACCAGTAAGCATATGTAAATGCTGCACATGTGCTTGCATGCGTACATACATACATACCTACATACATACGTGCACACGTACATACACCCAAGCACCCTTGCATATATACACACATACGTTCAGCATATACATTCCCACACATACAAGCGCACAAACCCGCTTTCAAGGACACATACACACATATAAACACACACATGCACGCATATAAACGTGCATACACGCTAAAAACCCACATGCACGAATACAACACACGCATACATACACGCGTGCATACAACCATCAAACACGCCTCTAAGACGGTGTCACATGCAGTGACAACATCACGGTCTCAGTTCTATTTTTACGATCTAAACTTAGTCTCTGGGGGGGCGTCATCGTTTGTCCGTTAAGTCATCTTTATGGTTACTTTCGATGGAACGCCAATATGGATGGATAGACAGATTCAGGACATGGGACGTGGGACGTGGGGCGTGGGGCGTGGGGCGTGGGGCGTGGGGCGTGGGGCGTGGGGCGTGGGGCGTGGGGCGTGGGACTAAGCGAATGCCATGCACTCCGCCGCTCACTGTCAACCTCGAATAATCCGTTCGTTCGTTTAGCTTAACGAAGCGTCCCTGTCATTCAATATCTCTTCCCACTGGGACGGATCTGGGTATCTTCATCCGCGTCAACCATCAGCCGTCAAGGGGACGAGGATCGACCCCGGCTGCGGCTGCTGGAACATCCGGAGGGGATGCTTATCCAGCAGCCAACGGAGCTTCCGTCGAATGTGGATTAAGTCATCTCTTTCTTCTGGAATTCTGATATCGTCACCGTCGTCACCGCCACACTAATACCAACATGATCACCACCGTCCCCACCACCACCATCACGAACAATGCCACCACTATCGTCATACAGCCATCAACACCACTACCACCACCATTACCTTCACCGTCATTACCACCTCATACACCACCGCCATTACCACCACCACTCCTGTCACCATCACCACCATAAATCACGGTCGATCACGGTTGATAACGCGGCCACTATTGTCACAGAGCCATCAACAAACACCACCATCAACAAATACTACCACTACACTACCAAGTTTACGATGTCACGATCCTCGTTCTTAATGGTTTAATACATTATACGGTGTAAAATAGTCTAAGGAATGCAGGTGCAATGGGGAATGCCAGGCAAGACATTGTAATGTAAAACGGATGAGCAGAAAACGCTATCGTCACTCATTGGAATCTTCTTTTTACTCACTTGCAAACGAAGAAAACGGCAAATTTCACAACAGAAAATGCCGAAAACTACGAGAAAAAACATTGCCGGATATATTTCAGTTTCTGCAGCAGACGAAGAGGAACATTTGCTGTACGTCTAACAATATGTTTCCCTGAGATGATGTCGGTCATTCCTCAGACCACCCTTTCCCGAAATGACTCCTCGCAGGGCTATATCTGTCCGACCGTGTTTGTCGAATTGCATTTCTGTTTGTCCACAGCTCGTGTTAGTGGTCTTCAATATTTGATCACAGGCTCAGAGCCCTCACCCAAGCAGTTCATTTCTTACTTGCATGTTCCAACTTTTGTATTCCCGAGCGCTTGTAATTACACGACGTAAATTTATATGGCATGCTTCTTTGGGCGAATGAGACGCAACAGTCAGCGGAATTCTATGATTAAATAAATGGAGGGAATGTCAAATTACTGCTTGAAAATACGTCATTGGAACAGAGCTCATCAGTGAGATAAAGGCGCATATTGTATAAGAATGCTGTTAGTCAGGTTTTGTAAGGAAAGCTTATAAAAGACACTGGACTTCGGATAAACCTGGCTGCCTTGTGCCTCTAGCAAGGTAATTTAAGGTGAGACGAGGTCACTCAAGGATGGTCATGTAGGGACAGGTACAAAGTGAGGTATGGTCGGATCAGAAGATTCATAGGTAATGCTGGGAATACAGTTTGTGCTTTTACTGTTAACAGAGAGGAGTAATTATGAAAAAGAAAAGGAGCTACATAATAAGAAAGAAACTGCCACTGGTAAAGCATATAACAGAATATGATGAAAATATATAGAGATTTGTTATATATATTATATATATATACATATGAGAGTAAGACAGAGATATCTATAGACAAATACAGAGAGACAGATAGACAGACACACAGAGAGACAAAAAGAATAGGATAATGGAGTTGTGCGAGTCGCCTGACGCATGTGCTGTTGGATATTGTCAGTCGAAATTAAATTCCAGCGTCGATCAATTGATTCCTTCGCCTTCCGTGTGTCCAAGATGGAAAGACTAGAGATCCTAATCCGTCAGGATCAAATGAAAATGACTCAGGAAGTCAGCATCCCATTCCAATCACTACCAGGTCTTACGGATGCAACTCCATCCCACCTTTTCCAACCCACCCTTTTCAATCCACCCTTTCCAACACAACCTTTCCAACCCACCAAGGTGAGGTGTTGGGGTCATAACACTAAGGCTCATCGTGCCATCTGGTCTCATATGTCACAGAGATATACGTGAAACAGCATTAGCTGCACCTTTATGGCATCGTTGGTGTAATGTCATCGGTTTTCATTTGCCCGTGCTTCGTGCATTTTTGTAGCGCAATATTTATAATTATAGAGTGCAGGACACGATCGTGATGCCCAGACGAACTCACTACGTACTCATCCAAGGATGACACTTCATTTGGATAACTATTGGTACAGAAACAAAAGTTAAGGAGAAAAAGACCGGTTGTCTATGTCGCTCAGTATACAATGCGGGAAATCCCGATGAGTCTATATTGCAGCCAACTATACGCGTGTATTCGTCGTCATATTGTCACGGTGTCATGGCATGTCACCATCACGGCAAGCTATGTGACTGGTATGTTGGTTTCGACGGTGGTTGTTCTACATCACGGGAACCGTATATATAGAGTAATGGATATGACACTGAGGTGGAGAGCGGAGGAAGAGAGTTAGAATTCCGCTAACCCCATCCATCGGTTGATGAATGGATGAATGGTTGATTAGTCCTTCTCTCGTGAAGAAACGATGACCATGCAGCAGCCAGGACCATACAAAGACCAGGACAATGTAGAAAAAAGGGCCAGCCACTGTTTGGACTTTGACTGTGCCAGTCCCAAGTCTGGAGAAAGGAGGAGGGCAACACCAAATCATCTTCGATATGAAACGGTGTCATTAAAAATCAACACACACGAAGCAAGGACCACGCAGAAGCAAGGTCCATGAAGAAGCCAGGACCATGCAGAAGCAAGGTCCATGAAGAAGCCAGGACCATGCAGAAGCAAGGTCCATGAAGAAGCCAGGACCATGCAGAAGCAAGGTCCATGAAGAAGCCAGGACCATGCAGAAGCAAGGTCCATGAAGAAGCCAGGACCATGCAGAAGCAAGGTCCATGAAGAAGCCAGGACCATGCAGAAGCAAGGTCCATGAAGAAGCCAGGACCATGCAGAAGCAAGGTCCATGAAGAAGCCAGGACCATGTAGCAGCAAGAACCATGCAGAAGCAAGGTCCATGAAGAAGCCAGGACCATGCAGAAGCAAGGTCCATGAAGAAGCCAGGACCATGTAGCAGCAAGAACCATGCAGAAGCAAGGACCATGTAGCAGCAAGGACCATGCAGAAGCAAGGACCATGTAGCAGCAAGGACCATGCAGAAGCAGGGTCCATGTAGCAGCAAGGACCATGCAGAAGCAAGGTCCATGAAGAAGCCAGGACCATGTAGCAGCAAGAACCATGCAGAAGCAAGGACCATGTAGCAGCAAGGACCATGCAGAAGCAAGGACCATGTAGCAGCAAGGACCATGCAGAAGCAAGGTCCATGAAGAAGCCAGGACCATGTAGCAGCAAGAACCATGCAGAAGCAAGGACCATGTAGCAGCAAGGACCATGCAGAAGCAAGGACCATGTAGCAGCAAGGACCACGAAGAAGCCAGGACCACGTAGCAGCAAGGATCATGCAGAAGCAAGGACCATGTAGCAGCAAGGACCATGAAGAAGCCAGGACCATGTAGCAGCAAGGACCATGAAGAGGCCAGGACCACGTAGCAGCAAGGACCATGCAGAAACAAGGACCGCGTAGGATTCAAGACCATACAGATGCCAGGACGAAGCAGAAGCAATGACAATGCAGAATCACGGACAATGTAGAAGCCAAGACCACATAGAAGCTTTAATAGCGCAAGCAGAAGCCAGAACCATGTCATTAATTTAAGACATGAGTCGTCCATCCGCCCTTCGTCAACTGGTGACATTAATGCGGACCAAGGTCGACCATTACACCGATCGGACAAGCGACGGACACCTGTTGCGTCGAGGAATTAGTCCATTGATAGGAATTGAAGCGCTTCAGTCGGACGGAATCCCAGGCTGATTGCTCGTCAATCCTCTGACGCAGCTGCATCGATGCTCAATGTGGTCAATGTGCTCCGTTCTCGTTCGATCCGCAGATGCGACAGGCGCTTATGGGCGTTAATGGTCAGTAATGGTCAGTAATATGCACTAATGGTCGCTTATGTGTTGGAGGCGTTTCAACTGCAATGTCGCCTTGATTCCCGCCTCGTTTAGAGAATAACCGTTGACTGTGGCTGTTTATACGATCTCAAGGGCTCTCTCCCGACTCTAGGCAAACAGCTGCTTAGCTCACATGTGCAAAGGATTACAGCGACATTGGATGGATGGATGGATGGATGGATGGATGGATGGATTGAGTAACGGATGGATGAATGGATGGATGGATGACTGCCTATATGGAAGGAGGAGGAGTAGAATGGATGGATGGATGGATTGAGTAATGGATGGATGAATGGATGGATGGATGGATGGATGGATGGATGACTGTCATATGGAAGGAAGAAGAGAAGAATGGATGGATGGATGGATGGATGTATGAATGGATGGGTGGGTAGATGGTTAGATGGACGGATGGTTAGATGGACAGCTGGGTGGATGGATAATGAAACCAGTCAAAGGAGAAACTGAAGGAGGGATAGATGCATGGATGGATGGATGGATCGTTTGATGGATGGATGAATGACTGCCTAGGTGGAGGGGAAAAGAAAGATGAAAGGAAGGATGCACATGTACAATGTTCCACTGGGTGATCGCTTTAAAAGTGGACGGTTTTCTAATAACATTCATAATCTGCTATCTAGTCGCACATAATATTATTATGTGCGACTAGAATAGTCGCACATAATATTATTATGTGCGACTAGACAGCAGACCCCGATTACTAAACGAAATGACTTTCACATAAAAATTGATTAACAGGAAATACGATATAATATGTCGTAGCGAAGATATAATATATAATATATCGTAGTAAATTTATGTTATATATATTAAAGGTTTACTTGCTCACTTCTTCCGTCTGGCAGCTGAAGGCGGTGAGTCAATCATTGACATTAAATTCAACCGAATAGTTATCGCAAGCTGCAACTGCAACTGCGATTGTGAATCTTCCAGAATTTCTCTTCAAACCAAAAGAACTCGACCTTCGTCTCAAGGTGACTTTATTGCCACACAATCACTTAGAAAATTTGGAAACATTGCATTTGAACAATCCGGCCTGGTTGAGTGGAATAAACTGATGGACATTTTAGTCATAAAAGCAAATTTTCGAAAATATTGCTCTTCTTAATTGACCTTGAGACAAACAAAAAACTTTGACATAAATATTATTCCACAGAATACGTTGGCAAAAGTGAGGCACAGAATGGATATAATCTAGCTGCAAGGGTCACAAATATATATATCATTTAATTACAATGGGAATGGTGGCAAGCGTAGTAAAGTAATGACATGATCAATCTCAACTAGAGAACGTTCCAAGACTTATTCGTTCAAGGTTTATTACGACTAGACTTTGATATGCACGCTTTATAATGATAATAATAGTCAACGAGTAGGGGCATTCCGGAGTACACTAATATTCTAGTCCCTGAGAGATCATGTATACCTCTGGACATAAATATTAATAATAATAATAATAATAATAATAATAATAATAATAATAATAATAATAATTAATACGCTGATATTACATAATTATAATTATAATAGTACTATAATAATAATAATAATAATAATATATATTCGCATCATATAATAATCTCTAAGTTCTTAGGGGAAAGAAGTACATCAGGACAAATAAATAATAATAATAAGCCTATCACATCACATCAGCGCTATATAAATCAAATGAAGTCGACGGGAGCCAGGCTGTTTGGTCGGTCGGTATTAGTGTCGGATCAGAATCTGGAGAGGGAGTGACTGAAGCCGAGACTACAGCATGCATGTGGTTACGTTGGAGATCGTTGCTAATGGATACCATGGGATGCTGTATAGGCGCAACCAGGATGCGATCGTGGTGTATGGCTCGTCTTACAGCGCCATGTTATTGCGCTCCTGCTTGCATCTGTTTGCTTCCGTGTATAAGTGTATGTGTTTATGTAGCGTTGGGTTTATGTGTACATACGTATGATTATATGTTGGCCAATGTGTATCTACGTGTTTCTACCTGCGTACTGTATTTCGTGTATACCCTCGTGCGTTGTTCTGTGTGCGTTTGGTTTCAAGCGTTTACCAAAGTTTTGCAAAACGATACTACGCTCCCATGAACCTCTGTGATTCAAATGGCGCCCATCAGAGCAAATAGCTTACTGATCGCCAGGTGGAGCAGTACACCGGATGAAATAGGTACGACAAAGTACACTCACGTCTATTGGGATCGACGGTGTCGCTGCCTCTTCTCCGAAAATCCCGTCGTCCACAGCGGCGGCGGCGGCGGCGATTTATTCCGTCGTTCTTTCGATGAGATTCGTATGCTACGCAGGGAGCCGAGAGTAGGCACCATGGGGCCCTCCTTGACTGCACGACGCGTGTCGATTGGTCGCCCGACGTCTAAATTATGGCAAGACGACCGTCGTCCGTCGATTACTATAGCCACGGCTGTTCAGACGATACGTGAGGCAAGCGAGCGGACGGACGGACGAGCGGGGCTCGACCGCGTGCCAGGCAGGCAGAAAACCGTGCGAGCATGTATACCCTTTGGTGCCGCAGCCGATGCCGCTGCTATCCGTGCTGGGGAGACAGAGTTCGTGAAGCTGCGTGCAAATTGCATCAGAGAGACTGGCGATGCTGGCCCTGATGCTGATGCTGAAGCGATGGAGGATGGTGAAGCTGTTGTTGTCGCTACCGAACACGGCTCGTCGTTCGTTACGGCCGCTGCTCTGATGGCATCGTCGTCTGGTTTAGAGATGTTTATCACAACAACATCAACGCGGTCACAAAAGCAGCCACCAGCAACGGCCGTATAAATGATCAGGCGGAATTCGAAATACAGTTTACACGTATTCTAAATATAAACGTATATATATATACAAACATACCAACCCATTATATATATATATTTATTTATTTACATATATATATTGAGGTGGCAATAAATCGGCTGTCTAGATTTACTGTGTGTTCATTATAGTCATTCACTTTAATGATTACTACAAAAGGCTGAGCTGCTGTTATTCGGATAAGAATTCTTTGTCACCTGCAGCTGTGTGCATTTGGGAGTTCTGGTCGAAGGTATCTGATATTATCAGACATTAGTATACTAGCCAACTGATGCTGACATCGACCCTGCGTCAACACGTCGTCAACCGCTGAGATTCGTAATAGCTCCAGCTTGTCTTCTCTGTTTGTCTGCCTCTGTCTGTCTGTGTGTCTGTCTGTGTGTCTGTCTGTCTGTCGGTCTCTTTGTCTGTGCGTTGAGGAGATGTTTAGGAGGGCAGGGTCTGTGACAACAGAAGAACGACGTCTGTTTCAACCTAACAGACAGATAGGTCTATCATCTCGTGAATGCGAATAATGTTTACTGAGAAACGCAGATAGGCAGATGGCGGACAGGGACAAACAGACAGATAGACAGACAAACAATTAGATAGCGCAAAGAAACTAAATACGCCATCATACATACATACATACATACATACATACATACATACATGCATACATACATACATACATGCATACATACATACATACATACATACATACATACATACATACATACATACATACATACATACATACATACATACATACATACATACATACATACATACATAGATCCATGTACCCAAAATCACATGCGAATATACATGCACACATACATGTTACACACATAAATACATACGTATTCACACATTTGCATATTGCATAATGTGCCTGTAGCATGAATAAATGCATAAACCCATACACATACTTATATACCCTTTTTAAAATCTTTATTATATTTTTATTTTTTATATTTTTTTTATTTAGACAGATGGCACAATCGTTCCATTTCCTTAAGAGATTTTTGTCGGGGAGACAGCGTATGTGCGTGTGTGCGTGCGTGTGTGTTCGTGTGCGTGCTTGCTTCTGTGTGTGCCTCTGTGCGTGCGTGAACATACATACAGGCGCGGAAAGAAAGACAGATAGATGGATGGAAAGTAACAGGGATTGCGAAGGGAGCCATCCTACGGATGCATGTAGGAACCGGTTGAGATTTCCGCAGATGTGCGAATAAAGTAAGTAAGTCTATGTGGTTTTCTGTCACGCAACATCGACATAAAATGTGAAGTCGTAACGCGACCTCTGCACATCCTGTCGTCGGATGCCAGCCACTTAGGCGCGAAACAGCGCCCTTGACCGGATGCAGCAGCTGGGACGACTGGCAAGCGAGGCTCATTGGAGACCGCAATGGTGATAGACAGACGATAGCGTGAGGGATTAATGCGAGGAGGAAGGTCGCTAACGGGAAGAATGACGGAGCGAATGAGGGATCTAGGAATAAAGAGAAGGTATGGAAAGGTGGAAGGGAAGAAGGAATGGAGGATCGAGTGAAGAATTGACGAAGCGTTGTTGACGAAAAAGGCACTGACACGTAATACGATGCTATCTTAGCTTGCATGATGACGAGAAGAGGTCGTCTTAACCTTCGATGATTCTAAATGCGACCAGGCTGCTATCCCAAATTCGAAGTGTGATTAACGCTGTAATGTAATGAAATTTAATCAAACATCGAACATTTCTATAGCGCCAATTCAAGATACTTGCTCAAAAGCGCTCTCAGACGTTAATGTCATTTCATACAGACAATAATTTTCATCAGTTGAAACTAGAGCTGCTCGGAGATTAGAATTTTTAATCGCGATTAATCTTCCGATTAAATAGAAAAAACTTAAACTTCGTATATACTGTTGATCTAGATGTCTGTCATCATGCGCAAGGGTTCAGTGCTAACATCATAGCAAGCATGTATATATATAATATATATATATATTATATATATAATATATATATATGTATATATATTATATATACAATATATATATGTATATATATTATATATATAATATATATAAATATATATAATATATATATGTGTGTATATATATAATAGATATGTGTATATATATAATATATATATATGTATATATATAATATGTATATATGTAAATATATAATATGTATATGTATATGTATATGTATATATATAATATATATGTGTATATATATAATATATATATATGTGTATATATAATATATATATATGTGTATATATATAATATATATGTGTATATATAATATCTATATATGTATATATATGTATATATATAATATATATATGTATATAAATAATATATGTATGTATATATATATGTATATATAATATATATATATGTATATATATAATATATATGTATATATATGTATATATATTAATATATAATATATATATTATAATATATATATTATATAATATATAATA
Source organism: Bimastos eiseni (assembly GCA_959347315.1). Taxonomy (NCBI): domain Eukaryota; kingdom Metazoa; phylum Annelida; class Clitellata; order Crassiclitellata; family Lumbricidae; genus Bimastos; species Bimastos eiseni. The sequence continues at coordinate 24,643,983 of OY365815.1, read as the reverse complement.
TATATATATATATGTATATATAGTATACTAAATGATATATGTAATTATATGATGCATGTTAATGTAAATATCTCATTTGCTAGGAGATGTTTCTCGCGCTAATATCGCATGTAGCAAGAAATGGCCAATAAATTATGTATACACTGTGTACCCATAGAATTATATTTGCCTTTCTTGTAATGGGCTGATTATTGCATGACGAGCCCCAGTAATGAGAAAACGCATCTTATCAAGATGTCAGTGTCAGCGCCATTTGTCATCAGTCGACATTTCTCAATTGATGACTAGAATTGGACGAGGTAATTCCACCCGACCGATGCAAACGTCATGATTTGTAGCGGCATTTTAAGAGGTTATAGGCTATACGGTAGGCGTTGTTACGAACTTATACGGTGATCATTCTTTCGGGTAGAGAATAAGAACTAGCGAACCATCGAAATATTACGATCCGAACGTTAAAAATCCTGGCGTAGCGTCATTATTGCACAGAAAAGCCGAGGCGTGAAGTTCAGTGTTGCGGAAAAATATTCTCATCGATTCATTCATTATATGTGTGTGGCACGGTGGCTGATCGGTTAGAGCGGTCGGCCCGTAACACTCAGTGTGGGCTGTTCGACTCTCGACCGAGGCGTCAGTCACTGTGTAGGAACCTTGAGCAAGTCCTTCGTACACAACTTGCTCTGCAGTACAACTGCAATTGCGCCGTCGAGTCGCGTGTGCGCACTTCTGAGCAAAAGATGTTGGAAGAAGGGCGAAATCAAATTTCAGAATAAATAAATATGTAAACAACTGCTGTCATCGTTGTCGTCATTATTATTATCATCATCCTCAGCAACAACAACAGCATCAATCACCAGTCATCATCATCGTTGTCACCATCCTCGATATCGTAAGCGTAATTGTCTTCTTTATCGCTGATCTTACAATCACCAGCATCATTGTTATAACGAAAACAGACTTTATTAGCATAATCATTGTCGTTAATATCATCGCTTTATCTATTACCATCCTAATTGTCCGCGATGTAATTGCAGCAGAAGTTTGTTGTCATGAGTATAAAGTCACTGTGATCAATGTCGTTGTTCGTGCCAATTCTATCAACTCATTTGTCGTCATCAACTCAACCTTCTTCATCATTATTTTCATCCTCACATCGTCAACATCATCGTCAACATCATCACCACCATCATCACCACCACTAAGAGTTATTCATCATTATTATCATCATCATCAACAACAACATTAGAATCATATTTCATCGTCATCATAATCATCATCATCATCATCATCGCCATAATGGTCATCATCAGTTTTAGCCGTCTTTTATTTCAATACAACTCGATGTTGAGGTCATTAACACGTTGTACTTGACGACAGTTACTTAATACATTCGAGAGTATTGTATTGAAATATTGCTTTCCTAGAATGAGTTCAATGACAAGTGACGGTGGACGTTCATCATCGTGTCTATATCGTCATCAGCCGTTGCAATTATCGTCACGATATTGGGCCAATGACGAATTACAGCCATTCCTGTTATCGCCCCAAACAACTGTCGTCGGCAGAATTTTTACGTTATAAATAATCTGAATACTCTGTAATAAAATCGTCCAAGCCTTCTGTTCTCCTCTTCCTCTTTCCCTTCCTCTTCCCCTTCTCTTCCCCTTTATCTCAACCTCCTTCTCTTCTTTCCCGCCACCTTCTCCTCCTTTTCCTCATCCTTCTTCTCGTCCTCCTCCCTCTGTCTCTCTTCCTTTCTCTTCTGATTCTTCTTCACCCGTCTCCTCCTCGTCCTCCCATTCATTCCGCTTTTCCCCTTATTCAACTTAATTTTTTCTTCCGCCTTCTCCTCTTACTCTTCAATTTTCTTCTCTCATTCCCTTATTCCTCTTTAACCGTCATCTCCTCCATCTCTTACTTTAACTGCTCTCTTTCTTCCTCTTATTCCTCTTTATCCTCCATCTTCTCCTCTTGCTCCCATACTTCTTTTTCCCCACGTTGTCCTTCTTCGTCCTCCTTCTTACGTCCTCTTCTTCCTCCTCATTGACATCATTATAGACACCGTCACCGTAATCAAATTTACAATACTTACCATGGCGTCGTCATCAACATCATTACCACCGCAACAAACACTATCACGACTTGTTACTAAGTACATAATATTTAATCCCAATATGTAACAATGTATTGATTAATTGCTCATACTAGGAGACTTCTCTTGACGAGAAGGCACAGCTAGTTGTGATTAGAATTAAGAACTAACGATAACACATTTTGGCAAAACAGATACTCATGGTCCTCAATATGTCGTTTATCATGTCAAAGCTACTGTCTAGTGTCCACAGAAGCCAGTTTCCTTAATCCTGCGCCACCCCGCGACCACCATTTTCGTCGATCACCACCGTAGCACCATGAGGTCTTCTCGGCTTGACCTCCCGGATTCTGACCTGGCGACCGTTGCGTTTTGAATTGTTATAGCGCCTGTATGCTGGTTATCCTGTCGCGTCTTTCGTGACGAGCTGAGAAATTTCGAAGATTTACATTTACGTTGCATTACGTTACATTGCATTTACAACGTTTGTAGGCTAGTATGCTCACACGATATATCCTCAGTTGAAAGACTGTTCATTTGCTCAAGTGGCGCTACATAAGTGTGAAAAAAACGGCTCCGATTACAATCGTTGTTTGGTAAATATCGGGCCAATCATCCACCTCCATTGTGTTACAATATCGATCAACACTTTCAGAGCAGCAACATCAAAGGCAGCAGACATGTACAAATGTACATGTACATCGATTGAGACAACAAAGCAACTGAAACTGAACAATAATGCATTTGTAATCTGATCATCATACGCAATAAAATACGAATACGCGATAAAAGCACTGTTTGCAACATTAAATATTCTAAACCATGCATATATATATATATATATATATGTGTGTGTGTGTGTGTGTGTGTGTGTGTGTTTGTGTGTGTGTGTGTGTATGTGTGTGATTTTCGATGTACATGGATGCATGTATACTATCATGTAGGCATACTAAGTATGTACAATCAATTATAAGCTTGTATATATGCATGTGTGATGTGCGGGGTTGTACAAGTTGTTCAGCATTTGTAAAACGGTTCACTCTACTAGAGACGCTTTACAATTGCTGATTCGCATACCAAATCCGCAAGGTCAAGCGGGAAGAGGCAGATTTGAGAAAAGCGAGAGAGGATAAGAGGTTGCTACTCAATAGATTCGTTGAGGAAACAGAGGAAGAAAACACGTTCTAAAGAGAGGGATGCTTTGAAACGACGGATCTAGACTGAGTCATTACAGTTCTTGTACCGATACGAGTAACCAAAAAGTCACGTCGATTGACCCAATGAAGTGGACGGTCGGTGGAAGCTGTATGAGGCCGAAGTATTACGTTAACCAGGTATTTTAGGGATAGACTCCGCAAAGACGTTGAGATTAGGATAAACATTTAAACCTGTATGCGAGCTTGGGAGGGGACCAATGAAGTTCATCGAACATAATTATATAGGTATAGGCCTACAGATTCGAGAGAAACGGAGAGGGAGGGCTATCAACCTACCATTACCAGGTGCAAAGTGGTTTGAAAGACCTGCATTCTGCGTAGAACCAGCGCATGATAACCTATCACGCTTGTTAGCACACCCCTTCTGCAGGATCGAATTAACATTCTGTGAGCTTGGTTCTAAAATTGAACAGTAGGCCCAAAATATGTGTTTAACCAAAAATGTAAACTACATATCTATCAATTTAAAACTGCTTACGATGTACTCTAAAAATATAACAACTGTAAACAATCTCTTGAAAATCAAGCAGCTGTACAATTTCACAGTAGATGTTCACAAGTGTTTGTTAGAAGTAAAACAGGCGTGTGTGCTCATACTGATCACAGTAGTAAACTATTAGCAAAAATTCCACGAGTCCACAACACGGAAGAATCTCTGCACTAGTGTTCCCTTCGTTTTCTTAAATAATTTCTACCTGCAGATTGATTATTCAAGATGAAAGACAAATGTCGGATAGGAATGAATCGTGCATGACCTAATGTAACCTTGCTATACAAAATAATGTTCGATTCGTCCGCTTCAATAAAAACTGCATTGCATTCGAAATTTCTTATACCGATACCACCCTTCGCTTGCATTAATGTGCATTAATATTTCGAATAGGAGGCTTAGAATCCTTAACAAGTTCAAATATGAACACCGACTTATTTACATGCAACAAGTACATATTCGTCAGCGATTTGGCCTAAGCCTCATAACAGCAGTAAAATCAAAGAGTTCTAGACATCGGATCGAAATCAGCTCGACTTTATCAATTAGACAGCGCAATGGAAACGTAACCGACACAATGGAAAGGCATTTCAGATTCAACACTTTGTAACCACGAGCTTCCCAGTCACTTACAGCGGGCCATACACCCGCCGTTAAGATGTTAAACAGATTTTATTTATACCACGTGTTTTCTTTGCCTATGTTTGCAATACGAGTGAAACTATAGTTTAAACCGAATATATACATCTATGCGAGTTTGATTGGAATGACGATAAAAGCCAGGCGCTGAAACCCAAAGACAGGTGCAGCCAAATCCAAAAGTCGATTCCCTCCATTGAAACAGAGTCCAACTGTTCTCCCGTCGTCGTCGACCTCCTCGTTGCTCGTCTGAACCATGACATCATCGTCGTCGTCATCATCCGCTGCGGACGGTGATCTTGCTGAAGAAGAGAGCGAATGCTTCGCAGCAGGGTGCGCATGCGCAATTGACGATGAAGCTGTACATCTTCTGGATGCATCCGATGTTGATCTGGCAGACGCGTAGCATTGGTGCCACCTGCCAGATGTGGCAGAAGCTGATGCAGGCGAACTTGAACCCCCAGCAGAGCGCAATGGGAATGGCACAGAGCGTCGTCAGGAAGACGTAGCAGCATCGCTTGGCTCCTGTAAAACACCGGAAGCTGTTCCGCCAGACGCAGTCGAGCGAACGAACGCCTTCCGGTTCCCCGAACACGTCTTCGAACAAAACCTATGAATGCCAGTAATGTAAAGAACAGGCGAAGCTTAGAAGGGAACCTACGTAGTGTAAAGAAGGCAAGGGAACCTACGAATGCAAGTATGTAATGTAGGACAAGGGAACCTACAAATGCAAGTATGTAATGTAGGGGAATGGAACCTGCGACTGCTAGTAATGTAAAGTTGCACTAATGTGACGATGTAATGAAAACGTCATAACATATAGGCCCACATGAGATGCCATATATGGAGTAATCTTGTCAATGCGACTTGTGTAAAATTCAACGTTATAATCTTAAATTACCTAATGCGATTCAGCTGACGCTTCAATTATGTGATCCAGCGAGAAGACTATTATTAGCCTTTATGTCGAGATCGACTGCTATGATACAATTATGTGGATAACGTTCAACCCCATAAGGTCATAGGTTAACCTCTCTCCAGTCTTGTTCCTAAGCTCAGGATGTGACACTTCTAGCCATCCTAAGGTTTATAATCCATAAATTGCCTTTCAGCAACAAAATTTTCATTAGCATGTTGGCAAATTGGCTATAGATCTAAACTCGATGAGGCCGGGATCGACCCCTCGCAAGGTGGAGGAAATGACCCTCCACCGGAGTCTCAGGCCTGAATCCCTTGGCACGCCATTTCACCCGCGATCGATACAACAGTGTGGTCATAAGTCCTAACTTTGCTCCATCGCCAGGCTCTTACAATGCCGCCCTTTGCAGCTGAAGAAGATTATTCATGAATAAATAATGATCCAATTAAGCAAGGGACTTCCACATGTCCCTTCGTTAGATCATGGATGCAATCCTTTCGCCTGTCGGCTTATGTCTGGTTGCTAAGGAAAATGGTCGGTGGGATGACGCGCCAACATAATAGCGACGCGATAGAGAGAGAGAGAGAGAGAGTGAGAGAGAGAGAGAGAGAGAGAGGAGAGAGAGAGAGAGAGAGAGAGAGAGAGAGAGAGAGAGAGAGAGAGAGAGAGAGAGAGAGAGAGAGAGAGAGAGAGAGAGAGAGAGAGAGAGAGAGAGAGAGAGAGAGAGAGAGAGAGAGAGAGAGAGAGAGAGAGAGAGAGAGAGAGAGAGAGAGAGAGAGAGAGAGAGAGAGAGAGAGAGAGAGAGAGACAGAGAGAGAGAGAGAGAGAGAGAGAGAGAGGAGAGAGAGAGAGAGAGAGAGACAGAGAGAGAGAGAGAGGACAGAGAGAGACAGAGAGAGAGATGAGAGAGAGAGAGAGAAGAGAGAGAGAGAGAGAGAGAGAGGAGAGGAGTTATAGAAAGGCATAGAACCACAGCGACATAGGTGAACACCGCCCTAAGGTGAACACCGCCCAATGTGAGCATCTTTGATTATTTCACTTAATTAGCATAGACAGTGGCGCCACTCGGTGAATATCCGTAACAACAACAAGCGTGTCTGAGAACGTCAAAAGAGTGTCTAGGCCTACATTTCTTTCTCGCATAATGCTAGTGCTTTAGAATAATACCCTATAAATAAACTTATTTTTTCTTTTTCGTAAATGATCGATAACTTGGTGTAATTTTGGCCATGATACAACTACAGTTATTGTTAGAATACATAATGTTTCCACTTTATGAGTGAGCGCTGATAAGATTTTTATCTTGTGCCGTTTAATTGTAAGAATTTTGTTCTTACACCGACTGCATGTGCCGAAATGTAAGCACTATATAGGCCTAAGGACCGGATTGTGAGCACGGTGCTCAAATTGCGGCCGCATTGTGAGCATTTTGCTCAATCAATTTTTTCCAGATTTCCATATTAGGTCTAAGCAATGTGGAGTACTATTATAATGCGAAACGTTTGAGTGGAAGATTATGCGACCATGCTGTATTTAAGGTACATGCTAAAGATTTCGAAGGAACATCGATCGTAGCAAGGTAAAAGTCAGACTTCGACAAAATGTGCTCTCGTCATTGCATTGAATAGTCCGCTCTTCGCGGCTCATAACTTCATATATACATTGTCGACGCTTCACATTTAGTTAATACATTTTACAGTTTTCACGCTCTACGTATACCTAATAGATGTCATAGCATCGAATTATATCTATTAGGTCAATGTTACATTTTGCCATTTTGCAGCTAAATCGATTGACTTACTTTTTATCAGTGCCAACCTTTAAATTTTGAGGCTCGTAGATTAATTAGAAATACATGGGCTTATACTCTGTGATCATCGAGAACCAAAAAAACATGTGATCGACTTATTCGATCAATTAACCGTGAACCTGCTCTTACCTGTTCATATTAAATTTTTCCTAAGCGTCTATGCATGTGTGTAGGCCCTATGTGCAGTTGGGTATACGCTTATGTGTACCTGTGCATGTGTGAAAATTATGTAAGTGCATGTATGGCTCTGGCAATTTTCATAGCGCCTTTAAAGACCAGCATAGAGGTGCTTAATATGGGGTCTAAAAATATGCGTCTTAACATTATAGCTTGAAAATGTTTTCTAAGCTTTACTGAATTAGTTCATAAGGTTAATGCATGACAAAAAACCTTATCGTGTTTTGGTTGGGTTGATGGGCTTTGTACTTTTCCATCGTTTTCCATTGCGACAACGCTGGTGCTACTGGTTAGCACAATAACTTCCTGTCCATGAATTATAAACTAAACTGTTTTATTGCTATTTAATACGATTGCATTCGTCGATTTCAGACGAATAAGAGACGTACGTAATGGCCTCTGTAGATAATCATAATTATTATCGAATAATCGGCGATTATTGCACTGGATGATCGCCATTATGGACGTCCGCATAGGAGGGGAGGAGTGCATGGTCAGTGTGGGTGTATAAATCGGACGTTATAATTCTCCTAGCTTAGGCCTACCTTTACGTGGTCGTTAAGGTTGTTCGGGTCCCTCATTTCCATATCTGGTCCGTCCGACATTTTTTCCGTTTTGCTGACTTTGGTATAAATGCCTCAAATTGTGATCGACCGTCGGATCTCAGAGATATCCTCAGACACTGGAACTTTTTCTGGCGTCTGAGCAGTCGATATGTGCGGCAGGTCTCTTGGCGTCAAGCAACTAAAGGATCAATCTAATAACAGTTACTGAGAGAATAGAGACGTTGCTACGACACTGGGACCAACGGAGCTGCAACGCTGACAACGAGGCAGACATACATGCAGACAGACAAAGAGACTGGTAGAGAGACAGCAGCAGAGACAGGGTGTACCCGCAGCCTCCTCTGTGGCTCACCAGCCACCATTGACCGCCGCCAACTGTTTATGGCACCGGTTGCCTAGCAGCCCTCAAGCATAAACAGATGACGTGCTTCTCGGCTGGATCACTCAACCGAATCAGGCTATTAAATAATCCACGACCTTGGGCATAAATCGTGGTTGCAGCCCTTGAACTCAGAAAATGATAGTAGACGATCTGCGGATGAGGGAGCAAAGCAAATTGATACCGATTTCTGGACTAAAACAATTATTGAGCACGTACATCTTGGACGGTGGACCAGAGAAAAATCTAATAAAAAAATAATTGGATTCATTATTAGACCTAGGGCCCACTTCTTTTCGATCAGTAATTCCGTCCGTACGTCGGTACGGCACTCAGCAATGTTGAAACTCAGCGCAAAAATATGGATGCATCGAAGTTGTAAATAGATGGATAAATTAAATAAGTGCATCCAAGAGGCGCTCAGACTATGCCGCGTGTCTCTGTCTCACTGACCTACTGTGCATGCCAGGCATATATAAAAACATATAAATACATGTATATATATATGCATATATATAAATATATGTACTTATTACACAGAATTCCGTCTAAGACACCCGTGATATTGCTCTGCCTAGTAGTCTGAAATTTCTCTGTCTGCTTTATGAACTCAGCATTTCTGTGAACGGATCTGCTACAAACAGGCGATCACTCTGTAAAAACCTTTTGGAGTCATTCTATCACAATCAAAACTTTTCAGCGTCATCGATTTTCTGTGGTATGGGCGAATATAGGCCTACAGTGTACACTTCTGAGCTTAAAAGGAGGAGAGCAATATAACAAATGCAGTCGTATTGAAAGTTTAATAAGCTTCACCATCAAGAAGTAGGCTGCCAAATTATAGTCCGCCGTAACAATCATTGATGCAATCGATACAAAAACTCGACCTTGATGTTAGTGTAGGGCTGTAGGCCCAAGAAGAAATGTATAAGACGTATCGTATACAATAAAATATATGCATACATGTAAGTGCGCTGTACGTTTCACCAGACAAAATCATCAAATTCAGCTGAATTTAAATCAGCGCAGTTCGATCATAGCTCAACGATTTTTAATTCTTCGGAAGTGCCCAACTACAGATGCAACAGGTCAAAATTAACAATCATACATAATGTTTCTGTAAATGCCAATAAAACTTGCTAAGTAAGAATCACTCATAAACCTACAAAACTAAAACTGCACACGACTCACTGCATGCGTCAAAGAAAAACAATATGACAGATATTTCTTAAATTACCAAACTATAATGCATAACTAGCTGAAATCGAACTTCCGATAACGTTACATCACTGAACTGCATAGACACACACGCAGTTCACAGGCTTTACAACGTAACTACAGACATACTAGAACGTCTGCTTTGTAAAATTATTGCAGAAGTATAGCATGGATTAACGTATTTTCGTCCACTTTAGTTGATTAGGCTACTATATATGAGGTATATTCAGACTATCATTCAATTCGAAAAACGTAAACAGATTCTCGGTCAAGTTCATAATGAACTAGAAACACAGTCTGAGAGTGTGATTAACAAGGAAACCATTTCATTGATACACCCACAAGTCAAGACATAAAATATTGGCCCCCAACAAAGTTGTTTAATCAAACCCAAATATCAGTATACAAATTTCCAACACATGCACCACGTAACTGCAGACTTTCATCCTTCGTTTAGGCCTAGCTACCATGGATTCCTCCTATTCGAAATCTTGTTAGAGGCTTATAAGTATAGTTGTCAACATAGGCCTACGTAAAATGAACGTCAACCCTCCATAAGCGACAGAAAGTTGATTAATAAAATAACAATTATTCGTCGTTTTTCTAAGTAAAACAATAGTAACACAGACAGTTAGTTCAACTCCCATCATCAACTGCTGGACTGATATTAAGCTAATATTTTCGAATGCGAGATAATGGCCAATTAATTATTGATATACAAATTGACTGAATAACAAACCAATGAAACCATCACCTGATATTTGCAAGGCTGGACAAAACAAAGCACCGAATTCTCTGCAGATGCATAGTTAAAGGCCACATCTTTATCACATTCCATAGACAAAATAATTGACGATCAAGACGCATCAGTTTAGCTGGCTAAATTCCGGTAGGGGCTACAGGGGCGTATTTAGGAAGGACTTACGGGTTCAAACCCCGCTCCCAAATGCCGACCATGGATGTCTAATGGAACCAAAATATGGAACCCACCGCCAAAATTGCTTCCTGGCCACGCCCTTGAAGGGCAATATTTGTCTCCCACACGTTGTTTTCGCTAAAGAACGCCTGGAAACATTCCTAAAAGCCAGGCGTCTATGGTCACCTATAAAATTCCTTTCAAAGAGTCTCTGAACTTACCAACATAGCTGATGCCAAACTCTTCTTCGACGTATTACACAACCCCAAAGCATGCTCTTCACCAACCCTTACCTCCATTATGTCGTCTCTCCATTCACCAATTAAAACTTAGAGCACACAAACATTTGCTCCCACCCATCGATAACTCTCAATGCATCCCAAGATCCTTAATTAGACCTATATAAAAGTATTTACAAGTTCGTCGTACAAGTGAACCTATTTTTCTTAGCCATTATTATGCTAATCATGACAGCATTTCTGCGCATTATCAGATTATTATCCGTTAAATAAACTAATGTACTAGACCTGTATTAGTCTACATTTACTTATCTATTACGCCAGTGTAACAATGATTACGCGTAAGTAGTGACATATAATAAATAGCGCGCTAATGCTAGTATAAAATAAGTCAATAGAATTACATCAGTTACAAAACAAGGCAATATGTAAGTTCCTGCAAACAATGAAGAGAATTATTAGTAGGCTACGTCAGGTCAGCCTGGAACAGAGGTGCAACAAGGTTTCGAAAGGTGGGGGGCATAATTTGCAAAATATTGAATTTTGCCGCCCCCCCCCAGAAACTTGAAAAATGGAGTGGCACGAATTATTTTAACAATAGTTAACTTAAAGTGCCATTGGAGTAACATAAAAAGAACAGATTTGGAGGGGGCACATGGGGGGACACTGAGCACTCAAACTGGGGGCTTTGCTCCCCAGTTTTGAAACTGGGGGGGGGCGGTGCCCTCTGCCCCCGCTTGTTACACCCCTGGCCTGGAACAATAACAGGACCTTAACCCCAATGGGTTCGGCCGTTATTGTTGGGTAACGCGCCGTCACGCCTGTCTTGGGTCCCATATCAGTAGGCCCATATTGTCCATGGACAAGTAAAGATGTCAATCATCTTGGCGGCGTCATAATAAACGCTATAAATCAATTTTAAATGAATAAGTAATCTGTAACAATAACCATAGTAAAATTAAAAGGTCTAAAAGCAACGAGATCATTTAAAATTAATAGACGATTATAACGAATTTACATAAAAAATCTGCTTAGTCAACAAGGTCCAGCAGCATCAGATCAGAATATGATCAGTTTTCAAAGTCAATTTCACTCAGAAAACATCGTCATAGACTAAAATCACGGTCTCTTTCTTCCTTATCAAGCGCAAAATCAAAATTGGTGACTATTATAAAGTTTATGAAACGGCAAAATGGTCGTATTTTACCTGATAGCAAGATTCAATAGGTCAACAAAACGTAAAATGGAAAAACGCTTGCAACCAGCTGCACCATGCCAACCCGCTGCTTTTGATCAGGCATGCAGACGTTTTAGTTTGAGACAACTGTTAAACATGCTTGCAACCTAACTATGCAATACCGCATTCAGAAAGTATATATATATATGTATATATATATACTCCAGTTACAGGCTGATATTTCGTGATCAAAGGAAACCCAACGTACAGCACATGAGATATTAGTATTATATTGGGAAAACATATAGATAATTGTAAACGAAAGCTCCAGAACAGAAACAACATTTGGTGCTTTCAGTTGCAAGACTTACATAAAGGAAGAGCACAACGCACGGTTAGACACTGAACATCCATGCCATCTGTTAGCTGTCGACGGGAATCCGTCGGTTGGTTCCACGCTTGTGCGTGGGTCCACCACCGATGACTCTTTGCAGCCTACCGTGGATAGTTTTGCTAACAATTCTTGTATTTACTCGATCACTATGATACTTAACATCATTCAGGCAAGCGCAGAGAGCGCCTCTGAGTAGATATCTCGAAGGGCGCTATATAAATGCTCGATTACATTACATTACACATAAAACACTCAATACAAAAGTGGTTACCCGTGGCAATCGCTTTCATCAGTCTTCACACCAGGGTTCAAACTGTTAAATTTCAACGGGGGGGGTGGGTTGAAAAATGTTCACATGTCCAGACCAGAATCTTTAAGAACCTGAAACCGGTATAAGGATAAGGGCTAAATTGTAGAGAGTAATTGCGGGTTTTCGGTGCACGAACTCGATTCTTAGCGGTGTTAAGAACTTAAGAATTATTAAGCCAATGAAAGCTGATTTTGGGTTTGCTAGATCCCAGGGTATTAGTTGAAAATGAACTGGCGGGGTTGAAAAATGAACTGGGGTTTGAACTAGAGCTGTACCGAATACGTGATTATCACTATTCGGCCGAATACGAATAACGGGACCGACTATTCGGTCGAATACGAATACGAATAGTGTTTAGTGTATAAAATAGATCTAAAAGTAAAAACATTCATAATGTCGAAGGTACACTGAACTTTTACTTTACAAAATGTAGTACAGAATAGTAAACATTTAAAACATTTAATGTTTTGCAGCCTCCAGTCAGTCTGCGGTAACTAATAACTAGCACTAAAAGTATTCTAAGTATTAAGATCACAAAGCAGAAAGCAGCAGCAGCGGGAGACTCGGGCAACAGCAGCTATTGTGTTAATGTGAAAGTTATTTCAGTCCACTCGCAGTGGCTGCAGCAGCCGCCGTATATGCAGAAGCGGATGAAACGTGACCACTATTCGTATTCGGCCCGACCGCAAGTATTCGGCCGAATACCGAATAGTTATTAGGTCCACTATTCGGCCTCGAAGCGAATACGAAGCGAATGTTCGGTACAGCTCTAGTTTGAACCCTCCCGATTCCCCAACAATTCAGTCACTGTTTCAGACCAAGTTCCCCGTGCAAAGACCCAAACATTTCCCATGTACATTTGTATAATTAGTACACGGCAGAGTAGAAACTGCAAGACACTTAAAATAATTCTATAAATCTGCAAAACAGTCTGTATCAACAAAATCACACGCTTTGGAAATAGAGCAACAGTCAAGACAACAACAATTTCTATGAACATCAGACGTTGCAACTCTTCTGTTCATAATACAACAAAACAACCAGTTAATGTGGTTATTAAGAGATGCGATTATCCCAGAGTCTGAGTTTTCAAGTGAAATTTGTTCGAGGTATAATTATATATATACTTCAGTCAGCTCTGCTGTTTAGACGCTTTCAGTGCAATGCAACACAAATTTTTTAAGTTATATATAAATAGATTTCAGGGAAAGTTTATGGTGAAACCAGTAGTTCCCAATGAGGTATTATGGTTGAACGGGGTTATGTCCACCAGTAAGAAACCCCGAATTGAAATATAAGAATTTCCAAGTCAAAGAATGCTGCTCAATATAAAATATATTTACTCTTCATTAAAATCAATTATCAAGAACAAGCTGAGCAAAGTAGACATTCACTGAAAACCATTCGGAAAAAAAATAACTCTTAAAGTTACAAATGCAAGCTATATCGCTTGCTGCTTAAAAAAGAAAGCCACCACATCAAATAAGGAGTATGCAACTAAGATACACTAAAACATATACAAACAAATCTGATGAGACCATGAATAGAATAATAAAAATAGATAATTAAATATAAATTAAATTGACCGTGAGACCATAATTTCTTGCCTATTGTAAAAGTCTAAATTGGTAGAAAAACAATGGCATAGCTGCACAAAAAAATCTTTGACTACAAACTAACAGACAGTGAGGCACATCCGGTCTAAACCCTAAAGCAGCTGAGTAATGAAGGCTTGAAAACTACAGATTTCACCCGAAAAAATTAAATAAACCTACAAAGACTATTTAGAAAAAAGAAAATGCACCTAGCATGTGTAGATAATCACCTTCCGAGGAAACAATCGAAGAAAGAAAAGAACTGCATGTGCCTTTATCAAGTGGAATGGTCACAGAGCACAAAAGTCAACACCTAATAAGCTCCTAACAAAAACCATTAGGCTTCTGAATAAATAACCAATCCTAAAACTGCTGAAATTAAACTCGAAAGAAGTACTGGTATGCGTTCAACCACCGCAGAATGACACACGAAATAAAACCACGCTAGCAAAGTCCCTAGAAAACCAGGCAACACTTCAACGCTGCTACTCTGTCATTGATACAACTGACAATCAGTTAAACATTGGATTATCATCGTTTACGTCACGACGTGCAACGTTCTCAAAAAGTGTGGCCCGGTTCTGATTCTCACCCTTCTTCACCCAGTGTCCGTAAATACGGAACGCACCCATGTCGATGAGGTTGCGAAGAGGCCGGACTTCGTAAGGATTGGTTGTCACTTGATTGAGACTGATGATAGAGTCCTGGACTCTCAGGACACGCATACGATGAATGGCCGCAACAACGTATGCCCCAGCCTATATATCATAACAGACGTCGTCACAACAACTTAAATGTGTGATGATGCAAAGTAAACTTCTAAATTGTATTGTATTTAAGCATCTGTAGAGTGCTTCTAGTAGGGTGAACAGTTTGAAGCGCTGCCAGTTCGCAAGGCCCCACAAGAAAAAACAGGTTTCGAGAAAAGCAAAGGAGGATGAGAGACTGACAGATGTAATATTAGAGTAATTGAAGCAAAGGATCGAGACTGAGCAGTGAGCTATAGCTGTTTTATAAAAGACTCACCAATGCTGAGATTACAAATTTTTAGTTGGTCTTTATGTGGTAAAATGTTGTATGGTTCCCGAGATCACCTCATCAGAGACTGTATCTTAATTTTTAAACAAACATCAAGACCAAATGGCACACCATGCAACATACAATGTCTGATCAAATTCAGAGACTTTTGTTGTTTCACTACCATCACAAATAACACGTCAATTGATATTATTATTGTAAAAAATTATGAAGATTATAAAATATAAGTTACATAACTAAATACACTGTGTAAGTGCTGGCAACAGTCACTTAGAAGTCAAATTGTATTTATAATCGAACCGCTGGATGGACAGGAAAGGAAAAGCACAGGAGCAACTCCCTGAGACAACCGAGAAACATTTATCACATTTTATCACATATGAGGCAGGCAATAATGCATTTCAAAGTGCTGTTACATAAGCAATAAATATAAGCATATAAATTAAAATATCATAGTTATACAGTCTTTCACAGCATATTTAATAGCTGAACTAACCTTAAATTTTCGTCGAGCATGAAATTTCAAATTAATATTCTGTAGAACATAAAAATAGATTCCCGCATTAGACCCATAAAACATTGAAGGCAAAAAACTGCTATTGACTGCTGAAAGAATAGACGCAACCAAGAATATAAAAACAATCACACATAAATAAATATATAGCAGAGTATATATTATAATTATATATATGTGAATATACATGTATTACATAAGCATTTAATTATAAACAAGAACTTTTGGAACAGGAAGAAATTGGCTTCAATTTCAATGATCATTCTGCAATGGTAAAACTTGAGGTGTGCCACACTCTTTAGTGCACACGTGCTCCTGCTACAACCATTTGACCATATCAATCATTCAATGAATCAATCAATGATTCAATCAATCAACGAAATTTAATATAGCTTCCATTCAAGATATCTACTCAGAGGTGCTTCCGGTCCGACTACGGCTAAAGAGCGCAGTTTTCAATAATGAGTGGAACGCAGATGAGGAAGTTTTGGGCAGAAGGCAAAGCTCCTAGGGTAACCCATTCCCTGTGGTTGGACCCACCACTGCAAAGGCCCGGTTCTGCATCATAGAAGTGCAGGCAAAGGAGACAATCAAGTTCCCACAAGCAGGGGATCGGAGACACCGTGAACCGACATTGGCAGCAACAGGTCGACACAGCTCTTGAAGGTTAATAGCAGCAGTGTTTGGCCCATGCCAAAGCCTCCATCCTATCCCATCTTATTTCTACAATGAATTTGCCGGCCATCACAAACTGTCAACACTGTCAACACGCTTGAACTAACTCTGTACACTAATACCACATATTGACCAAACATGAGAAACCTCAGAAGATCATGTTTCTATCATATTAGGGCAATAGGTCACACAAGGTCTTATCAAAGACACGTCACAGGCCATATAGTGAGGTGAGCTCTTGCCTGAATTATGCCAGTAACTTCCTTGATCCTGAAGAAGGCATGCTCCAGACACTGTTTTGCTGTGAACCGCTTACAGGGGTCGACATTCAGCATTCCTTTAATCTGCAAATGAGAAATGAAAGATTTTCTATACTGTTGTTGATGACCAATAATTAATATATAAAATCATTTATATCTTATAATCCCAACTCTTCACATATGCAGGCTACATCTTTAAAGTGATTGCAACTCTAGCAGTATATTTTAAACTCTGCATTTCCATCTGCATTCAATCAATCAATGTAGCTTGATATAGCACCTCTTCATGAAATGTACTCAGAGTAGATATGTTTGTAAAAACAGTATTACTAAAAAATAGATCTTAAAATATGACTGCACCTACTTATTTAAAAACACATCGTTTAACAGGTGAACCAGAAATGAATTTTGGTTGAGCGTCAAAATCAAATATATGTTCTCCACGATAAGAAATGCAGTAGTATACAGACAGAAAGGTTCTCCATCCGAAAATTACATGTATAGGTTTTTCACATAACAGGATAAACTAACGAGATCTTTGGCATCGACAGAGACCCCGTCCCACTCTGAGCTGCTTAATGAGTATTTTCCATCCATAATCTGACGAATCATAATATGCTGCTTCCGGTTCCAAAATGGCGGCGATCCAACAAGTCTAGAAAATCACCGATATCACACAAATTATTCATGACATTTCACTTCAAAGGAATTGAAGGTACCTGAAATGGTAAAAAATTTCAAAACATATGAATGTTGCTCAGCAAATAATAACTGACTTCAAGAACATGTAACAGTTCAAGAATATTTCACTGTGGCAATTGTGATCTTGGTTACAAGTGTCAGCAGTTGTGCAGGTTTTATAAATCACTCAAGTCTTTATCTCAGCAACATGTATGTTTTCAGTTAGGTAACAAGAAACCAAAGTGCAAACAATAGACATTTATATAGCTCATTTAGCACATAAAAAACCAATTTTGCACTTATTTACATCACAGAAAGTGTAATGTAATGCATTAACTA
The DNA here is from genome assembly GCA_959347315.1 of Bimastos eiseni. Classification (NCBI taxonomy): domain Eukaryota; kingdom Metazoa; phylum Annelida; class Clitellata; order Crassiclitellata; family Lumbricidae; genus Bimastos; species Bimastos eiseni. The sequence continues at coordinate 24,626,338 of OY365815.1, read as the reverse complement.
TTCGACCAAGTTTGGAGCATAAATTGATTACACCTGTAAATAAGACAAAAGGTACAACACAATTTCTGTAACAAATTATTGTCTATTTTGATTTTAAAATTTACTTACAAAATATGCATGATGACTCCAGCCGCCCAACTGCAAAACAGTGTCACATGAATAATTAAAAAACATGAAACAGAAAAATTGAAAGTGACATCTGAAACAACAGTAAAATTAATATTTAGTGCACTAGTCTTAGTGTATTCTGTATCATTACATTAATGTGCAAAGTTCAACAACTGCCCGTAACATGAACTTAATATATTCAGCAAATTGTTTAGATATAATACTAAAGCCCAACAATTTACAAGATATCCCTTCTTCACATACTATAATATGTATGCATGCAATTAAGTTAGCATTAAAATGCTAATTAACAATGCTCTCTTTTGGCAAACTTGTTAAAACATCGCATTGTTTTGTAATAGTTGAAGCTTTTAGGCGACCAAACTACAAGCACACAGAAACAGATCTGCTCTAGACAATACTACACTGCAATTGACAGGCAAAGACAGGGTCGTACTGAGCCATAATTGCGCCCTGTGCCTGCATATTAACTAACTTACTTACTATTGCATCGGTAAATGACGCATGATGACAGCACTGAAAGTACTTACATATCAACCGGCCGGCCATAACCAGGAGCGTTATCGTACATGGAATTGTGGAAAACCTCAGGGGCCATGTAGCTTGGAGTACCAAACAGCTCTACAGGACATCAAAAACAAATATGCAAAAATATTGTGGCATTCAGCAACTCACATTGTCTGCCTTCATTCAAGGCTACATTTCAAACATCTAAATTAAAATTATTATCAATGCATGCTTCTAGAAACAATGGATAAACTTTCAACCATATCGTAGAAGGAGTTATGGAAAGTCATCGAAAAGAAAAAGTTAATTCACATGTGACAGAGATCAATAGCAACAGACTTTTAAGAACCTATTTAATCCATTAATTAAAGACCTTGGATTTGATCTTTCAGTTAATAGACCCTGGAGTTAATCTGTCAATTAAAAGACCCTGGATTGAATCTTCCAGTTTAAAGACCCTGGATTGAATAATCAGAGGATCAGCAAAAAGATCATAACCAGCCACAAGGCAATGCGAACGAAAGAACATAATAATTAATCTGTTTTTTGTGCAAACTTAAATTTGACTTTCAGCCAGTTTCACTTGCCTTTAAGCTCTGTGTCGGTGCTGACATTGACGGCAAATCCAAAGTCTGACACTTTGACATTGAAGAACTCGTCAAGCAAAATATTTTCTGGCTAAAATGCCACAATAATATGATGAATTAGCAACAAATTTTCATTAAGCAATTCTTCATAATGGGATTGTATGTACTCAGGATCAACATATACCATAATCCAATTTAGAGACTGCTGTCAATTTTTCACCAGATAACAAAGGCCAGTGGCCGATTGGTTAGATCGGTCAGCCCGTAATGTTCAGTGTGCGCTGAGCGAGCGGGTTCGACCCTCATCCGGGGAGTCACTGTGTAGGGACCTTGAGCAAGTACGTCGCCACACTTGCTCTGCCGTACAACAGCAAATGCACCACCGAGGCATGTGTGCACTTCTGAGCAAAAAATGTTGGAAGAAGGGCGGTATCATATTTCGGTAATAAAAAAAATATATATAGTGAATAAGTGACAGGTTTAGACAGGCCATACCTAAACTTACACTACACAGCTTGTTGCTGAACAAAACAAATTGCTAATAAGATTCTTCTATACTCAACTATACAACTAGAAACATGCCTTGAGATCGCGATGTACAATGTTCTTTGAATGAATGTACTCAACTGCCTCCAAAAGTTGTCGCATGACATATCTACAATGCAAAATAATGTGGCCAGCTTCAACAATGCATTCATTAAAAAAATTTAATTGAGCCATATAAATCATGATAATAGATAGTTTTAGAATGCAGATTGCTCAAAAAACTGATTTTCATAAGCCATATGGGTTAACTTTCGCATTCTATAAATTGAAACTGAGGTGCCCTGTAGAACATGAAAATACCTTTGTGATCTCAAAACTTCTAAAGTGCCACTTTAAAGCAAAGCGCAGGGCAAAAATTTATTCACCAATGCTGCATCAAATCAGAGGGGCTGTCAAAAGGATGGTCCGAGAAAGGGCAGAGTCCGGTTTCCAGAGAGTCTTTACTATACAATAGGGCTTGACAATGCAAAAATCTCCTGCTAAAAAGAAATTATGCAGTACTACCTTAAAGTGCCATATTATAACAAAACTAAATTAAAATGCTATATTCTAGACCTCAAGATTATCGAAAAGCTGTAGATCATGTTAATCTTAATGAAAATTTACTGTGCATACTAGTTACCTTGTTCGTTTTTCCGAAAGTTTCACTGCATTATTAAGATGTTCAAAAAGCTCTCCACCTTTACACCTAAAATAACAAGAAAAGAAAAATGAAAAGATTACCAGAGTTCACTTGATTATTATTATCTATGTCAAACAGTTAAAGAAATTCACTATTACTCGGAATAAAAATGAGATAATTCAAGAGGCAAATTCAGTATATCACTTTAATCAAAGTATATAACGTCTGAATCATTACACAGATAATTAAATGAATATAGTTATCAGAGCTCAATGTATCCCATATTTTCTTGCAATCAAGCAAACTGGGATCCATTAATATGTGATACCTTTATTACAGAAATATATAAAGATGAAGTAAAGTGCTGTGGGATTGGTAGTTAGTCAATACAAACAGTCAATTAAGAAAAGCCAATATTTAAAACTCACATCTCAAGCACAAGGAAAACGAATGCTGCCGTTTGAAAAACATCGTGAAGTTCGACTACAAACACATACAACACTATAATGGCACTTTTGGTCTTTACCTAAAGTGACATTCAAGGACAACAGACACAAAACTGTGCTGTGAATTTGCTCAGTACTTAATGTTCATAGTCTGACAAAGATCAAGAATCAATCTGGTAAACATATATCAATATTATTACCCTGTGTAATAATGAAAATAATTCCTGAGAGAAAATGGCATCATACTTATGTTTGGATGACCAGCACACTGTTTGAGGACATTGATCTCAGACTGGATTGAGATGAGGATTGCTGGATCAGATGTCAGATCTATTATCTTGATGGCATATTCTTTTGAGTCACTTTTGTCAAAACATCGTCTGACTGTACTACTCGCACCTCTGCAATTGAAACAAATTTTGACATAAAAGTCTGAGTATCCAGACATACCATCCACACATACAGATAATACCAATATTAGTGACTGATCTTGTTTCATCACATTAGGTGTATCATTATTATCAGTTCATGGTCTCGCAAAAAGTGAGGTAAAATTTTAGTTCAGTCTTTAAAAAGAAAAACTCCATGTGGACATGAATCGAGTGAACCTGTGATGCAGAGAATGAACTTGTGATGCTGCCTAAAGCTCATACAATGGACTTCAGAAAAGAGACAACAGCCATTAGCATGGGGAAAAACCAGCATCCATTGAAATAGAATAAAGAACTTACATGTTAGAAAATCCCTGCAACTTTCACAATCCCTATCTTCCAGTCTAACAAAAAAAAAGTCTTTAATGCCAAATACTAGAAAAAGTTCTGTTTCAATTTAGAGACATATAAACTTGAATTAAAGCAGTACCTTCCAAGCCAATCCCGCACGTGGTACTTTGCACACAAGTCAATGGCCGAACTAAGATCCGGAAGGTCGTCTTCGTTTAAAAAATCCGCAATGTCGATGGACATTTTATCAGATCTGTTCTCATTCCTAGAAATGAAGAATTATCATTCCAAGACACTTTCGAAACTAAAATGCACAACAAAATACAATGAATAAAGTTGGCAAAAAGAAGATTCGATGATTTAAGGCCATGTTTGTAAACCCAAACTATATACTGTCAGAAAAACAAAAGCCTTCAAAGAAGTAATGTAATGTAACATAAATCTTAGAAAATTTCTCAGTGCCCACAAAATCAATGTCAGAGTGAGAGCAGCTTATTCACCAGCGCAATACCAAATCAAGTCCGTAATAGCCAAGCCAAAATTAAGGAAGGAAAAATTTAGAGACAAATGAAGAAAATAAAATATAGAATTCCTAAATTGATCTAATTTAAAAATATTAAAAACTCTCAAAAGTCCCAAGCATTTGTTAGATCAAAATATATACCTCAGAGAGAACCGATTGTTTGTATAAATTTCTTTCTGACATCAAAGATGGAATCACAACATTAGGCCTCTTAAATTTATCATGTTGAGAATACTTAGTCCAATGTACGTCATATTGCATAAACTACAGACCTTTTCGCTTTCAATGCGATACATCTGTACTCCAGATTTGATGTTATACAATCGATGGAAATGCTACTTTATGGCTATGTAACGCTAGTTTTAGAAAAACGGGAATGTACGTGTATTTCGTGTGGACATATGTCGTGGATATTGTACTCATAGCATAATGTTGGTATCAAGGTTTCCCACTATTTATATGTACTGTTGGTATCAAGGTTTCCCACTATTTATATGTAGAGCATCGTAAGCCTTGTGCGGTTTGTGCGATTCATTTGCAAACACAATCGCGATAGGACGAGGAGGTAATTTTGCATTAAGGTGCCATTACTTAACGAATTTATGAGAATAGTTTCTGTTTGATGCGCGAAGGTTAATAAGCGTTGCCCTTTAGTAGGTCTACTGAGAACTCCGCATTATCGCATTATTTTATGTGTGTCAAGGTATAATGATTGAGTGAACCTGCAACTCTAATAACGGTTATTACGGATAACGATGCAAAAACAGCATACCGTGTGTTCTTACAAGTTAGCTGAAATTTTATTTTTCCTTTCACAAGGCCACAGGAAGTAAATTGTGTCAAATTTGCGATAAGAAGTTTTATATTGTTTACATCCCATGCACCGTTTAGAACGTTGACCCGTTGGCCTTGAACTTTGCTCCCAATTATTTGCCATCCATTGGCTGGCCTATAAACCTGACTTCAAAATGAATTGGTACACGCGGCGAAATGACCCAGCTTTCAAATTGGCACTGTCTCACAACTAGTAAACAGTTCTGTGGTGCTGCGTACTAGAGGTGCAAAAAACGAAGATTTATAAAATCAAAAGTTGGTTATTTGGTCTTTTGGTTTTATTTGGTTTTTGTTTTTAGTTTTCCTTTTAATTTTGTCACCACACTGTCTTGTTATAAAAAGCATCAAACACAGCTAGCACGAAAAGAGCTGCAACTCGCTTTTTTAAAATTTACCTAATTAAGCTTGCATTCGGACTGAATAACACACGATTAGTATTATAATAGTAATATTAGTAAATTGAATAAAAATATTTAAAAAACAAAACGAAAAATTGACAGTTTTTTTATCGAAGGTTTGGTTTTTTGCAAAAAACCAAATAACCAATAAACCAATCTGTTTGCAGCCCTGCTGGGTACTCATTTCTTTCAACGAAATACTTTTTAAAACCTTGCTTTGATCCAGCACAATTAGAAATTTTTTGGCGCTGTAGTATAGTGCTAAGCGTCGACCCGCAAAGTCGTTGTGGTGCAACAATATTGTTTGAAAAGAGATTTGTCCGACTCTGCCTACTTCGGTTGAAAAATACAGAGGGCCGTTGAGTGATGTATAGCCGAGATCAATGTGCATCACTTATAGGTGTGTATCGCACGCTGGTGTGAAGAAGAGTAGAAAGCCTAATTTTCGCTACCCCTAGGGTTGACAAATTTCCCATTCGTTAGATGGCGCTGATTGAATTAGATGTGGGGCGTGATCGCAGCCTTGCATGTCTGCCGTGCAGCAAAATAAGCAAAAAAAAACTTGATCTAGTCGACTTCTGTAATAACTTGTGATCATAATGTTCTTACTATAAATTTACTTGTAATGGTGCTGCGGTGTGTCTGTTTGAAATCAGTAAATGAAGCTTATTAATTATTGATACAATATTTGACCCCCACATGCAGTGTGAAGTTCTATCTAGACCAGTTTTATTATTGATGGTCTTAATTGTGATGTAGGCCTAAATGTATCTGTTTGTCAGGGTCGTCTCTTTTAGTTACGTGGGTTATTTTGTTTTGACGAATGCATTGTTCCTTTTAAAATTTGCCATTAAAATAGGTCAGCGTGAAAACTAAATTATTCTCTGACTAGTTTTCACTAGTGGTGCTAGATAATTCGCTTGAGGAATAAATACTGTGGCGGACAGGCCACAAGGCTTGAATGAATGATTTATTTAAATAATCGGCTCGCCATAGTGTTATTTTACGTCTATTTTTTTACAGTGTTGCGCATAGGAAGGAAGACCGATCGGCGGTTTTTAATTGAGTGCATAGCTTGCAGACGCATGAATTGGCTTGAGTACAGCCTGACATGCGGTGCATCGCTATATATGTGGAGCAGTGGTTCGTACTGCTTCATACGTAGAGTGGTTCTCGTACCGCTCCAGGGATCGTTGAGTGTTGCCATATAAATACGACCTCTAGTGACAGCCGCTCTCGCGGTCAGGCTGGTGCTGCTTTTCGCTGATCTGGTGGGGTGGGCCCCTCTGCCGTCGATCGCAAGACGGACCGTGCCCTGATCGTAGAAGTCAACAGGCTGACAGAGAAAGACCGATCGTGAGAAATGCTCACAGGTCTGGTTACCGTTCGAGAGTGCGTAAAGACCCGATCGTGAGAAATGGATGAATGAATGACAGGTCTGTTCGGAAATACGGGGAAGATGGTGACCCCGTTGGTGGCCGTGAGTGATACAGACTGGGTGAGTCCCAGAAGGGACCGACGCATATATCGAGAGAGACCTCGGCGGCCGACCGAGAGATAGACTGGGAAAAATCCCCGACCGTGCAGACCGTGGGAGTTCTGGTGGCCGAGATATAGTCTTGTTGGCTACCTAGATCGGTCATAGTTACTCCTCGAGAATACCAGCCGGTTGTCGGATACGTGACCCCGTCGGTGGCCGTGAGAAATAGAGATCGGGTAAAGCCCCGAGCAACCGAACGCTACATCGAGACAGATTATGGCGACTGTTGAGACAATTTTACGGGAAGAATTCCCCAGTGTACACGTTGGTTAAAAGACGGGGAGGGCGGCCCCGTGAAGCCGTTGGAAACAGACTGAGAGCTACCGGAGAAGCCGTTGACAAATACTGGAAAACATGAATACATTCGATAAATACGGGGAGGGTGACCCCATTGTTGCGTTAGATACAGGGAAAGTTCCCTTTGGTGCCGAAAACCTGATCAATTGTGGGCGTCTCCGCATATTCTTTCGATTTACGGTTTTCCGTAAATATCTATGCTTGGCTACCTAACGGTGGTCATACTTACTCCTCTCGTTTACCAGCAATCTGTTGAATTGCGTGTCTGATCGCAATGTCTTAGGTCGCGGTTTCCCCGCGTATCTTTACTTGAGTTACTAAACGTAATATCTGTACTTGCGGTGTCCCCGCAGTATGTCTTCTTGATTGTCTTACGGTCTTTCGGTAAATATTCTTACTGGCTACCTATGTTGGTCACAGTTACTCCTCTCGGTTTTTCCAGAAATCTTTTCACTTGTGTGTCTAGTTGCAATATCTTGGCTCGCGGTTTCCCCGCGAGGCATCTACTAATTTCTTCTTGTAGATCTAACTACATAATCTCTTTTCGAGGACTTCCTCGAAAGATCTGCCAGTGGTTCGTTCCAGTGTATAAAAGACAGAGTACAATTGCTTCAGAGAAAGTGATTATAATAATACAGGTCTGTGTGAAACATAGAGGTAACGTGGTGACACTTACCTCAGTTGCCTGTGAGAGAATCGAGTCTGAGAAACGAGAGTTGGTGCATTACCGTTGGTCAGATCTCTAGGTGACGAATACAAATATGTTCCTACGATGGGATGAATAAATGCAGTCAATGAGAGTTAAAGACATGTGAGAGTCTGGTTGATCGGATATTAAAGTATATGACAGATGCAAGCCGGCCGAGGAATATACTTGTTGGCTACCTAGTTCGGTCATAGATACTCCTCCCGTTTTCCCCAGGTTGTCGGAGACATGAAATGTCGGGTGGCCGCAAGAGATACAAGCCGAGTAGATTCCCGCAGTAGCAGCCGTACAAACCGCGAGAGCTGCCGGTGGAGAGTTGGCACATACGGGGAAAGTTCCCCATTGAATACGTTCGATAGAAATATCGGAGAAATTCCCGAAGGACCCGCTGGAATTACACGTGGAGGGTGAACACGTTAGAAGAGCACGTGACAAACAAGAGGAAACACTGGTGCCGATTGATACCTTCAGGTTACTAGTCAAGTAACTCTTCTTGATGGCTTTATAGTCGTTCGATAGATACTCTTGTTTGTTATCTACGTTGGTCATAGTTACTCCTCCCGGTTTTCCGAGTGTCAGAATATATTACGGTGTTGGCGGACAACTGCCAACGCAGATAACGGTCAATCGTGTGCATGATAACTTATGCGTGTGAGGCCGGTATGCCACACACGGAAATGGGCCAAGAGGCCGACGTAAAAGTCTGGGCAGTCGGAAACCCAGGGTAAAGATAGTAAGCAGACCAAGAATTGATGGATGCGTAAACATTACTGTTGGCTACCTACGTTGGTCATAGATACTCCTCCCGTTTTCCCGAAGAGTATCTATTTGCGTGTCTGATCGAAGTGATCGATACGAGTACGTTTGGGTAATCGGGTACCCAGGTGAATACATGGTTGTTTGTCGTCACACACAGTTCTGAGAGCTGACTAAAGTGCGAGGTCGGGCCCCCTCGTGCGTAGGTCGGATCGAAGATCTGTGTGCAGATAGCGAAGGTTATAGACAGAAGACCTTCACTATCAGTGTCCGTGAATACCATGCCAGTGTCATTTTTATCGAAGCAGAATATATCAGTGTTGGTGGGTAACTGCTAACACAGAGGACGGGAACTTAGTCAGTCAAATGTGCATGACAAAATATACGTGTGCGGCCGTTTATGCCATACACGGAAATAGATCGAGAGATACGTGTTGAGCAGAAGACGTGATAGCTAAGTGTCTAGCATGATATGACGAAGAGCTGCGAGACTGGTGTGTCTAGGACGACAGAGGTTAGAGAGTTGGGGACAGTAATGTCTAAGAGTATAAGACGTTGGATTTAGCTACCTATAATTGTATAGGCCGAAATGGCTTATGGACTTGTTTCAAATATGTCTGAACCTCGTAACTTAAGAGAACGTTTGGTGTCCCTAAATGGCGATAGTTTCAGAGTCACAAGATGCTGAACGGTACGACATCAGGTAGAGGAAGACGAGGCTAGTAGCTTGGAAGGTATGCAAGGCGAGGAAGACACCTGCCGGTATGATTATGAACCCTGTTTTGAGTACGGCCATCCTCAGAACGTTGCCCTTCCGGCGACCGCGGAATAGGCAGAGTCAGACCTCGTTACTAATTCGAGCCGTGTTACCTTTCTTGGAGAAGAAACCCGTCCCTAATCTTGCCTGGTGATAGTGAACATCCTGGTAGATATAGAGAGCAACCGTTTGGCATTGAGATTTGGTAAGAAAGTGACTCGGGCGACTCCAGGCGTGTCAGCGAGCTGGGGTCGACACCGTCCGTTAGCGCTAGGCAGGTGCTCGGTCGGCAGAACGCCACAATACTATAAATAATATTACAATTTACAGCCCAATGCATAAGCATATTTTAATCAATGCACTATTTTATGTCGCAATCGTAATCTCTAAAGACTTCTAAAGCGCCACTCGAAGGCAAAGCGCAGGGTACCAGCTTATTCACAAGCAGCTAGTGGTGTCGACTTCTTCCTTTCTGATAACGTATTCTTCATTATGATGTGTAGGTCTGTGTATATGTAGGGCCTACAAGGGCCTACAATCATTGGTCATGAAGGCCAGATCGCCCAGTTGCTAAGATTTAAGATTTAAAGATTTCCCAGGCAGAACTTGGCCTGTCATCTCAGCCTAGCATATAAGAAATAAATGAACTAGGCCTGTCATCTCAGCCTAGCAGATAAAAAAATAAAGAACGAGCATTTAATTCAAGCACATTTTTATGGATATATAAAAAACTAACACTATCGGCTATAAGAGACGTAGTCTACGTATACTAGGCGACCTTATTATATAACTGTCAACCATTGCTGACCTTTTTGACCCCACCTGTGCATGCCTATTGCATATACCTACCAATGTTTTCTTCGAGTAACTGTGCTATAAATTATTATTATTGTTTGAACGACAGATTGATTGATCGGTCATGATAAGGGCCAATATTATTAGGCCTCTATTCTATGGCGATGGTTTTTGCGAATCTGGGCTGAACGCTTCGAAGGATGGCCTGTAGGCATAGGCCTACCATTATTTGTTTTACATCCAACTTCAGTTCTGTTAATGTCTATACGGCCTATATAACGCTGCCTGCACGTATTATATAACCATTGTCCATTCTTCTATGTCTGATGCAGGCAGTACTACAGCAGCAGGCTTTAACGGCAGTCGACGTTAAACTGACTTGCAAGCGCCAATGATGAATCGCTGGTTTCCATAGGCCTCGACCAGAATTATCATTATAATTACATTGCGGGCTCTCAATCCTTCGAGATCTGCTGTTCAGTAGGCAATAGGACTGTCATCTTCTGTCCTATAAAAGATCACTATTGTCATCGCTTGCCAAGTCGAATATAAATATAACATGATCTGGTTGGGAACACTTGATACTACTGCGCATGTCATTGGATATGTCGGCCGATAATTATTATATTGACTGCTGCGTCGTCATTCGACGGATATTTTCATCTCAATGCAGAATTGTCTCAGTAGCTTCGAACTTGTTGAAGTAGTGGTTTTGCATCCTGGTCTTATTCGTCGGTTTTTCCAAAGATTTTGTGCATGCCTCGTCTTGACAATTAAGACGAGGAACTCGTCTCATCTTGCCTCATGCTGGCTACGGGCCTGCGTGTTTATTGTGAAAATTTTTGTGGTTATGTCAGTTCGGGGGCGTCAATCCCTCCTTGAGTGATGGAGGCAAGCCTCCGGTCCAAAGTGTCAGGAAAGCAAGATAATTTCCTAAGACTCGAAAAATTTCCCTCTACCTGAAATTGGAGGCGTTTGCCTTCGGAACCCCCTCCCCCTATCTGGACGCCTCTGTGTCAGGTCGATAGACGTCGTTAAAAACTTGACACTGTACGTGCGATATGAAAGATGATTAGCGTCGCCCTCCCTTTTCTCAAGGCTTGGGACTGGCTCTGTCAGAATGCGAACAGTGATGGAGTTACATTTTATGCTGACTGACGGACAATGCATTAAAGGGAACAAACACTGCGGCGAACAGATTGATGTCAGCGTTAAAGCAGGTCATACATAGCTTTTGGCCTTAGCGAATACAAAGTCAACATTCATCGAGTCAACATCGTATTGTTATGGATGGAAGATAAACCTTATTTAATGCAGGAGTCAACACCGACCTAACAGCTGGGTCACTCTGAGACGATAAACCTCTGGGGTCGCAGGTGTAACTGGGGACCCTCGACTGTCCCCATCAATTCTCACCCTGCCGTTCTTTGTAAATACGTCACCGTATGAAGGAGACCTTACACTGAGACCTTATTAGGCGTCGAACCGTCCGACAGAGCTAATATTTGCCAGAAGCCGTGTACTCACTCCATCACAGTGACTGCAGCAGTAACTGCGACTGCTGCTAGCGTTAAAACTGTTTGGTTTTCTGATGTCATCTGTCAAAGGCTCAGTCGGCTAGTGTTGCCACTCAAGTCTTGGAGATAAACCCAGATTTTCATCTATGAAAAATCTCCGAAATACCCAGACGAAAAATCCCAGATATGGTGAAAAATAACCATCTGTGAGAACACTGCCGACGTCATTGTAGAAGGCCAAGGTTTCTCGGCATAGATATAAGGAGTCGAGTTTCCGTCTGACAAATTATGTGGCTAATCACTCTTGGCACATTTTGGCTTCATTCTATCCTTAGACGAAGTGCAATTGCTGGGTAATTCTGTTAGCAGAGTTAAACTACTGAACCGGCAACGGTATCCCAGGCACACAATGAAGACGAACTGCTGTAGTCTGAAACCAAGACAAACTGATTCATAGCCACAAGGGACACGTTTACGGTCTGGTTTCAGCGCATGGGTCACACGAGTGTCTGAGTTCTGCAGACATTATTATCAGCATGTGTTTGTCTATAGCGCTGCAGTTGCCTGAGGAAGCAGATAAGTAAGTATCGCCTATGTTAATTATTTCTATGTCCAACATGCAGTAGAACGAAGAATGGCTGTTCAAATGATTGACATTAATTAGCTCCATTTTGATTTTTAGTGACATAGCGCTGTTACAGTATTATGAAGATTTAACTTCTAATGGATATCAGCCTTACAAGAACTCTGCACACTCTGAATTATGAGATTGCGCTCAAACTATCGGCTACCCTGTTAAGTTAGAGTTTTCATGGTGTTTGTGTATGTTTGTGTGTGGGTGTTTGTGTGTGTGTTTGTGTATGTGTGTTTGTGTGTGTGTGTGTGTGTACATATGTATGAATAGGTGTGTTTAACTAAAGGCAATAAAGGTACCTTCACATCAAAGGTAATGCGATCCATGTGAAATTCTGATGGCGAGCCTGCGATTCGATTTCAAGTTGCAGAGGTGAAGATCCAAAACCACAGGGGCTCGATCACCTCAATGTCACAAAGACCTCCTCAGAGCAGGTTAGATGCATAACGTCGGTCAAAGCCAATTAACCCAGTGCTGGATCGATTTTCTGTTGTTACTTTGGCCGCGCAGAGGTTGGAAGCCCTCTGAGCCATATACATACAGTCTTCTTGAAGAGGCGCTATATAAATTATTGCAATTATTAGATGAATGAATAAATGAATGAATGGAGTAGTTTATCAAATAACAATGCCATGATAGGTTGTTAGCATTCTGTCAAAATGATTAACGTCACGGTATTTCAGTATCTATAATACGTCAACGCTAGAAAAACAATTATTTTGATCGAATTTGATTTTTGTCCTCAGACCTGAAGCGTCTCTTACGAATTCCTCTGGATAGGCGCTATGTAAGGTATCTAGAGCTATTACTTTACACGTCGCCTTTACACTGTACAGCAGGCACCTACAAGTGTGCAAGTGTGTTCTAGAATCTAGATGCCACGCCTCAATCGGGAGATAAGAATTAGGCAATTGACCATAGGAATAAACAAAGCGCAGTACAGATGACCAATATTATATTCTTAGTGGTTAATGGTTCAGGATCAGGTCAGCAAAGTAGCCTACTCTGTGCCTTGCGAAGTAGCAGTTTATTTGGTGCCTCTGTTTATTGTAGGTGTGATCGTTTTCTAGACAAGTCGTTCAGAGTGCTGATAAAAACGTGTCGACGTCGATCGTTAGATAAAAAATCCGTTGCTCTGCAGCATAATTATATGGCTTTTTGAGAGCGTGTAATAAATGTTTATAGCGAGCATTCTGTAGTGCAAGCACGTAACATGGGCAAAGCAACCTTTCTATCCTATCGTTCATTTAGGCCTATGTTACGTTGAAAGATAGACTTCCCTGTCGACTTCTATCTGACGGTAGACGGACTTGATCCTTTGGGCAAAAATCCTATGCGAGGACAGATTCCCCAGGATAGGATATAATTGTATCATATCTTTTATTCCACTAAATGAGTTCATTATACTAGTCAGCCCAAATTTGTCAAAAATTACAATTTAGGCCATAGGAGTAGGCCTACGTGCAAACTAGCTGTTGTGTTTATCCTGGGCACAATATTCTAAAATGTGTCCAAGTCCGCAAAATTATTTTCATTAATCTAACTTCTTTTTTAAGAAAGAATACAATGTTGAATAATTTAGAACGTTAAAACGATAAATTTGTCGATTGTGTTCTACCTCGCGACTATTCGTCCATTGTAGATTTACTCTGAGAAGCGTACGCCATTTGCAAAGCTCAAGTTAATAACGAAACGACATAAGCAATTCACAACTTTGGACCTAAATCACAATAACAAGTCTTAAATCTGTGCCTTAACGACATTTTCAAGTTGATATAGGTTTATCAAGGAAGTACAGAGATAGAATTATTGTCCAGATCATGGAGTTTTGTGTCCGTAGGATTTATGTCCTACTAAAATCGGGGAATTTTGTCCGAGGATTGTGTCCTACAATCATCCAATCATAATCACCTCACTCCGGTGGGTCTACCAGGAAGCTTATTCTCGTCCTGTGTCACAGCCGACTGGTTCTTGACCTTGTAGACGGACAGAACCCCTCCCGGTTATAATGCCCGGACAGCATGGCTTCAGACTAAATCGGAGGCTAAGACATCATCCCCAAATTAGGATGTAAATTACCTCTAAGTTATGCATAAATACTAATTTCATTTATGAGAGTATTCAATTGTGTCTGTAGGCCTATATTAGTAACTCGGCAAAAATTATAAATTATATTCCAATAGGAAATAACTGTTGTCCATTTCTATGATATGTTACTTCAATTTACATACAAATTACTTTCATCAATCCTACTTCTGTTTAAGCAACAATTATTTTCATCAAGTTAACTTCTATTTAAGATTTTATTACGCCTATTCTCATCAGTCTAACTTGTATTTTAGCAAGAATTATTTTCATCAATCCGGCTTCTTTCTATAAAAGCAAGAATTCAATAGGCGAATAATTTAAAATACTGGATTGATTTTTCATCAGAGTTTGTTTGTTCCATCCCGCTGATCGTTCAATCTCGCCGATCATTCGTTTACTGTAAATATCATTAAGGAAGTGAAAGACATTAGCAAGTCTTAAGTTAATGCTGATACGACATTAGCAAGTCATAACTTTGGACCTAAATTACAAATGTCATGCTGTTCAACTTTTACTCATCCACCAAATCTTCTATAGATCAGATTAGAATATTGCAAACTGGACAATTTAGATTTCGCTATGTATATGACGGACTGCCTCATACCTTCGCTGGCTATATTTAAAAAACTTGTTCTTGCAGTAGGCTTACAGTAGAACGATCTTTCCTCGATCTAACAACCATATATTCTCTAGTGAGTCCCATTCCAACGGTCTTAATAATATCCTAAACTTTCAACTTATATCCTTAGCTTATTCTTATTCAAAAGTTTCAGGACATCTTATAGCAACATAGGTTGTTGACGTCTTTAAAGTTACTGAAGTAAGCCATTTCAGTTGAATTTCAGTTGATCTGATTTAAATGTATGAATATAAATTCTATTTCTGACTATGTATATATATATATATATATTTGTAGAGAGAGAGACAGAGACAGAGAGAAAAAGAGAGACAGAGAGAGAGTCCGTTGATGTGCACGTATATATATCTTCTGGTTGTTTATCTAAAACGGTTCTCCTCCTTTTTATATCAAAACTTAGTATTCATATAAATCAGATCATCGTTTTTGTATTTCGTGTTCTGGAACAATTAAAACCCATGTTGTAGTATTAAAAAATATGTAGAGGATCTTTAAAAGCAAAAACCGAAAACTGGTTTCAGAAATTTGAAGAATGTCATCTGCAGATGACGTGGAGCGAAAGATGGGATTAATTAGCACAAAATAGACAAATGTATTCTGGCACCTTAACGACTAAGCTACTTACGCCAATCAAAATAGTAATCTGAATAATTGTTGAACAATGTATGATCGATGTAAGTCCCTATTAATTGCCCGCAGCAGAATCTTGAGTATGATGATCCCTCGAAACGTTCTTATCCTGTATCCTAGAGTTTAGATTCTTTCAGCCAATTATGAGCATTCGAGGCAGTCATTGCGAACTCTCGGCCTGCGAGGTTTAGGTGTCGAAGCTTGCAATGTTATTCAAGAGCAGGACTGAGGGCTGAGTCCTCGTGTTTTCGCTATAGCGTATAGTCCTAATGAGAATAAATGTCGCTGGTTGAATGCCACCTTCGCGTTACACTGCTCAAAGCCACATTGCTAGTAGACATGTAGTCATCAATACTGCTTGCTGCAAGTTAAGCCTATCACATGCTGCGCCTGATATTACATGCTTATCCGTGCATGCCACAAGTCATGTTGGCATCCGAATATTGGGAATTAGAGACTGATTTACGTATGCTGCTAGTCACGCGCGTATCAGCCATTCATCATGCATGCTGCGTGTAACGTAATCTTTGGCAGACGCATGTTAAGAGTCCCGTAAATGTACACGTTTCTCTGTAGCGACCCTGTGTCCTCGACCCTGTTTACAATTTAATGAATTATTCGTCAACCGAGATCATTCAACCACCGTTGGAATGGGGGACACAATACTTGGGATTCACGTGCTCGGACACGGGTTATACCCAACCTATAGTACGAATCCCACGCATGCGCAGGCGGTGCCGGTCAGTAGCGTGGCGCCGATCTGACACTTTGTAGAGGGACAGGAGAAGGAGGAGGTCGTGGTACATTGCGGCAGTCCTTGAAGAGCTAGCACGGAGTTTCCGTCTCTTCTTCCACCTCCATGATGGGCGCTCCTCTGACTCCCTTGTGTATGCTGGCCATGATGCTCGTACACGACGATGCCAGATCAATGAACGCCGTCGTCACGCCTCGGTTGTCACCTGAGACTGCAGGTGGCCACTGCTGACCTTGACCTAGACATTCGATGGCTGCCTTTGTCGCTGCCTCTTGTACCGCCGTGACGTCAAGGCTCTTGGTTCTCAGCAGAGGGGAGTCTAGTAGGATGGGCTCGCCTAGCTTGATGTTGGGCATGGTGTTCATGCGATCGAGCCTCTTCTGCCTAGCCTGCATCGTCCGAGACATGTTCTCCGAGTAGCTCTTGTAGATGACGGAGTCGCGGTGTCTGGCAACGACTTTGATCGTCTCCAGGTTCTTCGGGCAGTACGGCTTCGAGCGCGTCTCTGACGGCTGGATGATCCGCATGGAGCGCCACTTGTACAGGAAGTAAGCGACGGCGCATGCCCAGACGGCCAGCAGGAGCAGCATGAGGACGACCTCTCCCGGCTGTACCTGCAACAACGACTGGAAGCCACCCACGAATTCGTCGATATCTACAAGAGATTGTAATTGTATCAATGTAATTGTAATGAAACGCTTATATAGCGCTACTCAATATCAGAGGCGCTCACGGCTCAACACATAGCTAAACCGAGAACAGGAAGACCTTCACAGCCTCCGGAAGGCAGCAGGGAAAGAGAGAGCAGCTCCCCCCGAAGAGGAAGAGGATGATGTTCCAGCTGGTGGGACCCATGTAGGCGATTATTCAAGTGTTATAGTTACTTGATTCTGTTGGATCTATTTACTGGCTAAATTTGACCTACTTCTTTTTATTTACTTATTTTATCCCATTCCAGCAATAGGACTATTCTTATCCCATTCAATTATTGGGTCATATATATATATATATATATATATATATATATATAATATATATAATCATGTATATCTTCAGGCTTGAATTAATCCCTCACAATGCATTGATCAGCCACACAAATCATTCTTCTCCAATTGACTCTGTCACGAGTGTCTTCATTTTTCAATTTTATAGTCTCTCATGTCCTTTTGGAATATATCTTTCCATCTTTTCTTCTGTCGTCCCCGTCTGCGTCATTCGTTGAAATCCGCTTTCATAATTCTGTTAATGCAGCTTTCGTCCTCTCTTCTAATTACATGACAGTACCATCTCATTCTGGCCTCTCGTATGTTTTCTGTAATACATGCTACTCCCAGCGTCTTACTGATGTCTTCGCTTTTTTCTTATCCCTAAGTGATACTCCAAGAATCCACCTCAGCATTCTCATCTCCGTTCTCTCCAATAACCCATCTTCTTTCTTTGTCAGTGTCCATGCCTCTGTTCCACAGATCATCGTCATAGCACATCAACATTGTCACTTACTTTACCACAAAAAAACACTTAAACGTCTGTTTTATGGCGCGCCCTTCAGAAAATGAAGACTAAACTTATTGCGGAATGTTTGCTCGCTAACGCCTAACTAAGACGACTTGTTTTAGTTAAGTGGTCCTGTAAAAATTGACTATCCTTTAGATACTGGGCGCTTCGTTCCACCATGAATACAGCGTAAGCTTGTCAGCAGTGAACAGTGAACACGCGATTGTATTTCATTCAGTTCTAAGCGAGCTTAGAATATTATCTTTCTGGTTTCTAGGCATCCCTCAAGGACTCTTGTTTAGACATTATTATTTATATCATCTCAAAACCTGCCTTAGCCCTGTCCGAACGTACTTATTTCTTAATAATTATTATCAGTGGATACCATCAGGCGTAATGACATATTAGTTTCAATATTTTATTTTGTAGAAAAAGCATTAACGCATCCCGTGATTTACTCTTTGCTGCTTATCCAA
The DNA here is from genome assembly GCA_959347315.1 of Bimastos eiseni. Taxonomy (NCBI): domain Eukaryota; kingdom Metazoa; phylum Annelida; class Clitellata; order Crassiclitellata; family Lumbricidae; genus Bimastos; species Bimastos eiseni. The sequence continues at coordinate 24,607,943 of OY365815.1, read as the reverse complement.
CAGATCGTTCAGATACGCATGTATCTTCAGCTAACGTATACGATTGGGAACTATACCCTACACCTGTATCCTGTATATCCAGTTACACACATTCGTGCATTGTGGATCATCGTATAGTCACAAGATATATTGTGCAATTATCTGCATAAGAATCGTACAATGCAATGACTCGTATCCTTCTTAGACTCATGTCTGAGCACAATCACCAGGCTCCATCTGCAACGAGGAGAAATTCTATAGACTGTGTTTGAAATGTAAATTGTAAGACATCTTTGAAACTCAGTACATGCAGACGACAGGATGTGCGTCTGTTAACAGCTAACAGTTAGTGGTGCGGTTCATTGGCAGACAACTATGGGCATCTTTGTTACAATCCTTACCAGACATCGTTTCAAGCAAATATATAAATTTAAACTTACGTCAACTCTTATATTATGTAGGCACTCTATCGCTAGACGTCGGCATTGGTAAAGCAGATTTAATAGAAATGTAGACCTACACATGCGGTTAGCAGATGCATAACCTAATCTCATATATATGCATATATATAGGCCTATATATATACATATTTATAATTTTTTATGCGATGTGATGTTTATAGTTTAAACTAAACACACGCATGTTTAATATTACACGATAGGCCTACATATCAAGATAGGCGATAGGCATTAACTGCGCATGGCCCCATATATATAATTCGAGGCGTGGAGATGTCACTCACTTGTCGAAGAATGCATGGTCGATGAGGGACACTTGTTGTGGCCTATAAAGAAGCCACAGATGCAGCAATGACTGTCATGAACACCCAGATGATGTCTGTCTGTCTCTTTCTGTCTGTCTGTAACTTTCTATCTGTCTGTCTTTTTGTCTGTCTTTGTCGTCAGTTGCAGTGTTATCTTAAAGATGATGTTTGCAGTCGACACAGAAACGGTCAAGTTTGAGTCCACCTCAGGTTCAGAAACTCGTTTTGCGCCACAGAGACACCGGACACACAAACACGCCGCACACACACCCGCACTACTATACACGCACACGCCCACGCTCTTAAATGCTCACACACTCTCTCACACACACACATACTCACACTCACGCACACACACACACATGCATCAATACCAACGCATAGTCACCAGCGCAACGTGCGCACATACCAAAACAATCACACACGAATGCCTCCACACATACGCGCGCATATAAATCCCAAACGTGTCGTATGTGGGTTCAGCAGAACTACAAAGTTCAGACAGGTGTTTATTATGTATGTATGTATATATATATATATATATATAGATCCATGTGCATTAGGCCACTAAAACGGCGCAATATGAATTAAGTTGCCTAATTTGACGAACTGAAATATCTAATCAACTGCAAATGCATATTTATTTATATTATAAAAAATTATCTTGTATACAATACACAATGCGATTCTTGATCTATGCATTGTATCCACATGACTGAAATGCACTATCATCATCATCTTCATCATTATCATCGTCATCGTCGTCGTCATCGTCATCGTCATCGTTGGCGTCGTCGTCATCATCATCATTATGTCAAAATGCACATGTCAAATGAAGCTCGACGTTATCTCTTGCTGTGTTTTAGGTAATGTTCGGGTAAATTCCAGATAAAAAACTCAGTTCACAGCAGTGAAGACAGAAAGAGCTTATCTATGAGTCAACACTTGACAGCTGATACAAATATTATGAGACGTCCAGCAACAGCGACCTGATGCGTTTTGGACCCACATTTCGTATCTAGCCAAGTGTAACACGGAACAAATAAGATGCATTGATTGATCAGATAATTGTTTTCCAACAAATAAACAACACAGCACACGATATTATTGTTAGTTAATTAAAACTTGGCTTCTGCCTACACGTTTACAAGTGCGAGGTGATTTATCTGAATACTCTTTCTATTGGCTTTGGTTCTTCTGCAATAATGATTATCTCACGCAAGAACAATGGAGCTGTATTCAATTGGATTTCATCTTGCGCGTTTCCTGACCTTTTATATTTCTATAGCTATAAATAAAATATATGTACTTCATGAGACGCCCATAAAATACATGTATCTCACTGCTGGAGGGATCTTAATTTGCATCGATATTATGAACATACCTTCCTTCGTGGATGATTATGTTACAATAGGGCTTATATAACATCCTTCGTGCATTTTATGCAACCCACGTGTTATATATAATATATATATATATCTGAATTAATCTTTGTGGGGGATGTATATGGTTTGTGTGAATGTGGGTGTGCCCCAAAATATTGTTAAAAAACTTACACGACAGAGGTTTGCCGGTGAACGCCCCTTCATTATGCTTCCAAGGCAAATGAAATTCTCCGCTGCGTTTGCAATTCTAAAGAAGTCTTATATGATCTGCTCCCACCAGAACGGGTAACCGGATTTAGATCATCACTGGATGGGAAGCACTAGAGCGGAAGAGATTTCTGTGAATCAGGATCAAAAAGGCAACTCGAGGACGCATGCGTAGATTATTTAAGAAGTCGAAGGCAGCACTATAGGGCAGACATTCTTAAGTTTGGTGCAAGAAGAAGACAAGGATAACTTGGCTGAAATTGTTGTTTCAGTGCACACTGTCACGGCTTTTAAGAGGAACCTTGGGAAAATGGGCTACTAAGAGTTCCAGGCTCAGTCGCAGCGGTTCTAGCAGAGTATAGACGCCAATCATACCTTCAGAGCCACTTTAAACCCTTGTTATGTTTTATTGTGTCTCACTGTGCGTTGTGCAAGTGGAGAAATATGCCTATACTTACTTGCGTGTAATACAAACTGAAAAACAGGTTATTATCGTTCAAATACCATTGGGGTCAGAGGCCTTATGATCAAGCAATAGTCGGGTCTCTTTTTTTTACCTTTTCTAGCAACGAGATCAATTAAAGTCCATGTGAATGTGCACATGCAGTAATAAATCATCTGCATATTTGGAAACACCACCCATGAATTTCCTCTCAATAGCAATGTGGTCAGATGGAAATTTGTCAGCATTGCATTTCATACAATTCGTGTCTTCAGTGCTTCCTTCCTTCTTCCTTCCTTCCTGCATTCCTTGAGACCTGTATTTTTTCTTTTCTGAATTCATTCAATCTTACAGTCTTTCGTTTCCGCTTCATGTGTGTAACTAAATCTTCACGGCTTCGTATATTATCAATTCATTACCACATTCTTTCATACGTACACGCAGTTATATGACTCGTAACCACTACTTTTGCCTGTGCTTGAAAAAAAAGACAAAAATGATGAATGTTGTGGTTGGAGAAAGAGAGGCGAGGCACTGTTATTAGCAATACAATTATTGCAACAATATTTATGAATCGCAAATTCATTTAGCCAATTACAGGTCATCGTCAAACAAACAAGTTTATCACCCTCGTTTTGTGGCATGCCCTTTGCTAGGATACAGTGTTTTGCTCAAGCCTGCTGAACTCTAACTCCTCGTCCATCATGCATTCCTCCTCCTCTTCTTCTTCCTCCTCCTTCTCCTACTCCTCTTCGCTCTCCGCCTCCTCCCTTTCCTCCTCTTTCTCCTCCTCGTCTACTTCCTCGCTCTCCTCCTCCTCTTTCTGCTCCTCCTAGCTCTCCTCCTCCTCTTCCTCCTTCTGGCTCTCCTCGCTCTACTTCTCCCTTCCTCCTCCTTCTCCTCCTAGTACACCTCCTCGCTCTCCTCCTCCTCTTCCTCCTCCTCGCTCTCCTCTTCCTCCTCCTCGCTCTCCTCCTCCTCCTTCACCTCCTCCTTCTCGCTCTCCTCCTCCTCCTCACTCTTCTCCACCTCTTCCTCATCCTCGCTCTCCTCCTCCTCCTTCTCCTCCTCCTCGCTCTCTTCCTCCTCCTCTTCCTCCTCCTTCTCGTCCTCCTCCTTCTTCTCCTCCTCGTCCTCTTCCTCTTTGTCTTTCTCTTGCTGTTTCTTTCGAATTCTCTATTATCGTTTTCCTCATTGTTATCATCTGTCTTCATCTCTTTACCTTCATCCTCGTTCCTCGTCTCCAATCTCGTCGTCCTCCTCCTCTTCGCCTTACTTAGACCCCTCATCCTATCTCTAATCTTGCCATTTCTCCTTATGCTCCTTTTCCATTGCTTGTTCTCTTTTCATCCATCCAGGTTCCCCAATGTTTCTTCTTCTTCATCGTATCACTAACACTCATCAACAGAGGCGGCAACTGTCAGACGACGATGCACACAGATTGTCAGCTTATGGACAATTTGTTGTTCTCCGTCTCATTGGATCAGATTCTCTTCGCTCGATTTAACCCAAACAAACCATTTATGGCTGATTAGAGCGCTGACCTGTCAGCAAAAACTCGTCGGTTAAAATCACAACCACTGCAGGAATTTGTTTCAAAATGTCAGCTTACTGAGGACGAGGCTTTTAGATGGTCACTCGCCCTCCTATAAACGAGAAGGCTGGGCAATAATGTGAGATTGCCAGCATTGCATACTAATGGCTGTTTCTCGGAGTAAGCCTAAGGGATTTCCTTCTTTCCGTTTCTCTTCAAGTGGAATTCTCGGCCTAGCAGATGTCGACAGGGTTTGAGTTGGGTCGTCTCTTCCGTTTACACGAGGGTTGGACAAAATTAAAAAAATGAGTTTGCATGACAGTGTCCATGGACGTCCGCAGAGGGAGCAAGGGGAACATCTGCTGCGTTTTGCTCCCCTGGATTTTGCGCTTATATTATGAAAATAAAAATAATTTATTATTACGATCATGGCAACACGGTTTTGAATGAGGAAAAACATGACGGGTCGTAATTATTTATGTGAGTCTTTGACCTAATTATTTATGTAAGGTTTCGACCAAGTTATTCATGTAAGTTATTTAACCTGATAAATTATGTAAGCAGTTGACCAATAATATTTGTAAATCTTTGACTTTTATTTAAATTATCAGTGTGTTTCTTAAACAAACCGGTACATGAGAAAACCGGATCCCAGAGCACTGACAACAGGTTCCATTGCAAATAAAATAGCGGCAATTCAAATAGGTAGAAAGTGAGGTCTAAGCTGAGCTACGTTCACAAAGAGGTTTCTACCCCATCTCTTCCAGTGACACGACATTGATGTTCAGAACTATTGCATGGTATACGGAAATGGATCTAATAGAATCTGCGTAAAGCAAAGATTCAGCATGTGACCGCCAAGATATCAATGGACATAAACAGTTGACAGAAATTCTATCTTAGGTAGTTTATATACCAGATGCCCAACAAGTGATATAGACATCTAACTGTAACGCACGAGGATGTGTTAGCAAAGAGCACAATGCTACAGCTAATACGTGGTTGCATAATCTACGCTGATATCTAAACTAATAGACAAAGTGAGAACCAATCAATAGCTCTACATAAACTCGTGCATATATACAAGATATGTTGTCGATCAATCCTCGGCGCTAATAGAGAAGAAACCATCTTGCGTGACAGGAGCTAAATGTAGAGAACTCAAGACACCCGCAGCCTCATGTCGACCATTAGCCGACTGACCGACCCTCCCACCGATCGGGGGTGCCATCGACCCCTTAACCCACTCATAGCTGCTGCTGCAACCGTTCGTATATATGCAGACGACTACGGCGAAGTTGATTACGACGAGAGCTGTATTGCGCATAGTATTTAAAATAATATATATAATATATATATATATATGTTATATATATATTATATACATTATATATATATATTATTTATATATTGCGTATAGTGTACACGAAGACGAATTGACGACGGATTTGCGTGAATTTCTCTCCTATTAAGCCACCGTCTCATTCCAGTGCACACGTGTAAAGGCCTCCACCCCATCTGTATTCATGGCCCAACGAGAAGGAAACACGAATTCTGTCACGGATACTTACGTCCGAGCACATGCAACACTCAAGTCACATACGAATGTAAATGTGTACTAGCCGCCTCGCATGCTCAATTTACAACGAATTATTGGTCTGTTTTAGGTCCTTCTCAAGTCAGATATATCACACTAACACACACGGACACACACGGACACACACGGACACACACGGACACACACGGACACACACGGACACACACGGACACACACGGACACACACGGACACACACGGACACACACAAGCACACACATGCGAATGACTAAACTAAAGAAAACTGGCACATTACTTCTAAGCTCTGGCGACAATCAGATGATTCTGTAAAGTGACGATGTATGTATTTTTGAACATTTTGGTAGACGTCGATAAGCAAATATCTAACAGAGTCGTATTCCAGCTTTCAAAGTCAAGGGACCGGAATATCTGATAGCGAATTGTCTACAGAGTCAGTTCGATAGAGTTCGTTCAACAAAAGATTGGTTAGTAACTTTGAGAGGACAGGATGTGATCTGGATTTTTGGATGAGGTTTGCATGAAGTATACAGTTGTCAAAACACGATAGTAGCGGAAGTTTAGAGAATGTATATTGTACACAAGCTCATGCATTTATAAGCACAAACGTAAATAGCTACATACATACATACATGTATGCATATATGTATGTATGTATGTATGTATGTATGTATGTATGTATGTATGTATGTATGTATGTATGTATGTATGTATGTATGTATGTATGTATGTATGTATGTATGTATGTATGTATGTATGTGTGTATGTATGTATGTATGCATATATGTATGTATGTATGTATGTATGTATGTATGTATGTATGTATGTATGTATGTATGCATGTATGTATGTATGTATATATGTATGTATGTGTGTATGTTTGTATGTATGTATGTATGTATGTATGTATGTATGTATGTATGTATGTATGTATGCATGTATGTTTGTATATATGTATGTATGTGTGTATGTATGTATGTATGCATGTATGCATGCATGTATGTATGTATGTGTACATTCACAGTTACACATGTAAGTATAGACATGCATAGGTATGTTTAATACTTCACGTTCATGCTCTGCTGATGAATTTTGTTAAATTGGTTGCAATAAAAACACTTTTGATTTGATTTGACAATAATAGGCTTACATAGTTACGCATATACATATCTGCATACATATATATACGAATAATTTATACATAGGCCTACATACATACGTAAAACTATACAGACATATTCACATACATGTCTAGACACGTACATACGTATATACACAGATACATACGTACACACATGCGTATATAAATACCATATACCTACATACGTATACATACATACATGCACACATTGCATACATACATGGATGATGCATAAATAATTACGTACAAACCAAACGTTTGGTTCGTGGGGTGCATGCATACATATATATTGTGGTTGGCAGTATAGCTGGATAAAGATCTATGGAAAGAAGCGAAGATTCTCTGTGAAACTGGATATATAATAGCGATGGATAGCGTGTACCGGAGACCAGTGGGAGCCAAGTTTCCATCGATGACGCTCGCTCCCTTCTGCGGATAGCATTCCGTTCGTTCTGCCTTCCCTCGTGTGACTGTTGTCTACTGCCATTTCCTTTCTCTTAAATTCACGCTGTGTTATCGAGAGACTCGTAAAGAGAAGCACTGGGTTGCTTCTGTTAATTTAAAACTCACCGGTTTTTTTTACATGTAGCTGTATGGACAGCCACTTCTATCCAACACTAACACATTGAACAGCCACTTGTGTATCATGCTTGTGTTTATGATTAAGAGTAACAAAACGAGACCAATCCACTTTAAATACTATTTATGCATATATATATAATATATATTCACGCATATATTGTTTTATTATTTGTAATAGGGATGCACCGAATATTCGCTTCGTATTCGCTTCGTAGCCGAATAGTGGGCCAATTAGCTATTCGGTATTCGGCCGAATAGTAGCGGTCGGACCGAATACGAATATAGTGGTCACGTGACATTTGCTTGAGCACAAACGGTTGCTGATATATTGAGTGCCATAGATAGAAACCGCGATACCGTGGTCCACTGCCTGGACCACGGTATCGCGATGCCAGCCGTCTCATTTCTAAGTTTGATTATATTAGTTCCATTCCTGAAGGTTACGCAGACAGACAAAAGGATGCAAAAAATGAGCGTAGCTAACTGTTTATATTTATATTATGTATTAAATCTATTGAGCTGAAACTTGTCTGAATTTTTTTCATTTGCCAGTAGTGCCAGGTATATACCTATTTTGTACACTATTCGTTTTCGTGTTCGTATTTGGCAGAATAGTTGGTCCAATTATTCGTATTCGGCCGAATAGTGAAAATGACTATCACAGCCCTAATTTGTAATATTTTAATCTACCAGTTTTGCATGATGTTTTTATTCATTTAGACCGAGCAAATCAGCATTGGAACTCGTCTGTATACCCGCAAACATGTAGAACCGCTGTAAAACGATTTATAATTCAATCTCAACATGTGTTTTCTTCTGTGTGAATAGTTTATTTGGAAGCCCTTGGCACGATACGGAGCCTCTCGTAAGCGTTCTTTCAGCTGTCTGAACGTTTAGTTTAAAAAAATTTACTAACTTCAAAAACAAAGGGAGGGTCAAGAAGTCAAGGACTCACTTAAAATAATTAGGACTTTGCATTTGTATCGAATATAAAATCGTGTTTTAATCAATTTAATAACACAATATTCTATTTTTTAAATATATTCGCAAAAATCCAGAAGATCATCTGCGGGCGTCCATGGCAGTGAGGTATGAGTGTAGTGAGGTGGAGAGGAATTCTCTTGAAGGCATGAAAGCAGGGTGACAAAAAGGCAGCTAGAGAGGGGTATAGAGGGGCACGGAGGGAGGCGATAAAGGAATCGCATGAAAAGCCTATCTTCATCAATTGTCAGGATTTTGAAGCAGGTGCAGACAGTGCAGATAATTCGATATTGAGCGCCATATAATCCTTCGCGTTAGCATGGCCACACCCAAGTGTCTCAAAGGCCAGTTTACAACAGAAAACCGCATATATATATAACATTTATACAAAGGAAAAACGAATGTATATAGGTATATACTGTCCCATCATTTGTAGCACACGCAGATGATATAAATATTTGGTACAGAACGGTTAACTCTGACCTCCTTTAATTCCATGTCGCTAAGTGAGTTACTTTGCCATTTAAAGGGTCAAATGCGACGATGGACTGTGGCAGTCGCGTCTGCGCTCGAGTTAAAAGATCGTAGAAACGAAGTTGCTATAGAGGTCCTCTTACTGCAGTAGCAGCAGGCAGTTCCTGACCCTTGACCTTTGACTCTTATTTATAGGAGTGTTACGCTGCCGCGGCGTGATTGGCTGGGCATTGACCTTTCAACGCGAAGTGAAAGGTTTCCACTTTCTGTTAAATGTTTAACAGGACCTTCTTTACACATCAATTATGAGCGTGTTCTGTAGACAATCTGTCTGTCTGTCTCTTTCTTTCTTTCTTTCTTTATCTGTCTGTCTCTTTCTTTCTTTCTTTATCTGTCTGTCTCTTTCTTTCTTTCTTTATCTGTCTGTCTCTTTTTTTCTTTCTTTATCTCTCTCTCTCTCTCTCTCTCTCTCTCTCTCTCTCTTTCTCGCCCTCCTGTCTCTCTCTCTTTCTGTGTGTCGCGGGCAGATGATAACATACTGAAACAAAGTTCGAAGGACATGGGTTAGATGTCCGTCAGCCCCATAAGGTTGACTCTGCCGCCCACTCCCTAGGGACGACTGTAATGAGCAGCAGAACAGCTAGACGCCATGCAGAATGCCATGCCGTTAAAATCGACTCCTGCTATACTTCTCATCATCTGTCATTGCGTGGTTGTCAGTTTTAATTAGTAAACGTTTATAATTATTACTTGTATCATGATAGTTACTTTGTATTATAATAATACCGGTAATTATTATTATTATTTTTATTATTATTAATATTATTATTATTGTTGTTTTTGCTGTTGTTTTTATTATTGTCATCATCACCATTGTGTATACTTGTTTCAATGCGGAAAACATGAACCAGCAGACACCACTTCCACGATAGACGTACAAGTCTGCATAGTCGGTCGAAGCTCTGGTCCGACTAGACACGAACATGCTATACATTTCACCTGAAGAGAGACTGTCTGTCTCTCCAATGATACAACGTACGTTATTGTTATTAGCTTCACTATTACTATTCATATTTTTATCACCTGAGGTAATGACAATACCTTAAGCTCATTACTATTATTTTTCATAACGTGCAGACCATGGTCATGATTTAAACACGGAGCCGCATCTGTTTTTTCTGCGCTTCCAACGATAACACCTACACGCCTAATTTATGTGCGATGCCAAGAGTTGGGTTGATATAGTGCCGATCGTAACAGATACTCCGCTGTGAGTTTAGTGAGATTCCGGGAATTCCAGCGGCGCTATATAAATGTGAGGATGCATAATATATGCTGCGATGATTGATGATTTATATGCGCATAACCACAAACACTTCCGTACTATAGAGCGGTACAACTTTACATTGGCTTTATCGTAGCATATATCAAAAGATACTTCAGAGCTGCATGTACACGATAGGAAAAACAGACGCAGTTCTGATCCAAGCGATCAGTACGAGCCATATGCCGACTGAATACACTGGTACCTTACAATTCATCATCACCATGCAGTGTCTGACGCCAGACATTTAGTGGCGATGGGTACGAATAAATGACCTCCAATGACCTCTGTCATTTATCAGGTCCATTGCTCCTCTTAGTGTCAATATAAATAATGTAACGGCCTCAGTTACGCCACTATTTGGACTTTGACAGTGCCAGTCCCAAGCCTGGAGAAAGAAGGAGGGCGACACCAAATCATCTTCGATATGAAACGGTCCCGTTAAGACATCAACAACACGCGTACAGTTACGTCGCCTATCGAATGTAGTCTTGGTCTGCCATCGCTTCTGTTCATTCGTTTACATTGTATCGCACCATAGTGCATCGTGGAGGATCTTTTCAACTGAGTTCAACCCATATAGGAGTCTTCGTTGAACGACTTTTAATGACTACCATGACTCTCCCCAAATCATCTTGACTCTCCAGAAACCCATTTTCCAGTTGATGTGTGTTTGTGTCTGTGCATACTATAGAGCAGTTCTGTGTCGCCGACGAACGGACGGAAAGAGAGACGACATTGACGAAACCGTCAATAGATCCGCCATCTAGCGCCGAGTTTCGACATTTTTCGACAGTTGCCGATGTAAGGTTCCGAATATTATAAAAGTGTTTGAATCTGGGATCCATGTTCATGTAATGTGATATTAATGTAGTGCGAAATATTGTGACGTGATGTAATGTGACGTGTTGTCACATGTGATGGCGTGAATATAGGCCAATAGCGTATATATATATATATATATATATATATATAGCGCCTCTGGTTAGATATCTTGAAGGGGCACTATATCAGGTATTTATAATTGATATATATGAATATATGTATATATATATATATATCTGGTGCATATATAAATATTTATATTAGAAGGACTAAGTGACTTACAACATAATTTATACGCAGTCTATAAACATTGAAAAATCTAATCAGTTTGAGCTAGTAATTAAACGACGACAAACGACCTATAGTCAAAGCAGAAACTATTTGGCGAGGGTATACATACGCTTATGGTGAGACCACTAATTAGTGCAACTGACTAATTACTCTACTAATTAGGAACTCTAAATCTGGTGCAACTGTAGAGCTAGAGATCGATGCGTGATTGCTAGCAATCCTTCCGTCTCTTAGTGCAGGTGGAGCATTCCCTAGGAACACGGAGTCGTAACTGGAGCATCACTTAACGGCGCTCTGAGCATTCCGTGGCGTCCGCATCATTACGCTGTTGGTGCTGCCTTGGATGCTGATGAGGATGATGTTGCTGAGGAGGAGGAGGAGGATGTTGCTGAGGATGACTGAGGATGATGTTTATTCGAAGTCGACGCAGGATAATTGGAAGAGAGGATCGAAGGAAATCTTAATCAGAAGGAAGAACGACGACCAGAAGACAACGAGTCCATACTGGCATATATACCAAGCAGAAACAACTGGGCGCTGACATAACATCATCTTATACATACATGTATATTCATACATACATATATAAATATATTATTTACTCACTAGTGGCACAGCATTACATACATCTTATAGACATAATCAGGGTTCTGCCTAACATATATATATATATATATATATATATATATTATAACACTATACAGACATAATGTCTACGTAGTATACATAATACCAATGATCATGTGACCTTATACGTACAGTCGTACCTGTAGTTATAGATTGTCATGATATATATGACATTTAGAACCTGTCAAAGGAAAATCTGGCACAAAACGACCCATAATGACTGTAATCTGATAACCGAAAGTTTCGTGATTTCTGCTTTTGACCAAGATGAAAAGGTTTCAATCGAATAAGGAGGCTTTCGTGTTATCATAAGACATATGCAACTGCTTCCATAGCAACGCTCGTGAATAACATGCCAGTGTGCTGCGTCAAACTTTAATGAGTAGCGCTTCAGAAGTTCTCAAGTTCTCCGATTTCGATTAAGAAACGACGAAGTTGAGGCTCACCATTTGCGATGTGTCGGTTTGACGGTCGAAAGATGGAGGTGGAATTTTCTGATCCGTTGTTCGGACAGGCGACGAGGTACATCCGGAAGTCGCGCACTTCCGGCTTATGAGTGTTGAGGATCTTGTCGATGGCGCTCCTCTCCGACGATCTCTTGATGTCTATCGTCAGGCAACCGTTGCTATGGTAATGCAACTGCATCTCAGGCGCATGCGCCGCAGCCGTACCGTCTTCTTAATGTGCTGATATCATCCGAAACGGAAGACATCGGTCTGACAATGGTTCCTGGTGAGAAGCTGACCGGAAATGGGATGATGGTCAGCTGAGAGAGACGAGGAGTGGCCATGAGTGGTTGCGCTATATCAGTAAACGAGATGTTTGCGTGATTTCTGCTAATGAAGCAACAAACACGCACTCATTAGGATAGACGTCGATGTTATTAGTGCACATGTAACATTCATTCATACGTTCGTTCGTTTATTCATACATTCATTCATTCATACATTCATTCATTCATTCATACATTCATTCATTCATTCAATCATTCCTTCATTCCTTCATTCATTCATACATTCATTCATTCATTCATACATTCATACATTCATTGATTCATTCAATCATTCATTCATTCCTTCATTCATTCATACATTCGTTCAGTCATACATTGATTGATTCATTCATTCCGACATTTGTTCATTAATTCATTCGTTCGTTCGTTCGTTCATACATTCATTGATTCATACATTTGTTCATTCATTCATTCATTCATTCGTTCATTCATTCATTCATTCGTTCATGTGAAGATTGTATAGCGCCTCTTCAAGTGTACTATTGAGAGGATCTCCCAAACTCAACGCCCAATTCAAACAATGCGTCTTAGGAAGCGAGCGGAGCGGCAAGAGAAATCCATTCCATGTCTAGGGCCTACCACCGAGAAGGCACTGCTTTGATTGGTAGAGCTACCGGTACGAGCAAGAGGGACATAGAGGAGGAGACCTTGTGTAGCCGAGCGAAAGGAATGCGATCTCCTATAGAACTGAGGGTAGGACTATAGAACTCGACAAGATAGGTAGGAGAAGGCCTAGCAAGCAACGCCAGACTAACTCATCTATCCCATACTCGATTCGCTGCTTGTATCGTATCGTATCTGAGGATTTATATTGCGCTTCTTGCAGTACTATCTATCCAGAAGCTCTATCAGCGTGACAGCCCCGAGGAAGTAAGAAAGTCTTCAGGCAACGAAGCCAGACTATAAGCCTACTTACTTACTTATTGGAGCTTGTGACTTTCAAATGTTTCTGGTGTATTGCGTGTAGACCAAAACGTTTTTAAACCATGGGTCTACACATCGCAAACTCAATGATAGGCTTTATGCAGCGCCACGATTCCGATCAGATGTCAGTAAGACATCAGACGAAATAGCTGCAGACGATTAGCTAGCTGCGTATCAAGAAGTCACAGAGGAAGACGTCTGTATATTGTACAGTGTCCTCTGTGAGCCTGCACATCCTCAGTAACCAGTATAAACAGTGTTTGACCAGCTGGACATGCGATCAGTCAGTCCATCGATCTTTTCTGGTAAAGACTAGTTAGCAGTCGTGCATGCACGGTAGGCATTAGTAAACCGATATGTTTTCTTTGTAAGACTGCACCATTTAATCAGATGTATATCGGCAATTTCTGATTCGTGTTTCTATATCTCTGAACGACAAAATCGAGGATGATTTAATTACATTCCGTTAAACATGAAATTTTATGCAATAGCAATAAACAGATGACACAGCCTCATTGTTGTTCCATTACCGTGTGAGGATTACAGAACTCCGCTAAATAAGATAAATGATTCATCAAAAGCTTCATATGAGATTGTACATAAGCAGCAAAATATAGACGAAAAAGATGAACTCCCGTAGTTTGAATGGAACGAATAAATTATCGAAGGTTGAAATGGAAAGGGGAAACAAGATAGTTGAAATGGAAGGACTACATACACTTCTGAAAATTACAAAGAAAAGGAACGTTTCTAAAAGCGTATATACATTGTAAATCGCTTGTGACTGTTCAACTGTTCTGTGTAGAGTCGGTGTTTACTGTTCTCTGCCCACCTACCTCTATTGTCTCTCTTTCTGTTTTTGCCCCCGCTGCATGCATATATCATTTGTAATTGTATGTTTTGCCTTTCATCCATTCACTCTCCATTCCGCTATCTCTCGTCATCTTTGTGTGCATGCCTCATCTGTCTGTCTGTCTGTCTGTCTTTCTCTGTATGCATACATATATGATACAGATCTTTCTATATGGTCATTCCTTCTCCGTTTATTTCTTTCTCTGTGTGTGTTGCACTCTCTCTCTCTCCCCCATTCTCTCTCTCTCTCTCTCTCTCTCTGTTTGTCTCTCTGTCTCTGTCTCTCTCCCTTTCTCTCTTCTTGTCTCTGTTTGTCTCTCTGTCTCTGGAATGACCATGTCTCTGTCTCTGTCTCTGTCTCTGTCTCTGTCTCTCTGTCTCTCTGTCTCTGTCTCTCTCTCTCTCTCTCTCTCTCTCTCTCTCTCTCTCTCTCTCTCTACGTCCTTCTCTCTGACACAGCGACAATCGCAGAAGCTCCATTTGCTTATACAAGGGTCTGTCTGCTGCTACAGTAATAAAGGACACACAGACATTAGCTTCTACAATATGCGCTGAATATTAGAGGAATGTGTGGTACAACCGTTCACTTCACATTCAGTTCGCGACTCGATAACCATATGTAGGTCAGACATATTATTGCCAATTACGACGCAGTCCGGATGACTTCTGGCCAATTCGTGACATTTGCCAAACCCGGTCTAATTATCTCACCAATCATAACGCAACCCAGGAGAATTCTGGCCAATCCGTGGCATTTACCGAATCCGATCAGATTCCGAATAAGACCCGACCCAAGATGATTTCCTTCTTCCAGGAAAGTTTAATGGGTTTTTTCCTCTTCAAAAGTCAATCTGATGATAATAATGTCTGATGACAAGCGCGACCATCAGACTGAACACTAGACAAAAGTGCCATGATTGCATGTCGAGTCTGTCAGTCAGATCTGCATCCGGGGATGCGAATATCGGCATGTTGTGCATTAGGAACTAGAAATATCATTATTAATGAAAGAACTCTCCGGTCACCTACTTTCTGTCGTCTAATATGCATTTTTATAGCTCGCCCTAAAGATTAATGCCAATCAGTCGTGCAATAATTACTAGCCTGTACCTATGCGATCACATTGGGTCACAATGTCATGTTTTTTTCACGGTAGCATTACGGAAAGTATCTGAAAATGTGATATCTTAAATGCACAAACATGTCTCTGGGCCTAGCCTATACGTCATCTTATCTGACCGGAGTCTACATTACTTTACTTTTCCCACCATGAAAATTTACAATCGACATTCTCGTTTAAAGTTTTCGTGATTACTTAATTAAGGAGTTCTAGCCACGACAGTGTTTGCTG
>OY365815.1:24506121-24591694 GCA_959347315.1 Bimastos eiseni | reverse complement strand
ATGTGTGCAACTATTCACGTACATGCGTGTATTGAAAAGTATATATATATATATATATATAATAAAATAAATATATATCAACCACATGGCCTCGATCCTGTTCATTTTTCAGCGAGTTCATCGCCGTGTGAGATCCCTTTGAGCGTCGCTGCCAGTCAAGCGGGCCGCGAATACCACTTTGGGAAAAGAGTTTGTGGATAGTGCGTGTCTCTAATGCACGAAGGCTCTGTTTTTTCAAGCACGCATAAAAGTCCACTGAAGCAAGACTTCAACAAATTTATATTATTTTTAGCAAGAATTAGCTCGACTGATGCCGCCTCCGCCAGTCCGCTTAAGACGGATAACTATCCAGTATAAACTGTGAATAATTCAAAGCTATTTCATTTTGCATTACCATTTTTGTGACAGAAACTAATTAAATGTTAACGCTCCAGGTATGATTAACTGTCGATGTAAGCAGAAGCCACCAAACATCAATCAAGCAATCAATCAACATACAGGTGCTAAAAGTGGCTGCTCGTGCTCACACCACACACCACACACACACACACACACACATACATACATACACACATACACACACACATATATATATATATTAAGATATGACCTAAATAACAACAGCACGTGTTTTCTTTGAAGGACACCTGTTGACATTTTATACTCATTGAAGTCGATCTCTCTTTTGCAGTTTTCTTTCTTTATTCCTGTTTAGTTCTTTAGTGGTTTTCTTTCATGGAATAATGATGCCGCGCGGATATCCGGCCATTGCTATAGCAGGTGCGTCTTGACGTGTGTAGAGAGAGACAATAGCGACAGATAGACTTGCGCATAGACACACAGACACACAGACAGACTCCTCGGCTTGACTCCCCGGATTTCGACCTGGCACCGAATGGAAACGAGAGGATTGGCCATTGCGGACCTGATTTGGTATAACGCCGGTGAATAAGCTGGTCTCCCTGACGTGGCTTTTGTGGCGCTGAGAAATTTTCGAGGATTTACATTACATTACTTTACCCTTAGGCAGACAGATACAGAATTATGGAGCTAAGCGATTGACGAAAGAGAAGAGAAAAGGAATTGTAGAAATATACACAAGAGAAAGTATATAGAGAACACAATGATATAGACAGAGATATGTAAAAGGAGGTCGAACGAAAGGTAGACGGCGAAAGAAGCATCGAGAGAGACGGATTCAGGCTGATAGATAGACAGACAGATGCAGATTGACCGACTGACCAAGGCGTAAGAACAGAGGTAGAAAAATAGTAATAGTCACAGACACAGTTTTAGAGACAGGAGAAAGACAGGCGGGGAGAGAGAGAGAGAGAGAGAGAGAGAGAGAGAGAGAGAGAGAGAGAGAGGAAGAGAGAAAGAGACATGATATCTAGACACTAATATTCTTAGGTAGACTGCAGAGAGACGGGATTTGACAGCTTTACATGACGGATGAGAAACGGATTGTCCCCCATGACTTCGAGGATTAAGATTGGATGAAGATGGAAGCTAGTTGTCGGTCAATATCCTCATCGCCATCTCTACATATATAGTTCGTCACTTTCGACGTCAACGCCACCGGCGCCACTCCAACGCCACACCCACTACCATCATCACCAAAACCAGCACACCATCACCACCCACACTATCACCAGTATACCAACACCAAACATAAACGGTGCTGTTACTTTCTTAGATGCGTCAATAATACGTTTGACATTAACGGAAGGCCTACTTCCCATTTGTTGGGTCATCTCATAGATAGATTTCTACTACCGAAAATGGTGCGCGATAGTCGATTTAAAACTTGGATGAACTAACTATTCTTTCAACAAGCATTCTACATCATATGAATTTTCTGTCGCTGGGCTATCCAACAGAGCTGTCCATGTACCCCGTAACGAAATAATTACGAAAAACCCAGTGTTGAAATTAAGCTCTGCTAAATTAGTGGGTCGAAATGGGTCGGAGTTTAACCCGACCCGCCTAATCTGCAGATATTCGTTATCCGACCCGACCGGCACAACTCGCGGGTCGGCCCAGCTTTCCAAGGTGCGATTATTCTCTCTGTAGAGTCGTTTGCAAACTCGTCTCTCTCGCATCTCCCCAATTTCAACTTACATGAATGATGTTCTATACATTAGATTAGCTTCCAGTCGCTTCTCGTATCCAATACAAGCTTAGTCTTAAGAACTCAACAGGGATTAGCCCCTAAATATCTTGGCATTCAATATGCAGACCTCTCTCTCTCTCTCTCTCTCTCTCTCTCTCTCTCCGTCTGTCTCTCTCTCTCTGTCTCTCTCTCTGTCTCTCTCTCTCTCTGTCTCTCTCTGTCTCTCTCTCTGTCTCTCTCTCTCTCTCTGCATGCTGTCTCTCCCCGCCGTCACCCGTCTTGGTCTTTTAGTGTCGTTGCCAGCCTTTCTATACGTGTTGCTATTGATATAAGTTGAAAGTCCCTCAAATTCGCCAGCAGCCATTCGCCCTAGTCATGTGATATGGACATGTACAATTGTCCATGTAATTGATGAATGGGTATAATATATATTCACCAATTCATCAATATAGATATGGAATATATTATATTCCATATGATCAATGATAAAACCCTTGATAGAGAATCCTAGAGAGGGCCTACGCAGCGTATTCGTTTTCGTTAGGCACCGCACACTTAGATGCATCAACCTATAGCATCGTCTCTGTCATAAGTCTATAATTACTATTGTCACATTCGAAAAGATACTGCAATAATAGGGCCCCATATGAAAATTATTCGCAGGGTCCAAAATGCTAACAATGCTCTGGTCCTAGAGCAGCCGATCCTTTGCCTTCGGTGATGTGTAAAATCTAGAAGGGAGGAGAACAGATCCCTGAGGGTCGTCACAGTCTAGAGATCGTTGACAAATCGCATTGTAGATCGAAGTAGACCTGATGCGCTTGATCCTTATAAAACGTATCGACCATCAGCGACACAGTTCAAATTAGGCCAAATTGACCGCGAGACCAACGCAAAAGAACGTCCTGTGGTTGAAATTAGCGACAGATCAGTAAGACATATTAAGCCATACTCAGCCAATCAATGCATCGACAAAGTGATGCAAATGTGTGCAAATATTCACATACATGTGTGTATTGGAAAGTATTTATATATGTATATGTAATATAATAATAATAATAATTATAATATAATATAGGTAAATATGTGGCACGGTGGCTGATTGGTTAGAGCGATCGACCTGTAACGCTCAGTGTGAGCTGAGTGAGCGGGTTCGACTCTCGTCCGAGGCGTCAGTCACTGTGTAGGGACCTTGAGCAAGTCCTTCGCGCACAATTGCTGTACAACTGCAATTGCTCCGTAGAGGCGTGTGCACTTCTGAACAAATAATGTTGGAAGAAGGGCGATATCAAATTTCAGAATAAAAATATATGTTGTATTTAAGTATGTATGTATGTATGTATGTATGTATGTATGTATGTATGTGTGTGTGTGTGTATGTATGTATGTATGTATGTATGTATGTTTGTGCATGGGCATATCCGTTTATATAGCGCCTTATAAGCAATTCAAGAAGGCGCTAAACGTAGCTACCCGACAGATCTAAACAAATGCTTTTTGAGTTATAAATTATTTATAAAATGTTTCATAAGCTACAAGCGGTGCAATGTTGCCAATTTGCAACGGAAGAGCGTTCCAGTATGTGCGTATGCACGTGTGTGTGCGTGTGTGCGTGCGTGCGTGCGCGATAGTGTATACGTGTGCATAGCAACCTTTAAGAAGAAGAATAATTTAGACGACATTTTCCACTACTTGGCTATCAGCCAATTATCCTCACAGCAGCTGTCACCTCCTGCATAACCGCTGCATTAATATTATCTTAAAACGTTACTAAACATAGACGCGTCATTTCGAAGTCCTGCTGCGTTTCAGTAAGCCCTTATCAGGGATCAGCCGACAGCCAAGGCAGCAGCGGAATGGCGGGACTGCACCGCCGAAGGACGTAGGGGAGTCCTGACCGACCCTTCCCTTTCCCAGTCCGACTGCATCGGTCGAAATCCCGGCGCGATTTGTCGAAACCTGACGGGAGACTAAATGGGAGGAGTAGAAGGAGAGCTACCTTCGTCATGGCAAGATTTATATCCTACTCTGTCCAAGGTCCGCATCAACGCCTGCATCAGCAACCGAGCATCAACTGTAGCTGCTGCAGCGGCTGTGGTAATGGCAGAAGTAGCAGCTTGGTTGATTTGCTTGATTGCACTTAGCATAAATAAACCTGGAACGTAGGTGCGTGGCAAGCATTAGGCTAACTCGGTTTACACGCGTCGGTCCACGAATGGCATAAGTAGGCGACGCACAGATGATCTGACAGAACCAACGAGACGAAAGGACGGAAGAAGAGGGAGACACAGACAGAGACAGTGACTAATTGTAGACAGAGATAGAGACAGAGTCGTTGACAGTGACGGACACGGAGACGGAGACAGGGACAGGAACGCCGACAGAGGCGCAGGCGAAATCGGAGACAGAGATATAGATAAAGACGAAGACAGAGACAGACACAGAGATAGAGACAGATAAATAGAGATAAGATATTGAAGGACAGAGGGAGATATAGCACGGAGCGAACAGACGGACGGACGGACGGACGGACAGACAACAGGCAAAGATAGAGACGAGTAGAGCAAATAAGACATATACACATACAGATTGAAGGACAACCGTTTGGAGACAGAAACTATAGACAAACAGACGGGGCAAAACAACAAAAATAAACTGAGACACAATGAGCGACAGACGTACAAACAGACGTCTGTCAGGAAGACCTAGAGAAGGATAAGTGAGCCAATACATGCCATTTCGAATTCCTGACAGCTTACGCGGATGGCCTATTACGCGGTAAATATATTTCTTGAACCCTGTACGTTGCACAAGAAACGCCTCTGCCTTACCAACTGCTGCAGCTGCCTCGTTTCATCAAACTGATGAACAGACCAAAGAACGAGTGCGACTACGCAACAAGGTAACGGTGATCATATACGGAAAATGACAGAGTGCAGATGACGACAAAACTGAAAGGGTCAAAGGTGAACTGTGAAGTATCCAGACCATGCACAAAGCGAAAAATCTCTCTCTTCTGGTTCCAAGAAAGGCTCAAGAACCGAGTTCTCTGGCAACGTGAAAATATTTTGTATGAAAAGTTCTTACGGGAATTTCTAAGTGAACGTGACTATTTTCAGCGCAGACGACTAATCTTAAATTCAGATATTTTAACATTCTTAGTTTCGAATTGTACAGTTCTCAGACATTCGATATAATAACAACAGCTATTTGCTTGCAGCAATTGAAGGCTATGCTAATTCGAAGGTGTAAATGCTTTAATTATATAATCTTGATTTCACTCATATATATATATATATACAATTTTTCATCTCAGCACTTTATATAGTTGTATGTTATATAGTTTGTATAGTTGTATACAGGCTTTCCTAGCGACCACTTAGATGAGCGTTAATGGTTTTGCTTAGAGTCGTGGAAAGAAAACGACTTGAAGAGACAGAAAGAAAATGGCAGCCGCACTACTTTCACAAGGCATTGGCGTAGGAATCTTTGCAGCGTCAACAACTGTGGCTCACAGGGTTTTGGGAGTGGCCTGGCGAGAGGACCTAATTACTTCCGACGTGAACGTTAATCCGGCGCCATAGGTGGAAATTAAGCAGAAAGAAGCGGATGTAGATGTGGACAGTGGAAAGATAGGACAGCGAGGAATAAAAAAGGAACAAGACCATATGGAGGATGAGATTGAAGGTTAAAGAGAAGAAATAGGTTAGAGGCAACGATATGGAAAAAAATATGAACCGACGAAGAAAAGAAAAAGAGTGGACAACAGAAGAGAATTACGGAGAACAACCGGATCGAGAAACGTCACAGAGGAGGAGTGAGAGGAGCAAGAGTAAGAGGAGCATGAAGGAGGAGGAGGTGTACGTGAAGGATCAAGAGTACGAGAAGCAAGAGATGCAGAGAAAGGTAGTGGACGCGCTGAAAACAAAGATAGACTGCGAAAGCAGAGGAGAGAGCGAACTACTTAGAAAGTAAGTAAGTAGACTTTTATTAAGACAAGATAAACGCTCGCATTTCGTAAAGTAGACCGTTGATGTAAAATGTTATTGCTCCAGTCATTTACTAAGAGCCGAATTTTAGCGCTTCATGGTGCAAACTGTTCGAAGAACGGCGAGTTTATAAATGTATAATGTATGCAACCGATGGACCATGCTCTACAAATTCTAAACAGAGCGCCCAATAAGAGGATTACTACGGCCATGATATATTTGACAACTGATACTGTGTTGCTTGAATCTTAACTGTCCAATTCTGAAGGCTAACGGGCGAAGCACGTGGAAATGTCGAGCTATCCGTTGTCACACTTGTTACTTAGAGACAGTGCACTTGCCATGCTGTAACGATCACATGCGTTACGAGTAGCTGAAATGATTCAACAACGAGGAGCCCCCATCGGTTGATTCAGCAAGCATTACAAAAACGCACCCTGCATACGCAATACCATAACCATAACCACAGTTTCTTTAATGTTTCACCATCATTATACAAATGTAGGTAACAAATTCTCTGTGAACAAATTAATGTATATAATTTATATATCATTATTAATTTAGTTATGAACTAATAGCATCAGAGTAAGAATTAACATTTTTTTTATAAAACCATCTGATGTTACACAGAGTAATAAATAAAACAATAATGGAAAACCCTTAAGGGACCGAGATCCCGCTGGCAGGGTCACCCAATTACGGAGATGAAATTAAGTAGTGGTGGATGACGCATTCAGTAAGGTGGCAAAGTTACTATGCCTAACTAGTTAATTAATAGAAAGTATACAAATGTAACAGATTGTGAAGAAATAGGCACTTTATGTAGAGTGAGTCAATAGGTACTTACGGAGTCGGTATTTAAAGGTTTCATAGTGGTTTATATTCCGAATTTCGTGTGGTAGGCAATTCCATGCTATGGGACCAGTATAGGCAATCGAGAATTTACGCGTGTTTGTAGGAGGAAAAATAGGCCGATAATCATTAACATTTCCAAGACAATATGGATTAGCTAGCTGAAGTGATTTGAGGTAGTTCAGATAAGCAGAAGATAGTAATTTATTAATAAACTTATATACAAGTTCATTTGCCTGGCATAGCGTTATTTGTGATACTTGCAATATGGGAAGGGACAATGAGGTTTTCCTAATGATTTTAAATGCTCGATTTTGAAGTACAACTAATCTATTCAACCGTGAGTGATAGTTTGCTGCCCAAATTACATTACAGTAGGTTAAGTAGGGATGAATTAAGGAAAAGTAAAGGTTCGTGCAAATTGTTTTAGGTATTACGCCCTCGAATACACGACATGTCTGCGAGCAAACGGTTTAAACGTCAAATAACTACACATTCTGTATAAAATTAGATTTTACCGTATCTCTCTGCCTCATTATCTGCCTCTCTTCCTCTCTTTCTTTCCGCCTGCTTCCATGTCCGCCTCCTTGCTTCGACGCATCTCTGTCTTTCAAGTTTCCACCACCCTATACCCTTATGTCTGCTTCCATATTTGCCTCTCTGCCTGCCATCGTTTTCTCCCAATTTCCAACTCTGCCTCCCTGCCTTCCCCTCTGCTTCCTTGACTCCCTGCCTGTATGCCTCCTCCTCCTTCGTCCCTCTGTCCCCCATCTCTGTCTGTCTCATCCAACCTCTCGGTCGGTTGATGAAAGAATGTCGTTCTCCTATATGAACGATGTGTGTTGTGTTGTGGCGCTATATAAATCGACTCCTATGATCTTCAGTCGTGATGGACCAATAGGAACGCTGTCGACGATCTAATGAGGTCGACGCAACCAGTAATCTACGCATGGAAAACCAATCAGAAACCAAATGATACAAGCACACGGACAGACAGGCATACAGAGCCATCCACACAAGCACAGACAAGCGAATAGTGGGGCATACGGTATGACCTTACATTCGGGAATTATTACCTGACCCAAATACTGGGTCTTCTGTTATCATCTTATTTTAGGCGTAGACCGTTCGTGTTTGAGGCAGGTCGTAAGGTCATCCAATAGCATTTTTTCATCACGACCGCCTGGGACACAGAACCCTTGCAGCCTGGTAGGCCTAAAAAGTGGCCCATAGGAACAATAGAACTCCCTTCACGAGTTATTGATATGGCCAACTGATCAAGTAGCGCAACTAATAATCCTAGGTCAGGGTTTGTTCCATTCGAGCACAGCGAAGACCATACCTGATGAGAACAAAAATACGTCCCACGACATACAGTGATACGTTTAATAAAGACAGTAGAGCGTTTACAGCAGATTGTCATAGGGTGGATGAGTGCCATGCCAACTCGGTGGCAGACAATTCGGCGACAGTGAATTCGGCGCAGGAAAAATCGATTGGTTTTATAATACAAGTCGTCGAATAACGTTGATTAAATTGTTTTTAGTTGCATTATTAAGTGCGTTAGAGTTACTATGATGAGTGTCTATGTCGAGTGATTTCAAGTACAAAGAAGAACACAATTTGATGACTTACGCATAACAGTTAGATTGCGAAATTTCCTTTATGCATGTAATTGGAAAAAGAAATGAACGAGATTGTAAAATTAAATTGCTATACACATCAAAATATATTTAATGAAATGTCATAATGACAGATTATATTGTGCCCCTTCACAGTTATCTACTCAGAAGCGCTCCCGACCTAACCTCGGATGAGGAGCTAAAGAAGTTGTTTCATAATGACGTCTGAGACCGAACTGTTTGCAGGCCAATAGGACTTTGACGAAGATAAAAAAAACAGTTGACTATTAGAAGCTTAGCAGTTGCAGAATTATGCTTGAATTTAGATCATACATGTACGAGCAGAGACTGGAGTTTTCGTAGTCCGGCTTAAAAGCTTATTCATCTTTGGACTTCTAAAGTAACGCTATGGTAGACCCACAGTTTCAAGAGTTGTGTCTACATAACGTTTCGATATTTTTCTAATTTTATGGGCCTACATGTCTATAAATAATCCACAGACAAACAAAGCCACAGGGCTGTATGGCATAATATATATAATGTATATATATACGTCTATAGGCCTATACCAGAATGATCTACATGCAGATGTCGTTAGACTTTGATGCCACATTAGTCTACCGCTTAGTCTCTACGTTCACAGGACGCGCCATAGTGCCTGTGAGCTTTGCGACCTTCTGTTTCGTTGAATCGAGCGACTGCAGTGGGCGATGCTAATGGAGTTCCATTGAGATCAAAGCCTCTTTGATGTGCAATTCATGGCCTAAAAGCTCGTAATCAGATGAAAGAAAAAGTATCGCTGATGTTTGTAACGGAGTGACCGATTACAATTATTATAATGTCTTGAACCCTCTCCTAGAAATCAAGCTGGGGCGAAATGACGCCTGCAACGAATAGTCTAAGGGTCAGTTTGGCTTAGCATAGGCCTATAGTATACCACTTAAACACTTAGTCTTAGGATCAGTGTCATTATGTTAGTAGTAGCTCCTCTAGCTGTTAACCAGTGAAAAATTACAGATCGTGCTTAATTTTAACCTTGCATTACACGATGTATTACTCAGACAGGGTTAGGGATAGTGTCGTTTTTACACATCTTATGCGAAGAATTTTCGGCCGCAGAAGTTATTTATTCGTGCGTTGAGAGGCCGAAGTTTCGAACACAGAAGCTCCACACAATAATAAAAAACAATAAAATATGCGTGGACGAAACGGTGAATACTAAAATAGACTAAACTACGCATTCACCCATTAAGTTTCCATTTTTAATGTTAATTGATGGAATTTTACTTACATTACACGATGTACGACTAACTCATAAACGTTGTTGCCCGACGAATGCTGTTAGGTCTACTGTTGCGCTACATATATTTAGGTCTACTTCTGTACAATCACGCGCCTTGAATATGACAGACAGACACGTGACTTAGGCAATTATTACTGTTGATATTGTTTAGGCCTGCTTAATGTATATATATATATATATATATATATTGTATATATATATATATGTATACTCACATGTAGAGTTCAAGAATCAGTTTGACAATTTGAAGTACATGCAATATAACTTTTATAGCCTAAGGATCAGGGTGATTCATTTAAGTGTTTACTTCCTAGTACCTAAGCTATTAAGCGGAAACTCATAGGAAAGGCTCAAGAACAAAATGCTCTGGCGATAAGAATAATTTTTAAACGGACATCAGCGTGAGGGTGGAAGAGGAGCAGGTTGAGCGAAGTGGTTGGACCGTGAACAACTGGCGAGGTATAAACACAGCAAAACACAAGAGGACACAGAGAGAGTATTGCTAACAGACTTGAGATACAACGACGCATGTCTGGAAACGCAATAAATTAGGCAGAGAAGTGGAAGACGAGTAGGCAACTAACCAGACAAACGCACATAAACGATAGTCAAAGAGACAGACACGTGTGCCTTACGGGACGATTGAAGTGTGTTGTTTGGAGGGTGAGTGATATTTATATTTCTTTTTTTCTTATGCGAACGGTTCGGTTTCAGACGTCATTACGAAACAACTTCTTAATCGCTACCGGTGCACCAAGAAGCTTAATAATTATTATTTGGTTCATTCCTGTAATTTTAGCTCGTACAGGGCATGATTGGTGTGGTGGTGTTTTGGTTTAAGAATAACAGCAATGGCCAGAGCATCTTCAATAGCTTTAAGGCTGTGTTATATGAACAGAATTGTACAATGCGCTGCTTTTCCGTTGCGGCTCCTGGGTTTTGCGATGTTAAATGCTCATGTGATGTTGCAAATGTATCCGACACACCGACATCCAACGTAAGACAACGACCTATTGACCAAGGTATAATGGTGGGTGGCTCCATCAGGCCTTTTGCCGTCAGAAGCGGTTGGGCGTTTTGATGGTCGGGATTTTGGTACTGATGAATGTAATCCAAATCACGTCGTTAATCATGCCATGCAGTCGTTGCCATCTCGCTCATTTGAAGGAGATAATCTGTGATGGTCATTGGGCTCTACATTGGCGCCACATTTACATTTGTTTTTAATTTATTATTATTATTATTACTATTATTATTATTATTATTATTATTGTTGTTGTTCTTATTATTATTATTATTATTATTATTATTATTATAATTATTATCATTACTATTATACATATATGTTTCACATTATGTTGTTATCGCCCATGATGAGCTAATGGAGTGTTGGCAATGTCCCGAAGAGGCAGACTGCGTTCCCACGCTGAAGAACAACTGAGATACGTTGGAACAGAAATGACGTCTCCATTGGATCGTGGGTTGCAGCACTCGTTCGACTACCCAACTCTGAGATGAACTGCAGTCCTTCACTGCTCCAAGCGCCGCCGGATTCCAAGGAGAGGGCTACGAAGTCGTGGGTGTTGGTTATGGTGGAATACTTGGCCCTCTTCGTCTTAGCTGCGCGTTCGGCTGCTTCGTCAGCTTTGATAGATGTGTCGACAAGATGTGACTTGGCGTAGGTGTCGGGCACTGTCATATCCCATGCCAGACATCGACCACGTGTCCAAGGAATGAGCGTGACGCCGTCCGGTCGCTTTCCATCTTCTCTTAGCAAGCCGAGAGGTTCCTTTTGCGCTGGAATCTTCGCCCTGCCAAGAGCTCTCCAGATGACATCGTTCAACATGCTATGTCGTTGATGTTTTCCGCTGCCTCTTCTACAAATTAGTCCATGGAGCCCTTTTGCGTCGACGCTTTCTTGACATTGGTGACACAAATGTGGCTCGCAGAGCGTCGTTCCTGGCCTCAACCCGGCTGCCAGTCGTACATCCTCGTTTGAGAGGCGCAGGCCTAGGGCAGTCACAGGGGCGCTAGCATCCAGTCTCCAGAATGAGGTGCTCGTGAGGCCAGCAGGCGAGCACGGTCACATGGATTGTTATTGGACTCCAGCAGACCTTTCCATGCCTTGTCTGTGAATCGGAGGTCCCATTCTTTCTGGCGATGACTCGCTGCTCCTGTTGGTGGTTCTGCATCTGTCAGGGTCTTCCAAGCGTTGAGTGCTGAACTCGCAAGTTCATATGGTTCCTCAGCAGACTCTGTTGGTAGGATGCATGCCTGGAGTTCGCTTGTACTAGCAGCAGAAGCCAGAAAGGCAGAAAGTGCCAGCGTAGATGCACAACGAACTCCCAGACCATCATCTCTCACCGGCAAAGAAGCCTGGAGCCAACGGTCATTGTCAAGGTCCACATTTAAACTGGTTGACAGTTCTTCTCTCAGCAGTTGATCAAACCGAGCCAAGCCCGGGCAATCAACGCAGACGGCTGTGCGCAGACTGTACAAGAGCTTCGGTACACTTAGACTGTTTCTCAGCCGAACCAGAGCGTCATGTGTATAAAGCAAGGACAATCTTCCTATTGCCTCTCGAGGTCATTAGCCTTTGAATTAACGACCATGTTCACAGCTGGACCTGGAATCAGAGGTGCACCCAACAAGGTCATGTCCTCGAGGGCTATGCTCGTGAACTCTTGAAACGCAGGGTCATTGTTCGGCATCTGGGTGTTGTGACACGCGATTTCGCATTTGCTGCGGTTCAATAACAATCCCAGATTCTTTGATTCCTGCTCGATTAATTGAACGTCGTCGGCCACTGTTTCCTTGTTACCTCCCAATGTCAGGTCATCCAGATATCCGATACGCAGATCCGATCGAAGCTTCATCAGAATCGGTTGCAGCACAAGACAGAATTCCAGAGGTCCCAAAGGATCGCCTTGCTGCGTTCCTTCCTCGGATCAATATATGTTTGAACCATGGCGCAACAGTGGACGGTTTGAATAGGCAGCGTGAACAAAGTGGTAGAGCTCTGGGATCTCTCTAGCAACTGCCTCTAGAAGACAATCTCTGCGCAGAGTGTTAAAGGCATTGGCGAAGTCGAGCTTCACTAGGACGCTGTCTTCAGGCATTGTGGTTATCCAACGACGTGTCGCATGGACAGCTGCCTCAGCGCCTCCTGGAATGCCTACCCCAAGCTGAATGGGGGCGAGCAGTTGAGGCAGCCTTGTTACCGCATGCGAATTAGCGCACTTAGCCGCCAGACGACGCCATGTGTAGCCCACGGCGATCGGTCTTATGCCTCCGTCCTTCTTGCTCAGGGCGAAAAGGTTTGCCCCATAGATGACCTCATTCGCCTCTTCGGATAGACCTCCCTTTAGGAGCAGATTGACAAGGTCAGATAGATGTTGCCCGATGTTGTCATCTACTCCATGGGTCATCAGATCCTTTAAGTGTCGTGGAGTTATGCCATCTGGACCACCAGCTGAACCCGCAGGTTCTATTATTATTATTATTATTATTACTATTATTATTATTATTATTAATATCATTAATACCATTCTGGTACGGTTTATGGGCCCCAGTGATTCGATACGTGTTGGGAAGAACTTTCGTTCTGTGGCATTATAATTATTAGAATTATTAATATTGTTTTCTTATAATTATTGTTTTTCTTCTTAATATTATTGTCATTATTAACTGGTAATAATATTAATGTCATTATCGTTATTGTTGTAATTATTATTGTTATTTCTATTATTATTATCATGTTTATTATTATTATCATGTTTATTATTATTATCATGTTTATTATTATTATCATGTTTATTATTATTGTTATTATTATCAATGTAATTATTATTATAATGTAATTATTGTTGTCAGTGAAATTATTATTGTTTTCAATATAACTATTATTATGACTATTATTATTATTACTATTATTATTATTATTTTTATTATAATCTCGATGTCGGGGTAATCTTTTGGTAACGAATCCACTTAGATCAGTCGATTGAAAAATCTCTGCCTCGTCCTCCGCAATAAAAGTGAATATGTCAGGAGGTGCTATTGCGTTATTGAGCTGGCTATACTGATGGGAAAGCACTGACTAAGGAAATTGCTCTTGCGTGACTCCCCAGAGATCGTTGAAAGGGCGAAGGCCAGAAATCTGAGATGAAACTGACCTCAGCAGAATCACATCGAGTCCAGTGGTTCGATATAGTGAAGGGCAAAACAATGAATCGTTGGAGAATTCATGAATGACTGTCAGTTCGACCGCAGTTTCAACGCATAATTGAATAATAGGCCTAAAATGTTATAAAAATAAATGCTAAAATGATGATGATAATGACGATGATAATGATGATAATGATGAGGATGATGATGGTGACGACGACGATGATGATGATGATAATAATTAATAGCACAATCATGATTATTATAGAGACTCTGAACATCCAGAGACTCTGTCTGAACATCCATGCTATCTGTCAGCTGTCGACTGAAATCCGTTGTTTGGTTCCACGCTTGGGCCCATCACTGATGACTTTTATCAGCTTACTGTGTACGGTTCTGCTAATCGACGCATTTTTACTTGTATACTGAGACAACTAACATCATCAAGTACAGAGAGCGCCTCTGAGTAGATATCTTGAAGAGGCGCTATGTAAATGCTTGATTACATTATATTACATTACATCATAAGTATTATAATCATTATTATTATGATAGGCCTATTATCGTTGTCCAAAGACATATTCGGCTGGCCAGAAGCCCCAGCCGAACTTTAAGCATCTCTGGTTAAAAATGGTTTAGATGGATGACGCCTGTACACGTAGATGCATTGACTCACAGCGATTGCTATAGTCGCTCTTCTGCAATAGTCTAAGTTTTATGAGGAAGTCGTCTTTCTTATGGCTAGCAAATATGAATAAGTGCCCGGATATTGAGTGCTTGAGCGAATCGACAGAGGACGCGAGTAGATTCATTGCCCTGTTTATCTGCGGGTCTTAAAGCGCTTAATCAACCGACGTCACCTTCGATAGTACCTCACACAGGTAGATTAATATGCCTGAGTTGACTAGAGGGAGCAAAGAAAAGGACATTAATAATGATACAAAGAAAGCATGACAGACAAACGGAGAACCACACGTACAGACAGACAGACAGACAAATCAGTAATTGTATTCATCAACCTCTATTGCGCCGCTGCTTACTGTATGTCAAGTAGTCTAGTGATGACAGCATTACCATACCCCGTGCGTTATGCTATTCCTACCCAGCCAGTGGCGGGTTGCTTGTCTTATAACGGGTAAGCAGAAGATGTCGTCGCAATGTTAACGCATTTGCGCACGAAATTCAATTACACAGCAAGAGAGAGAAAGAGTTTGTTGTGTGTGTGTGTGTGTGTGTGTGAGAGAGAGAGAGAGAGAGATATACAGACAGACAGACAGACAGACAGATAGAGACAGCGAGAAAGACAGAGACAGAGGCAGAGACAGAGAGACAGAGGCGATCAGAGAGAGGGACAAACAGAAAGAAGGACATAGAGAGAGTATTACTAACGGACTCGAGATACAACGACCCATGTCTGGTAATAAACGCAATAAATTAGGTAGAGAAGTGGAAGACGGGGAGGCAACCAGACAAACGCATTTAAACAGAGATAGTCAAAGAGACAGACACGGTCGCCTTATGGGAGTCTTATAGAGAGATGATAGGTGACAGAAAGAGAATAAGCAACAGACATAAACAGGACATTAGAAACACATAGATACTATAGAAGAGATAGGGTCAGATACATAGATAGATGGATGGATGGACAGACAGAGAGGCAGACAGAGAGGCACACAGAGAGGCACACAGAGAGGCAGACAGAGAGGCAGACAGAGAGGCACACAGAGAGGCACACAGAGAGGCACACAGAGAGGCACACAGAGAGGCACGCAGCCAGAGGGCAGATGAAGCGATCGTATACATGCAGGTGAAGCAGTCGATAGTTGTTTCTAATTCAGGCTATATATCTTTGTCCCAACGCCTGACTTAGGCCTAATCAGTACTGCACTCTTACGACCTCATCATCATTAACCGCCTCCTATTCATCCTCCACCTCCTTTTCGCCTTCGTATTTCTCCTCCTCCTCTTCCTCTTCCACAGCTTCCTCCTGAATCTATACGTCTCTTCTTCTTCCTACTCCCTCATCATATTCTCCACTTCCTCATTCTCCCTCTGCATCAGCTTCCTCCAACGTCTTCCTGTACCCCTCTCCTCCTTCTCCTCCATCCTCCATCTCCTCCTCTTCCTGTCCCTCTTCCTATTCCTCTTACTCACCTTCCTCCTACGTCTCTCCTTACTCCTTCTCCTGCTCCTTTTCCTCTTCCTCCTCTCGTTCCTCAGCTTCCTCCGTCTTCCCGTGCAGTCGTCTCTCTTCGGCGCCCATTCAATGATGTCTGGATAATTTCATTTCGGATAAACTCCATTATGCGCTACGACTTCAGAGCAGCGTCTCCGATGGATATATTTGACCAATTGTATTCTATGATTGTTTGTCTCTTTCTCCTACTCTCGATCTGTCGCTTCTTCTGTCTCTTTCTCTCACTCTATCTGTCCATCCGTCTCTGTCTGTCTGTTTGGTTGTACGTTATGTCTTTACGTCCGTCCAACTGTTAATCTATTTCTGTGTCCATTTATTTTATTGTCCTCTATACGTCAGTGCGTCTTTGTGTAGCCTCGTTCTCTCTCTCTCTCTCTCTCTCTCTTTCTCTCTCTCTCTGTTTGTCTGTCTTTCTGTCTCTCTCTCTATCTATCTCTGTCTCTGTTTGTCTGTCTCTCTCTGCCTCTCTCTGTCTCTCTCTCTGTCTCTCTCTCTGTCTCTCTCTGTCTCTCTCTGTCTCTCTCTGTCTCTCTCTGTCTCTCTCTGTCTCTCTCTGTCTCTCTCTGTCTCTCTCTGTCTCTCTCTGTCTCTCTCTGTCTCTCTCTGTCTCTCTCTGTCTCTCTCTGTCTCTCTCTGTCTCTCTCTGTCTCTCTCTGTCTCTCTCTGTCTCTCTCTGTCTCTCTCTGTCTCTCTGTGTCTCTGTCTGTATGTATATATCTCTCTCTCTATCTCTGTCTGTCCGTCCGTTCAGATCCATCATCGTATAGTATATGTATCACTAGTAGATCTAGTGTCACATGAGAATAAACGTTGGTCAAATGCACATAAGCGCCCAACAGACAAGGAGAGAGACAGACAGACAGAGTTGATTGCGTTATATCCCATTGACAACTAAATCTGTCCGATCATTTCAACCAATGATCCAACCTTCGCACGGTTTAACCCTTTGACAGTCCCATTATAGTATTCTTGCGACTCACACTGTATTGAATTACAGCATAGATAGCATTAACATTGCAGTGTAGAACTCGAGCGAATTTCACAGAGCCAATACAGTTTGGTTAAGACAAGCAAAGAGAGACGGATGAATAAAGGAGATTTTTCAAATTCCACGTTAGCGCAAATTGGTGCAATATTTGAAGGTTACTTTCTTTCGAGTACTAGTGTCATAGCATATCGAAGGGCTATAAAAAGGCGCAATATACTTAGCAACTTACAGTCGTGTAATTCTTAGTAGTAACTTTTGCAACGCCAATTATAGCCTGCACACCGCATCAACCGATGGTGCATGAAAATCAAGCTAATGCTGGTAACGGTTGGCCCGCCATTGCTAATAACGCCCGACCCGCTATTATGCCAATGATGATAGCGGTTGACCCATTTTAGTCAAACGAGGGAAAAGATGGGCCAGATTTGTTTGAGAGTCTTAATATAAATTCTGGGTGTGATCAAAAGAGTAACGCTCTAACACCCGATATGAGTTTAGGTCAGAGGTCGCAATACACTCGGTGCTAATCGTTTCCTCTCTGAGTAGTAGAAACCCTTATCACTCCATTCAGACTAGACACCTTGAAAAGACTCCCCATAGATTATGCTATGCATGCTATCACATTCCATTGGATTACTTCAAATTGTGTTACAGCTCACGAATGTTTAACGAATGAATGAACGACACACATCCACGAATACACACATACATACACACATACATACACACATACATACACACATACATACATACACACATACATACATACATACATACATAGACCTATATGTACACATGCTTGGCATGTACATGTGTACTCCACACTGCCCATCAAGGTAAAAGTGTCTCGTTATCAGATCAATTGGATTTCTTAGGAAGAGCCTGGAGGTCGCCTTGCAAGATGCATCTCGTTGTTGGTGCTGTGTATACCTGGGCGCACCTGTTAAAGCCCATAAATTAAGGCTGGACGAAACCACGAGTTTTAATCAGCAATTTACTGTCACGTGAACGATTCGATACTTCCAAGGCTGTCTCGTACGTTCTTGCCCTTGCTGGTGGATGCAAGTGTGGGTAATCGGGGAAGGGGCTTGTGGTGATTACTTACCTTAGAAACAAGGCTAGGGCGACTCTGCTTACAGGACTTGTGTCCTTTAAGGGTTTCTTTCTATTAATCCCTATTGACTGTCAGAAAATGTCAGCACTTTTACTGTGTGTTTGTTATTTCAGATCTGCTAAGGTCTGTCAGTTACTCTAGCGTGTCTATAGAGTAAGACAAGAAGGAGACTTAACCGACGTCTCTAATGAGCGTAGACTCGGAACCGACCTGGGCTTGACTGATCAAAGTCCTCGGTGCTTACCTTCACGTGGCTCAGACCGTTAGTAACCTCGCTTTAATGGGAAGGTGAACGAACGGGCAAGACAGGTAAAACCATGGGAAGGCAATGGCAAACCACTCCTGCAATGTGCCAGAAAAACTGTCATGAAATGCACTGACATATGGAGGAAGATGCAGAGAATATCATGGACGAGGAAGAAGACAAACGAAAAGGATTGGAGTTGAGAATGATGAGACGTTACAACAAACAGCGTTGAGAAGGAAGCTGGTTTTTTTGGGACATGTTATGCGATCAAATGGAATGGAAAAGGAAATGATGTTGGCGTGCGGAGAAGAAAAGAGAAAACGAGGGCGCCCAAGGAAGAAATGGATGGACGAGATACCAGAAAGAACCGGAATGAATCTGGATGAATTAAGGGATGCGACCTCGGAGAGAAAGCAACGGAGGAGGTTTATCATGACGGTCGCTAGAGTTCAACGAATTGAAGGCACAAGGTGACAAGGTGTTTGTTATTTTGGAGCAGTAAAACACTTGGTTATGGTCATGGTTATTAAACTATATTAGTCAACGACGTTTAGCTACACGAATTTATCGGAAGATTCGTGGAGTTAAACGATCCGTCGGCTGAGGCGTATAAAGACAATCGAAAGCTGAGGACCAAAGAGCTTAGGAATTGGATCAACGGACACAAGATGTTCCTGGATTCGAATCAAATACCCAGTGGTCAGAGGGGACACGTAAATAATTTATATAGCCCCTGCTCAACCATGCAGTGGATGGATATAATGGAGGTGGCTGAGATTGGTTATTTGAGTGATTTTCAATGTAGGTGGTGGCTACGGTGAGTGAGCTTGTGGATCTGAGTGAATGAGTGCGTAAGTCAGTTAGTCGGTCGGTCGGTCAGTCAATCTGTAAGAATTTATGACAGAATTCAAAAATCGATGAGACATTCAATTACCCCATCGATCAATTTACCGTCTAATCCGCCGTCAACGGCGGTTGACGATCACCTTTTATATTTGCCCTTTCGGTCGACCTTAACCTGGCTACAATCACCGCTTTGATTGCATTCGCGTCTGTACCTATTGAGAAATCGACTACTCACGTTTTACGTCGCTGTTGTCTAAACAGTTTTCACAGGAATCGTATATCGATGCGTATCCTTTGAACGACGGAGTTCCATCGTGTAGCCATTGGAACTCGAGCGATGTCTGATCGACCCAGACACTGAACTCTGGCGATAACTACAGGAAGCAGAATGCAGGTCACAGTCGCATCGGAGTTCCCAGCGGAGCTCCGAAGAGGAACGAAAGCGACGTGCGTTGTGAATGGAAGATGCTTGTATTGGGATCGAAGAGGCTGAAGCGACGATCGGACGAGGATGCACTGAGGACGACGAGCGGATGCGGACGAGGATCGGAATCGGATCGATCCTAGGAGGATCAAGGACAGAACATTGAGCTCTGTGTCAGCCCTTTCGCCGACGTTGATCGGATCGATCGTGTCTCCTCGCTTTTCGCAATCACCAAATC
The DNA here is from genome assembly GCA_959347315.1 of Bimastos eiseni. Classification (NCBI taxonomy): domain Eukaryota; kingdom Metazoa; phylum Annelida; class Clitellata; order Crassiclitellata; family Lumbricidae; genus Bimastos; species Bimastos eiseni. The sequence goes on along the minus strand of OY365815.1, from coordinate 24,571,594 downwards.
CTTCTTGCGTTCGCGCTGTTTAAAAACATCGGACGCTCGATTAAGCGCTTGCATGCGCCGCACGCGGCTCTGATCGGCTAACGAAGAGAGGAAGAGAATAGGAGGGGAAGAGAAAGAAGAGGAGGAAGAGAATAGGAGGGGAAGAGAAAGAAGAGGAGGAAGAGAATAGGAGGGGAAGAGAAAGAAGAGGAGGAAGAGAATAGGAGGGGAAGAGAAAGAAGAGGAGGAAGAGAATAGGAGGGGAAGAGAAAGAAGAGGAGGAAGAGAATAGGAGGGGAAGAGAAAGAAGAGGAGGAAGAGAATAGGAGGGGAAGAGAAAGAAGAGGAGGAAGAGAATAGGAGGGGAAGAGAAAGAAGAGGAGGAAGAGAATAGGAGGGGAAGAGAAAGAAGAGGAGGAAGAGAATAGGAGGGGAAGAGAAAGAAGAGGAGGAAGAGAATAGGAGGGGAAGAGAAAGAAGAGGAGGAAGAGGAGAAGGAAGAGAAGGAAGAATAGAAGGGGAGGAGGAGGATGATGAGGTGAAGTAGGAGAGGGAGAAGAAGAAGGAGGATGAGAAGGAAGAGGAGAAGAAGGAGAAGGAGGAGAGGTTCTTGCTTGCACGCCAGAAGACCATCGATAGATGCAAGGACGAATGGAATGAGGGAAAGAGGGAAGGACAAAAGGATGGATTTAGGGATGGAAGAACACGACGATGAAAGGACGGAAGGATGGAAGGAGGAAAGAACTATACGATGGATATAGGAATGGATGAATGGATGAAAGAGCACACCGTAGGATGAAATGAGGAAATAGTAACAAAAGGATGAAGGGAAGATGAACAAGACAGAAAGAACCGAAGGATGGAGGAATGAAATGGAAGAACGGAGGAACGGAACGATGGATGGATGTGTGTACAACAGCATGAAAGAATAGAGGGACGGAAAGGTTGAAAAAGAAAATGATAAAAGGAGAGGGGATGATAGGGTGGAAGGATGAGCGGAAAGAAATACGGGCGGACGCAGGGATGGAAGCATAGAGCTTGTAACGGAGCGAAGGCTGGAAAGATGGATGGGGGAAACGTGGACGCATGGGAGGACTGGAAGTAAGAGGGTCTCATGAGCGACGGAAGTATATTGAGACCGAAGGAATGAAAGACGGACGGATCAAGGGATGAAAGACGAGATGAATGAACCTGGACATTACTAGCTAAGACATACGGACGGAAGGATGGTTGGAAGAAAGGTGAGAGGGACGAATAGATGGAAGCACTTGAGGACTGACCCTTAGACACACATAGACGCATATTCTACTCATCGAAGCATAGCACTCGCAGAGAGTAAAATGGAAACAGATTCAGAGATCTTATGAGAGATGCATAAAGTGGCAAAATCACACGCAGAAGCTAACAGAGAGTGTGTTGAAGTGGTAACGCATGGACAGCTAAAGAAATGATAGCATACAGGCAGGGAACCAGACGAGCAAACAGACAGGCAGTTAGTCAAGTAGACAAGTAGGCAGACAAACAAGCAGACATACAAGCAGAGGTCATCAACTGTCGCTCTAGTAATAATGGAATCGTACCGATGCCAATCATGAGTTGAGCGTCAACCGACGAACAAGAACCGTCAACCACTCACCCGCTTATTAAATCAGACACATTTATCATTGTTATTGAAATCACCGACACCAACGTACAGAAACAGACACACAGTCAGACAAACAGAAAGACACACTGACAGACTGACTGACAAGCATATAGAAGAAAGGACAGACAGCTGGATGGACGGACGGATGGACTGAAAAAGAAATTGACTGACCAGTGGGATGTAGACGGGTAGAAGATATATACAGATGGACCGGTAGATTAGTAGAGAGACATAGAGCCAGACAGACAGACAGACAGAAAGGGAGACCGAGAAACAGTGTCAGAGAGACAGAAAAGAGAGAGAGCGGGGGGGGTTTGAATGAGCATTAGAAAGTGTTGTGTATGGTTGGTGGATGACTTGCTACAATAACAGTCGACGATGAACGGATGTGAGTCGTCTGCGACTGAAGTCAATTATGACATCGGTTGCGCTGTAGTCAGACGGACTTCCGTCCTTCTGACCAAGGACGTTCATCCGTCCGTCCGTCTGACAACAGCCCGTTATAGTTTCTGTGTATTTCGTGACAGTTTTGAGTCCTGGGTTGTCGATAAAAGTTTCGTGTAGTATTAGTGTTTAGTAGGCCTATGTACATGTAGACCGTAGACTTTGTCTTGTGACGACTCGTCTGTGCAAGCCTCCGTGCTTCCCAGTCAATTATATTATTTCATTCTGAGCTTCAAACTTACCATTTCCCAACTGCTTATCGTCCTCCTCCGCTCCTTCCTGCTCCTCTTCTTCCGCCTCCTCCTCCTCCTACTACTACTATTCCTCTTCCTCCTCCCTTCTCCTCCTATTCTTATTCTCCTACTCCTTCTACTATTCCTTTTCCTCCTCCTCTTTTCCTTATTCTATTCCTCCTTCTCATCCTCTTCCTCCTCCCTTTTTACTATTCCTCTACTCCTCTTGTTATGCTCCTCCTCCTCCTCCTAATTCTCCTCCTCCTTTTCCTCCTGCTCCTAGTATTCCTATTTCTTCTCCTCGTCTTCTCCTTATTCTCCTCCTCCTTATCCCATCATCCCTGTCGTCCTTCTCCTCTTCCCCCTCCTCCATAGGCCCTAAACTGTATCTGTATATCAGAGTTTGATCCTTTGATAGCAACCTGACGACAGTTTGATGTTGGTGCGCACCAGGTCGATACTATGTTCATTACACGCCTTCGCAAACAACTGTTGATTAATTATCTGATTAATATTTTAATTAATTAATTAATTGAATGATTATTATCAGTAAAACTAGTCATTAAAATGAGCACCGACAATCTTGCCGCAGTAGACGAAAGACAAAGGAGGAAAATGAGTCTTAAAGACAGAAGTGATGAGAGGAAAAACAAAGTGGAAGGTGGAAGTAGACACATTGAACAAGTGATAGACGGTTGACCGATGAAGATGCACTGAAGATTGCATCTGGCATATGCCATATGGTAGGAGTGTACCTACCATATGGTATATGCCATATGGTAGGAGTGTACCTACCATATGGTATATGCCATATGGTAGGAGTGTACCTACCATATGGTAAATGCCATATGGTAGGGGTGTACCTACCTCGTCGTCAAGCGATGTGTTTCGTCTGGTGGCATTGTCTAACGGAGACGTATTTGTCTTGAGACTTTTAAGACTTAGGGATATCTCTGTCCATTGAAGCAGAAGTTCTGGTGTAAATCCTGACGCTTTTTCTGTTTATAATGGAAGGCCTCTGCGTCCAGTTGATGCTTTGTTCCCAACAGCAATAGACGATTTATGGATGAATGCCTCAAACACTAAAGACAGCTCAACAAATTTTCAACCACTAACATTAAACATTAACATTAATCGCACCTCCGGCATACTTGTCAAGTTTGCGTCTTTGAAATGCACTTAACACATCAATATATATATATATATATATATATATATATATATATATAAACAGCATAAACAGTATATACAGCAGCAAAATATTCTAAATATACATATGCGGAACTATCGTTCTTACAACAGCTGATTTTTATTGTTTAATCCCTGCATTACTCAGGTTATAATTGCTATTTAATGGTCGTGAAACGTTTTGACTGTGCAATTATACATTTGCGTATATAAACACGAGCACATTAATAATCATACATAGAGCAGATTGACGATAATTATACAGCAGGCATACCAACATAATATATGCTTACACATCTACATACATTTTTAAATACATACTTATCTGCATAAGTAACGTACGTTGGATTCGTAGCATAACCAGTGTCGACTGTCGTCAGACACTGCCATGAGGGCATAGATGACGCAGTTTCTTCATCTCTGCGTCCACATGGCCACAGTCGGAGGTACACTTAATTCGCTGCTTATTAGACACTTCGTGCGTAAAATTTTATTTCACACGTGCACTAATTTCATGCATGATAATTATTATTGGCGTCAAAAGACGACGACGCTCTGACGTAGACGTCAGTGAAAAGCAAAAAATCAGAAGTACTGATGAGAAATTGTCAGCGGGGACCCGGTTGTTATTTTGCGTCTCCTGTGTCGACAATCTATATCTGCGCATTTAATAAACAAAAACAGCTACCATATGTTATATGCACCCTGTGTCAACTTAGGCTGTACCAGGATGACGGACCAATACTTCGCTTATTTATAAAGTCGTCAAACATTTAATATAAAGGGCTGCCCATCGGAGTAAACTTGAGCCATTCTTGTCTATTGTTGTGGAATACCGTATCTCTGCGGCGGCGCCTTGTTCATTAGTTCGTTCAGTCTGAGCATTTATATAGCGACCGGGGCCCTAAAGACAAGAGCTCTCTCGATAGAGTCAAGATTGAAGAAAAGTGTCACTATTACAGTCGCTAAACGCTTGAACTAAAAACCGCTAGACATGCCAAACGAAACTTATTATTTTGAATGTGTTCACTAATCACGAAACTTATTGAACAACAGTTACTTACAAATGGTTAATGTCGTTACGATTTCTGTCTTAGAATAGCGCTAAAGAATCTAGTTTACAGCTACCTTTAAACGTATTGTTTCCACAGACATTTGGAAAGCATGCTACAGCTGAGTAGTGGTTTGTCAGTTGAGACTCTCATCCATTCGCAAAATAACATGCTAAGGTCGCTGTTCTGCTAAGACACCGTTGTCAAGCAATTACCGCTAAGATTAAACGTGTCGTTTCTATGACTACGGCTCGAAATTCGAGCCATCTCGTGACGGAAGTCCGCAGTCTCTAGCTGACCTTCTGACACTCGACAGTATTGTCTGGCGGCATCACTGCATTAGACACTTCTGTGATGGAGTATAAACGTTCGCCATTAAGGCGTTCCATAGGCCTACAGTCAGACTTTGAACTTGCATGACTGTAGTCAGTGATGCTTACATTGTTGCCTAGTCCTGTGACCACTTATCAAATACAATTACTTAGTGCCTCAACCCTTTACAAATAACTATACACTCCCACTTAATATATACATACATAAGTCAATGTACCTACGTACTTACTATCATGGGCTTCTGCATTCGATCGTCGTCGTATACAACCAACGACATATTTTCCAATGACTTTTCAACCGCTGACAGAATCGTTCGAGAGGGGCCTTACGATCAAATGTGCAGCGTACTTTCGACTTCAGGTACTGCGCCACCGAGTGACATACACTCGCAAAACAGACACACACCCACGTGACATGTATAGACACGACGAGATCATAGAACGAAGAAAAAGGCATTGTAATGATCGCTCTATAAGGTACATACATTTGCATAATCGTAATCACCAAACTGCTAAAGCGCCACTTGAAACCTAAGCGCAGGACACCAGCTTATTCACTAGCGCTGTATTAAATCAGAGGGATAGTCCGTGGAAGGTCAGAGTCCGGTTTCCAGGAGGTCAGCGGAGGCAGAGTTAAGAAGGGTGTCGTTTTGGTCGAGGATTGACAGGTGGAATGTCAAGTTAGAAGTCTGGGTAAGAGTTCTTGAAAAGGTGGGACTCAAGTTTAGAATGGAAAGCCCCGGGTGATGGATAGGGGAGCTTGGGACAGATGATGTATAATGGCGGGCAATGATGATTGAGGAATCGAGAAAGTACGGAATTCAGAAGGAAGTTGCGGCATTGGACATGGTTCGGTTGGTGGACTAGAGTTTAGAAGTAACGAGAGGTCGAGTAAGGGGGGTGGGACAAGAGTGCGATCAGGTAGAGCGGGTTGGTTGGATGGTGAAGAGTTCGCGATGGTATTTGGGCTCGAAGTATTGGATGGAGTTGTAAGTTAGGACTTTGAAATGAATGCGCTCTGGGATTTTTAGCCAGTGTATCGATTTGAGGATTGGAGTGATGATCACATGATGCTTGGGTGTTCTGACGACGGCTCTGGCTAATGAGTTTTGGATTCGTTGTAAACGTTTTATTTGCGTGGCTTCAAGGTTTAGGAAAAGGGAGTTATAGTAATCAAGTTTGGAGTGGACGATGGAGGTAACAACGATGAAGGCAGTTTTGAAGTCGAGCATGGGTCGGATGCGACGGAAATATCGAAACACAAAAAAAACACAACACGAATCACATCACGAATCACGGACTATGGATATATACTTAATCTAATGTACTTCAGCATAACATATATGAGAGGGAGTGCGTAGAGTAGTGGTGAACACACTGGGACGCAGCGCATGAGGAACCGACATCGAGACCCGTATCCCCTCAACATAAGGTTGACTTCTTTCCTTCGTTCGCTAGGTGGCGGCGTTTGTTTAAAAGGAGTATATAGCGCAATGAGCGCTCTGCCGACGGTTAAATTCGACTCCTGTAATAACTCGTCATCATTCGTTCATACTATACTTGTACTCATTCTGCGGTCTGTCAGTTTGAAATTAAACGAAGATAATTATCATTAGTAGTAGTATATGTGCTACTATGACGTTGTGTTAGTTAAGACATCCGATACTGGGGTCATTAAACTAAACTCAGTCTCAACCTCTCAAACCCTCAAAAGCAATTCATGTACATAAGCTGTGTTGAGGTCGCGTTTGCATTTATTATTTAGGCATACACTTAGGTCTAATGGTTATTATGTCCTTCGTTAACTGTATACTTAAAAATGATTTCCAGGCAGTCTAGAATAGTTCGAAGTTGCTTGCTAAATATATAGCCCCGGATATATTATATATTGCATCGTGTATTAAGCCTTAGAGTAGGCCCTATTAAATTTTAGTCACAAACGATTCACCGCATCAGATCCTAAATGACTAATTGTTTGTACACAGTCTGTTTTCAATCTGTTTACTCATCTGCGTATACAAGACCATTGCACACGTTCAGTGCACACACAGAACAACATGCACGCACAAAAACGATAATTAATATTCATATAAATATACATATTAACTATATATATATATATATATATATATATATCGCACTCCCTATAATGAAGAATGAAGGCCTAGATTTTAGGCCCTATTTGTCTAATAATCATCAGCGTATTCGGCATATGGGCGTAACTCCAGCTGGATCTTTATGACCGCTGTTTGGCATGTGTATCAACTATCAAAGTGGAGATTTTAAATTCATATTGTCACAGCGTCACAACAGAATACACCAAAGAACAGGTGTTGTCAGCTGCAATCCTTTCGTCTTTTGATTCGTATTCTTAGCTGTTTTACTGGAAGTTCCAAATCAACTACTGCAACAGCCGTGAAGTATAATAGGCATATACAGGCCTATGCACGGTGATTGAATTAATGGGAGATTGGGGGTTGGGAGGGTTCAACCCCAAGCTCGTTTTTCAACACCGCCAGTTCATTCTGAAAAATTACCTGGGGGCCAGGCAAACCCCAAATTAGCTTACAGTGTCACCCGCACCCACAGCAACAACCCCCTACAATTTAGCCCATACCGCTTTCAGGTTATAAAAAACTTAAGCCGTGGCATCTCGACATGTGGTTTTCAATCCCCCTCACCCCGCTTAAATTTTACAATTCAAACTCTGCCTGTGCACATAAATAAATGTGTTCATGTTAACGAAGAAGAAGAAGAATAATGTGAATAAAACGAAAAACGTGACGACTTATACGAAACAGAATATGTGAAGAAGAAAAGAAATGTGAAGAAGAAGACGATTAAGATGATAAAGATGATTAAGTTGATAATGACAGGGGTGAAAATGAGGATAATGATGAAGTTTTAATTAAACTTAAGATGAAGAAGGTGATGAAGATGAATAAGATAATGAAGATGATGTAGAAGATAGAAATGAAGATAGCGAAAACGATGATAATATGAAAGTTAGATGAAAAAGACCAAGATGAGGGTGATGATCAAGATGAAGCTATCGAAGGTGTTGATGATGATGATGATGATGATGACGGCGACGACGACGACGACAACAACGATGACGATGACGATGATGATAAGATTGTGATGATTATAAAGATGACGATGATGATGAAGATGCTGATTCAATTCATTTCAGATGACGAAGAAAAAAATAATCTATTTCTTTTATCTCTTGCTTGTCGTGTTTCACCCTGTTATCACGTTTAATTGCAATAATATTGATATTATCGTAAACCAAACATATCCCAGAATACACGAATCGCTGTCTGTCGATCGTCCACAAATCCTTTCGTCCGATAATATTTTTATCCTCTTCGCTTTGAAAATTTCCGAAAACTAAGCAACCTAATAACTAAAACCTAATAACCTAATAACCCATAATAACTATGATAATAATTATGATTCATTTATTTTCAACTGACAAACTGGAGTATGATTACAGTATGAACGAATGATGTCAAATTATAACAGGAGTTTAATTTAACCGTTTGCAGTCATGCAAGGCTCCATTACAGTATACATCTCATTTTAACAAACGCTAGTCAACCTTACGGGGGGTACGGGTCTCGAACTCAGTTTTTCCGCACTGCGCCCCAGTGGGTTCACCACATTACTCTACGCCCCCACCCATATAACATCGTAGTCAAGAAGTTGCGTATTGCGTAAATACGAGTACGCCGTTCGAAAGGAATGCATCATTTGCGCACGATTACTGTGTTAGACTGATAGGCTGAGATCGAGTCGGGCCAGAGACGCATGCGCATGCTCTTAGGCCACCTCGCCTTGAACACTTATGCGTGCACGCAATCTGCTCAACCAACGAGCAGGCTATACGCCGTGAGCCCAACGGCCCACACCGCTCAATGTCGTATCAATAATAATATAGACGAGACGTTCCAGGTGTCTATAATAAGAACGATTGCGATTACACCGCACGAGCGTAATAAATATAACAATTTCAGTAGCCTGCTGTAGTCTGGCCCACGTGACCGGACTCTTAGAGTCACTTTCCAGCATACAGGAAGCAAATGGTACGGGACGTTAGTAAACGACCTGTTTAGGTAGAAAACGAGCGCATAGGCGAATCATTTGGACATAATATCTAAGCCGTGTTGTGCTTTTTATCCTATCGACGAATCTGATCGGAATACGAATCTAATCGGAGTACTCCTCCTTCGGTTGTCGGATCGTCTCTCGCGCGGATTTGTTCTTGTAAAGCGAGGATAATAGATGCGTCTCTGGTGCCATGGTAAGTCAGTTTACAATCACCCGATCTTCGCTTTGCCAAGCAGGTCTACCATTGTAGCGCACCTGTAAAGGTGCGCTACAATGCTCTGTGCTTACCTGTTGTCTATCTACCTGTGTTGACGGATTCGAGTTGGACTCGCCTATGGTAACGTTGATGCGTGCGTCGAGTACCTGCAGACATAGGCAGGCCTCTGATGCTGGGCCTCTAAGGGTGGGCCTCTAAGGATAGGCCTCTACAGGTAGGCCTCTACATGTAGACCTCTGCAAGTTGGCCTCTACGGGTAGAGGCCCACCTGAGTAGGCGTGGATAATCCTCTAATAATAGGCCTCTAGTGATTGGCCTCTAAAGGTGGGCCTCTAAGAATTAGCCTATGATAGGCCTGTAATAGTAGGTCTCTAAGGTTTGGCCTCTAATGGCAGGCTTCTAATGGTACCTATATGTAATCGTGATTACTTACAGGTAATCGAGATTAAGAGTAAATACAGGTATTCGTGACCTCTCCGTAACATGACAGCTTAGCGACTAGGTTGCCAATTCAGCGTGTAGTGTGTTCGTATCGATGGTATCCCAGTATCCCTGTTGCAGTCTTTACGTTTGTGTTTGTATCGGTCTGTTTGTCTCGTTCTCTCTGTCTCTCTGTCTCTCTAGCTGTCCCTCGGGCTATTGTGATGAGAGAATCCAAACTTCCTCGTTTGCAAGACATTTCTTACAGATAAACTGGACTAAGCATTCGTCATTGAAACCACATGAGTAAATATATATATATATATATAATATATATATATACATAATATATACTATAAATAGGCCTACGTATATCAAGCAATCGTATATCGGTTATATAAGTGCGTGAATCAAATACAGCTTCTGTGTACATAGTTCGTTAATAATTATTGCGTGAACATAGATGAATATTTATATAGGCTTATTTTAGCCAGACAATGAACGTGAGCCTCCTAAGCACACCATAATAGTAGGCATACTGCCCACGCTATCGTAAGTAGTGCGAAGGTCGTTTTGGCCTAGACAAAAAAAAGTAATTAACTACTTTTAGATCATCAATCAAAAAAGTCACCACTATAGTTGTCTCCAGCGCAACGAAAGCATTGCCTTTGACGGTTGGCAATGCGTGTGTATGTACGCATAGTGTGATGTGATGTTATCATACATTTGTATAGCGCCCCTAAAAGATATATGCTCTGCGCTAGGCATAACGATGTCAGATGTCACAGTTAACAAGAGAGAATGTACCTATTAACAAAACTATGCACATTAAACTGAAAAGAGTCATTAGTGCACAAGCGTGAAACTAAGCGAAGGTTTCCCGTCGACTGCTGACAGATGGTATAGAATAGATGTTCAGAGTCTCAGGGCCAAGTTGCGTATGATATTATATACTCATAACATATGTTATATTATATATATATATATTATATATAAAGAAATATATATATATAATCATAACGCATGCTGGTTTGTTGGCAGTTAATAGAGATTCAAAGAAACTTAGTCCTTTATACTGAATTTTCAGTCTGTTTACGTGTTTTGTGGTTGTTATCAGCAATTTATCCTTCGGCAAATAGTCATCTGTTCTCAGCGGCAGCGTACACACCACAATAATAGTCTAAGCAAAAAGTGCTATCATTTAATTAAGCCTGTGTGATTTCGCCTTCGCATACGCAGGCCTATGCCTATAGGCCTATGCCACCGACCCTTTCGCCCTCTTCCGATTTACGCCGGAGATAATGATATGTTTACTGCCCCTACCTCGTATCTGATGTTGTAGTAGACTGTCCGAGAATCAACCTAAGACGATTAATTTAGTTAGCGCCTAATCGGAATCTTAGACATTATTCCGGTTACCCTCCCTCCTCACACCCCTCCACTCGTTTCAATTCATTTCAACTAGAATAATTGATCTTCGTCTCCATACCGGATTCGTAGCGTTGTGCGGGGAGGGTAACAGAGGTGGGGAGGACAAAGGGGCGATGGGTGAGGAGGGATGGGAAGGGCAGCGGTTGACGCACTGCATCAATTATTGTTACAAACTCCAATGTCTTGTTTAGGCAATTATAACGAATATATGGTCGTGTCACTCACGTAGAAGTATATATAATTATCTATAAACATGTGTTATCTCGTGAACACACGCCCACATATATACATGTATTATATATATATATATATATATATGGACATAGATCTTTTATGGTCCTATAAGCAATATATATATTTTTTTTTAATGATATATTTATTTATATACACCGTGTCTCAATAAAATCTGTGCGAAATTGTTTCCACCAATTTTAAACTCTGACCTCTGGGTCAACTTTGCTAGACCATTGAACAGCTCGTAGAGACTATGCAGCCACATATATATATATATATATATATATATATATATTTATCAACCGGACCAACACCAACATCGCCTAATATATATATATATGTATATATACACGGTGTCTCAAAAATATCTGTGCAAACTTGTTTCTGTCAGAACTTCGTCAAATTTCCACCAATTTAAATAACCTTTGGTAGGTAGATGGAAAAATGGCTGCAAGTTTATGCTGTATAAAAACTTTCCGCATCACCTGACTCATATCACCGCACTACCTTTTTAGAGCATGACCCTTCAAATTGTCTGCTCACGTATAACGTCGTCATTTTAAAATCTCCTGCAAATGGTTTCTGTAAAGAGTGGGATATTAATTTGTAATTCTTTTTCTGGTGGTACATGTATGTCCCAATGTACAAGGTTTCTTTTAATCCAAGGAACGTGATGTATACATGCATCTAAATCGCACGTAGCTCTAACTTCAATGATTTATGGCCTTGTGATGTGCAGGGCTAATTCGCACGATAAGGACTTACCACCATAAATACTAGATGATTATGTAACTTGTTATCTTGTTACAACATGAACCTGTAATGCATCATATCGTGTTGCGTGATTGTTAATGGGTGCATCACGGCGATAATCATCGTCACCTTCCATTGATATATTTCTGCAAACGGAAAATTCAAACGATCCTTTGATACAATGTCAGTTTTCATCCTGCCACTGAAAATACGTACTCACAGAAAGCTCCCGAAACATCCTCAACCTACCGTAGGCCTCATCTATATTTAGATTTGTCACAGGAATAAAGCTTTCAGGCCCCATACCAGTGTCCATATTACGTTCATCAAAAGCAAACTTAAATAGTCACATCTATAAGATGCACCTACATATTCATAAGTACATATACAAGCAAGCGTTAGCTGTATACAATGTTCATACGCAGGTATACAGTCACACGAGAGATACATACCCAGGCAGACATAGACATAGGCAGACGGAGACAGTGAGAGACAAAGTGATTGAACGTGATAGGTTGGCCCCATTGTGTAGACCGACGATGGGCTGAGTGGCCCATCGTCAAGCTTATGGCTCATCTCAACTGATAGAAGAAGTGAAAGAGGAAGACTGTGGTGACGAAGAAGAAAGTGGTTAAAGCCCCTCATGCACTGCACACATCGCACGGTTAGGACAACAAATTCGCTCATGGGTGACCAGAAAAGAAGCTTTTCCAAGCTGTTTATATCATTGCAAAAGTGTGCCTAATCATTATCAATCAATCAATCAATTAGTCAATCAATCAATAGTCAGTTTAGACAGTCAGTCGATCAGCCAGTCAGTTAATCCATCAATCCATCAGTGCAGTCGGTCAGTCAGTCACAGTCAGTCAGACAGACAGATCAGATGCGAATGAACAAGTCTGTTGAAATTGAAATTCCTGAAGTTTGATATCGCCATTCTTCCAAGATCTTTTTCGACGGCGCAATTGCAATTGTACTGCAGAGCATTGGTGCGCGAAGGACTTGCTCAAGGTCCCTACACAGTGACGCCTCGGACGAGGGTCGAACCCGCTCACTCAGCGTACACCAAGTGTTACGGGCCGACCGCTCTAACCAATCAGCCACCGTGCTACACGCGAATACGAGTTATAAATAACTAGCTTGGCACTGTAGGGTCTACGAATACGCGATACTGCAGGGCAATGCTATTATTTATATTGAAAACTGTAAAGCATCCTGGTAATGTTTTCCTTTATAATAAAAAATAAGGACGTCTTAACGTGGAACCTCACGGTTGTGGTGGCGCGGCCGTACATAGAGTATTGGTATGGTGTTTCATAAACTGGAGGAAGAAAACCATGAAGGAGATAACTAAGGTAAGGTAAAATACAATTGACAAGGTCAGCTTTGACACACATCTTTTCAATAGTGGGATGGTGGCAGGACATTGTAAAAAAATGTTGAATTCGACGGCATGATCATATACGGTATGAAATGTTCCGTATACTATATATATATAGTGTGTGTTTTTTTAGGCTGGTTATGGGCACCGTTTGAAACACAGTGGAGTGGAGGATATGGTCCTCCTGCAGAAGATCTCGGAAGCATCGATCGTTGAAAATCTGAAGAAACGATTGATGGATGACTGCATCTACGTATCCTTTCATCAATTCAATCATATAACATCTCGGTTCAAACAATTTGATCAATTCGCTAGGAATAGAGTACATGACTGTTATCTATACAAAGAGGCTTTGTCCGAATAGTTGAGCTTCATCACATGATCTCAATATATTTGGGTCCGATCAGGATGTTTAAATTTGGTCTGACTACTATCCGAACCGTAAAGTTTAATGCCTTCTGACGACCAAAGTCTTATAATATGACTACTAATGTCTTGCCTGTATTCTGAAATGTTGTCTACGTGTAAACACTAAAGTCACCCCGTTTAAACAGTGCATGCGTGTGAACACGCAGAATATGAAAGATAAGCGTACTAATTGGTCCATTGATTATATTTAATAGCTAAGTGATGTATCATATCGTAATTGAAGATTTATATAGCGCCTTTGGCGGAGCTAAGCTCTTCAATTGTGATGGCAAAGCGCTGGAAAATATGCTGGAATATATAACTTATAAGGAAATGCATGTGAGAAGCAGTATTCCTTAACGCTGACCACAGACATACATCGGCCCTGTCCTGATTTCCGTCAACCCTTTCAAAAACCTACCCATCTACAGCGAAAAGGAGGTGGAACAGTATCAAGGCGCGGTAGGTATTTTAGTTATAGACTAGGTTCACTGGTCTGAACTTCGTTACAAGTGTTTATACGATAAGATTACAATACAATACAACTGTAGCTCATCAGTTTAGTCACAAGTGTTTGTATAATGATAATACAGTACACTACAATTGTGGCTTATTTGTCGATGGCTCTTCTTTCAGTGTCAAAAGTGCACACATAAGACAGAATAACGATGGTGCAAGAGAAATTAGAGACATCCTATGGCTGCCGCTCTCCAGACTTGGGACTGGAAATACCAGAATACGGGCAATGAGCTTTACTAAGGATATTTGTTAGGAATTACAGTAAAACTCCATCACTGCTCGCTCTCTAGCACTGCCAGTCCCAAGCCTGGATAAGGAAGGAGGACGACGCTAATGATTCTTGTTATCACACAGAGACGTTAAACTGAAACTGCTAATTACGATGCCCCCGCATATTTGAACAATTAGGCTTGTTTTTGTTTTGGCTTAATTAAGCAGTCGTTTCTTTATTCATCCGTTGCCGTATTTGCTATAGTATTTTTTATGATGTTTGTTGTCGTCTATCTCGGTGCAACTCAGGACTCTATTTTAGGCCACCTCTCTGGTATGCTCTCTCTATGACTGACATTATTTTCTCTGCTGTGTTTTTTTAAATAGTCCTCAACTGGTCACCTTTATGCTGATGATGTTCAGGCTATTGTTTCATGGCCCTTTGTATAGCTTGCTCTCACTGGCCGTATTAATGCTTTTCCGGATGTCTTCTCACCGCACTGTACTAAATTCTTCTAATATGCAACACATAAGGCTTAGTTAGTACTTGCCAACATCTTATTCAGTTTGACTTTCCCTGTCTTGCTCAGAGCTTTCCTTCTTGTCTAGTTCTCGTGACCTTGGCAATATCCTGGACGGGGCTCTTACCATTTTTGCACACATTGCCAAACTTACCCGTTTTTGCAACTTCCAGCTGAGACGGTTCTAAAACTTTCAATTTTAATATTGACTAAGAGCTTATGCGTCCAGAGGTCATAAACTTATTTTGAAATCAATACACAGTAATATGTGCTAGTATCCATGACACAGACTACACGTGATATTTGTAAACGTTATATGCTAGGCATGATGCCTATGGCTATGTGGCTAAAAAAGATGTAGGGCAAGCAAACTGCCTCACATAAGCCTAACCTATCCATGGTAAATAGTAAAACTGTCTTCATTCTGCCATGGAGCTGCATATAGTGTGGCAAAGTCTTGTGCCAATTAATCCCGATTTAGGTAGGAATGAATTGTGTTGTAATTATGACCTAATTACTTACTGCAGACTCTTGTGACCTGTCACCATTTGACGGATTATCAACTACATTCAATTTAGCGTGGAGCTTCTGCGGTCGAAAGTTCAGCCCTGAAATCTCTAAAAAAATACTTCTGCGGCCGAAAGTTCTCCGAAAAATGTCAAAAAAACGATACAAACGCTAAAACTTACCCTAACCGACCTCACAATGCCTAACCTGACCCTGACTAACATTTAAGGGTGTTTTTGACAGTGTGCATGCGCCAAAGGTTGCGCAGGTTTATTCCCGCTAAGTTTTATATGGGTTAGGCCTTATAGGTAAAAATGTATTTTTATAACGGCCAAACTTTCGGCCGCAGAAGATCTATCTTTCAATTAAATATGGCCACTCCTTCAATGCATCCACTTTTAGAGGACATCAGAACACCTGAAAGTCTAACTATATACAGGCTATTTCTCGTGTCTTCGACTTTGAACGGTTGTATTGAGAACTCGATTACAAAATAATGACCATCAATAAATTAGACTTAACATTTTAATTTAAAAATAAATACGGCCTACAAGTCTATCGAAAATGCCTAAGGATAAAAATGGATGGATGTGTAAGATCAAAGCATTGCATATACAGCAATAGCACCGGCCCAAAAACATAATAATTAGGCTGTTGGCGGATCTCTGTTGAATTGTTGAGTGGCTGACTCATAACGTAGGCCTATGCAGTGTGAGCTGCGTACGCCTGGTGGGCGATTACATACGGATGCAACTGTGTGTTTTTATGTAGAGTCTTTCGGTGCCTCTCAAAAGCGATTGTTCACGAGTCGACCTTTTCAGCTGAGCTTCTGGGCATCGAATCTCACTTCATTATTGATAGATGATAGAAATCTTGTCTAACGTTAGCTGTTGAATAGGACCACTTGGCGCTTAAGCCGTATAGATTTCTTACAACTCTTGTTTCTTGGTGACTGCGGATCAGTGATTTCCAAACAGTTTGCACTTTGCATCATGGGTCAGACCATGCGTTCTTGCAACTCTCTGCATTGGTTCCATGGAGTAGGCCTATATCTATGATACAATCAAGTAAAACTCAATAAATGTAAAAACAATCGGAAGCTAAAATAAAAATGTGAAGTTCTTGCAAACAAAAGTTGTGAGAAATTTTGTACAGGCCAATTAAAATCAGCTGATGGGCCACTTTAAGTATAATGTATGCAATATTCCTCATAAAAACCTTTTGGAAATTTTGTTTCTGTCATATCAGAGCAATATTTCCGCTCTTAGCTCTTTGGTTTGCCAGTGCTATTCACCAGGCAACTGACTAACCATTCCTCAAATTCCCATCTCCATGTGACCTTGGGTACGTAAATCTGATTTTAATAATAATGTAAACTAATAATGATATTGTGTTGTATTGTATTATATTGAAGATTACCATAGTTGCTAATGGCATTACCGCACACTATGGATGCAGAATTGTATTGTTTTATATTGAATTGTATTCAAAATTGCTGTATGCCTGTGTGTTAATATGTAGGCTATTCAAAACAGGCCTGCTGCATTAAGCTGTCCCATTATATTGAGGATCACTCCAAGGCGTTGAGTGGTGAAATAGAAATGTCGTTTAATAAGTCTTATCATGCTGTATTACATTATAGTTTCTTGCGCTGTGTTTGCATTGATGGTTAATTTTTATACTGTAGACCCAGATGATACATAAGGATACGCAATAACAATAATAACACTATACAATGCATCACCTTCTGTATCCATTGTCCCACTTTCAACAAACAGAAGCGGGCTCGACTCTACCACCTTTAGAAATATATCCTGTTCTGTACCAAGTTATTGCGAATAATTTATAATAATTGGGCAAGCATACACCAGGAACTATCCCACTCCAATCTCATAAATGATTGTGATATGAGGTGAGGGATGTGGGGCCAGTTCAATGTTGTCCGGAGATGGCTTATGATTAGGTGGCTTCACTACCCATGATTTTATTCGCTTCAAGTGCCCAGTGCTTATTTTCCATGGATGCATGAATACCATTTCTAATTTTCTACGATCATGGTTTTGTTTGGCTAGATTGTGAACAACTCGAGTTAGTTTAACTGGCGCTATATGAATCAATTGCCATTGCCATAAATCGTAGGGAACAATCCGTAAACACGTCTTATAGCCTGAAGTGTGAAGGGTGGTCGATGATAATTCCTCTTCAGATTTCGATCCCTAACTTTCTTACTTCGTTCCCAATGATGTGGATTTTCAGATTAACGTGGTCAACAATCTCCCTTAGTGTACTGTCTGACTTAAATGATTTGTGACAACTTATCATATTTATTTAGGTTGTTATGGCTAAAAGGCGATGCTTATACGTTGCTTATCTGTAATGATACCAATTTACTTTTGCTCAATACTTTAAAGTGGCAAAATGAGTCAAATATTGTTGTAGGCTACATTAATGTTTTGGTAACATGATAGAGTATTATTTGCTTTTGCCTGCTGTAGGCTTCCTACGAAAATCCACCTCACGTCTTTGCTCTGACGGATAACATGTATCGTAATATGTTGATCGATATGGAGAATCAATGCGTCATCATCAGGTACGATTATCATCATCCGTATCATCTTCGTCGTCGTCATCATCATCATCATCATCATCATCATCATCATAATCAACAAATTATCACCATCATCATCACCATGACCACCACCATCACCAGCAGCAGCATCACAGTATCATCTTCACCGTCATCGTAATCATCGTAATCACCGGGGTAATCATCATCATCGTCCTCATCAGCAACTTCATCATCTTCGTCGTCATTTTCATCATCATGATAATCCTCCTCTTACTTGTCATCATTAACGTCGTCGTCGCTGTTGCGGTCAATTCCCGCCAACCAGATTCTTGAATCTACTCATTGCCGAAACCCTCATTGCCCGATGGGCATTGTTCATGTATACGATGCTTGCGGTGCTGGCCCGGGTCACATGGACACAGGCTTATACAGTACAACAGTATGCATACGTTTGTACAATCTATTCTGATCTGATATGATACGAGCTGACCTAGTTTAGATGAACTGACCTCGTTTAGTGTGCTAGCCTGTATTCAGCTCAACTCAACGTTAAATCTGATCTAATACAATTACTTCTGTAGCGCTGTAATAGTAAGGCACGAAGCATCAGTCGGTCGACAAGGCAGTTGGTGGAAATCCGTTGGGTATTGAATTAACTGTAGGCCTACGAGTGATGCCTTAATTAAGGGTGAGCAATGTGTCAAGCAGTCATAACGCTGGAGTGCAAAGTTAATTGTTTTAATAAGCAATTGGATCTGAAGAGTCGAATGGAAAATGCATCCCAGAGGATGACCTGAACCATTGATGGAATAGTTCTTTCCTCCCCACAGTCTCACCATTTGCAGAAACGCAAGATTTTGCGTTTACAACGCTAGGATTTGCACGCGCAGTTTCGCCCCGGTGAGATTATGTGCCCTGCGGTGATTAAAACACTAATAATCATATTTAAATAATATATATAGACTTTCATGGTTTTATCAAGAACAATGCGACTTTCGTGCATGGAAGTATATGTAATTATGCATAATATGTCATGTAATGAATATGTATGACATTGTAAGTATGTATGTGTGTATGCACGTATGTATGTATCCATGTATGTGTGTATGTATGTATGTGTGTATATGTGTACGTGTGTGTGAGTGCGTGCGTATGTATGTATGTATGAATGTTGATATGTATGTATATATGTATGTATGTATTTATGTACATGTATGTATGCATATATGTAGGTATGTATGTGTATAATGTAAGTATGTATATATATATGTTTGTATCATGGCACTTTATAGCGCATTTTACTGATTTTAGTATCTCAGAAAGAGGGTTCTCAACAATATCCAATGTAATGTTAAAACTCATTTTTAACGAGACTATGCATATCCTGACTGTTTCTCTATATCTGGTGTCTATGAACTACGATCGTGAGGCGATGGCAAGTCCTTATATGGTCACGCACAACAGAGCGTCTATCATAGGCGTGACTCAGGCGAGAGGTGCTTCTGGCTTCACGCTTCACTGCATTTCAGGCAAAACACTCGCGTCTTCGTCCTTCGTTCTTTCCCAGTCTTGCACTGAGTAGAATTCCTACCGAACGACGTACCTGGGGTGCAGAGTGAACCACAGAAATTGTGGATAGGTAGACACTGTCGAAATCAATGATGACACTTACATAAGACAGTTACACAATACACAGACTGTGGTAGACTGGTTTCACACCATCATGAGACATACTACAATGTTTAGACAGAGAGTATTAGAAATAAATATTGAATGTGATGTTTACCATGTATTTTCACTTGCATCTGCCTCTACGTTGCGCATAATAATTCTTGATTATCGACACACACCTCGTGCGAAGAACGGTTCAGAGCTCATTAATTTTGAGAGCGCACTCTTGGCCCAAAGATGTAAAGAAGCTACAAATACAGCTTGCACATATTTCATGTATATATCTATGTCTGTACATGTATGCATGTATGCATGTATGTATGCATGTATGTATGCATGTATGTATGCATGTATGCATGTATGCATGTATGTATGTATGTATGTATGTATGTATGTATGTATGTATGTATGTATGTCTATATGCATGTATGCATGTATGCATGTATGCATGTATGCATGTATGCATGTATGCACGTATGTATGTATGTATGTATGTATGCATGTATGCATGTATGCATGTATGCATGTATGTATGCATGTGTGCATGTATGCATGTATGCATGTATGCATGTATGCATGTTATGCATGTTATGCATGTTATGCATGTTATGCATGTAATGCATGTAATGCATGTAATGCATGTAATGCATGTAATGCATGTTATGCATGGTATGCATGGTATGCATGTATGCATGTATGCATGTATGTATGTGTATATATAATATATATACTGTAATAAAAAACGGTGCCGCTCTGCAATTCTCATGTTAAAACTGACGAACAATGAAGTCAGTTGTTGCGGACAATAAGAGGACAGTGTCTGACGGTGTACAGCTGGGATGTATACGCGTACAAGATATCTCTGTGGCCATTCAGTTGTCGGTATCTCACATCAACAGTCCATTTGCGGATATGTTCTACTTTTGTACATACATGTATTCACCAGATCTTAACTTTGTGTAGGTCTACTTGTGTGCGCGTGTCAGCGTGTGTGAATGTAGGTGTCTGTGCATGCGTGTGAACGTGTCTTAGTGCAACATAATATTATATTGCTATGTGATTGTAAGGAGGTAAGGTGAAGATATTGAATTCACAACAATTTATTCCAAGTCTCTTCAGATTGGCAATAAAGGCATGCTAAGTCTTGCTCTAAGATGGCCTACACACCTTGCTTGCGTATAGACACGCATCGTGTATACTATTTTATGAGCTCGGTGGTTAATGGTTAGTGGCTGAAAGGTGACTTCGATTTCACTACCAGTGGCCACTGGCCATCACTTTATAACGTCTTACCCTTTTATTTTTATATTATTCAATCCCTCTTCTAAGAAAACATTGTCCTCTCAAGCCTGATTCAGGGTTGAGTAAAATTTCGGCTCAGGCGCACACTTGACTTGAACCTCCAGTGGTTCTAACAACTGGAAAACATTTGCATATGGTTGATGACTTCCCACTTGATTGTAATTTGACACTCTTGTTATACGGCTTCCGGTAGACCTACATAAGTGGGAAGAGAGAAACAAAGATGAAAAGGCCACTCCTCCACGGTTTAGACTTTGACAGTGCCAGTTTCAAGCCTGGAGAAAAGAGGAGGGCGACACTAGATCATCTTCGATATGAAACGGTGTCGTTAAAAAATCAACAACGGACAAAATGAAAATTCGATTGCCAAATTGACATAATGACAAAACGATGAACTTTCGCATTCCATACGAGACTTTCTTTTCCGCTTTTTCGATGTTAATTAACAAAGAAATCGTTTAAATCTATTCGCAATTGCTGTAAACAGTGGCTCTATTATAGTTGTATTGCTTTGACTTCCACGTCACTATTCTCGACTGGTTTCTGCCCTATATCTCTAGTCTCATTCAGTAGACTCAACGTCCTCATATCACCCATCGCTTCCGTGCTCTTTGGTGCCCGCGAAGTACTGTATACTTCTGTAGCCTGCACTGTCAGCCGTCGTCCGAATCGTCCCACGTCATGACATAAAAACGTTATGCACATTTGCGACTATAGATGAGATCGAAAATGCTACAATGAAACTTCCTGCCTGCCTGAACGATATGATGCCACCAAACTTAACCCGGGCAAATACGAGCTAATCTGCTTTTACCAAAACTCTAAGCTTCTATAGTACGCTGATCTCTCGGTCTCTACTTCCTCTCTCCATCATCTACTGTTCGCGATCTTGGAGTCATCCTCGAAACAACACCTTTCCTCAAACCTTAAATTGCTGCCATCTCCAGGACGTGCGTGTTATATCGAAAAAGAATTTGACAACTTCGATCTATTCTTGACTCAGAATCAGTGAAAATTCTGAAACTTTATTCACAACTTGACTGCTGCAACTCGGTACTCATGGCCTCCCATAAAGCACACTGCTTCCTCTAACTAGAGTACTGATTGAGACTGTGAAACTGTCGTTATTGTTTCCGTTATATGTATTGTAGTGGAGAGTCGGGAGCTGGGAAGACCGTTGCTGCAAAGCACATCATGAGTTACATCGCTCGAGTGTCCGGCGGAGGATCAACTGTCAAGGTAGGTCAAGCGAAGACCTGACTGACCGACCGCCAACGCAAGCAATGCAGCTTCTAAATAACCAAGTGCAATAAAATATCATGGTCAGTTCAAGTTTATGCATTTATCATCAGTTCCTTCTTATAATAGAAAGTTTAGCAAACAATATAAATTTGTCGACTACATTATTTTGATGTCTTGAAATGAGCTCTTTGAATATGTAATATTCATTTTGCATATTTGTTGGATGATAAAAGTAAACATTTGGAATAGATTTCATCAGCGGCTCTAAATGGCGCTTGACCAGCAGTCAGAAATTCAGAAATTAACTTCGCAGTCACATGATGGAATAATTTATCTTTGTAGCACGTTAAAGAAATCATCCTGGAGTCGAATCCTCTCCTTGAGGCTTTCGGAAATGCCAAGACCGCAAGGAATAACAACTCCAGTCGATTTGTAAGTATATAGCTTACATAAGAACTAGGATACTTGATGACAAAAACCTGCATCTGTATTCCTCTTATTCAAACTGCACATGAAATTGATCCATTAAAATTGACCTAAACCTCAGTCTTATAACGAAAGGTCGTGCTATATTAGTTTTTTGACAGCACCGTAGTTTCAATCCCCAAAGCGTACGAAAGATAGTTGTCATCACTCAAGACAAATCTTTGTTTCAAATAAGTTTTTAAAGTAGATTCTATGATTTGTTCTTATTTGAGAAATGCAGTTTGCTCTTGTTTTAGTCTTAATTTTGTCATGTATCCGTTGGTTCTTATTACCTTTCGTTCCATTTCAGGGGAAATACGTTGAAATACAATTCAGTAGAGGCGGTGAACCGGTTGGAGGAAAAATTTCGAACTTTCTACTAGAAAAGGTAAATATCAACCATACTCTGAAATTTTCACCCACAATTGCTCATTGCAATTGATTGACGTTTGGCCATTAGATGATGGCGCTTAACAAATGCCTTTTAGCGATAACTTTTCCCCAAACTGCGGTCAATCTAATCAGTTTGTCCACTGGGTCTATGAGCAAAGGGTTACGGGTTCTGTGCTGACTGAGCTTACCCTGGTCAAAGTAGTTTACATCCTCGTTCTTCTGTCACATGATATTATGCTGCAAGGTACAAGGCAAGTTCTGCGATATGTTGGCCTCGTGTAACGTACGTTGCTGCTCACTAAATGCGACTCGAGGTCTGAAATGCGGGAAACGGCCACGCCGTCACTATGCTCCGAATTACTGTTCGATACTTACTTTCTTCACTTGCTTTCACCGAATTATTAATTGCTGTTGTCTGTCGTTTTTGTAGTCTCGTGTATGTAGTCGACACTTCGAAGAGAGAAGCTTCCATATATTTTACCAGCTGATAACTGGTGCTAAGAAAGACATGAAAGGTATGATGCATATGTATGTTATCTGCGAATGAAAGGCATGGAATGAGCTGTTGAATGCAGCTAGATGTTTAAAATGTATGGTCTGGAATGAGAGATATATTGAAGGGGCGCTATATAAATGCTCGATTACATATTCAAAGTATGGTGTATTACACGTGAAACGTATGGTCTATGAAGTGAAGTATGTGAATTAGTTTAGCCTATTAAGTTTGTGAAACGCTTGTTCTCCGAGAAATATACACTATGACATATCATGGACCATGCAACATATTAGGCCCACTGATGTAAGGTTCGATCTAGGTACGGTATCATCTTTGCATTAAATGCATTGTTAAAATCCAAGATGAAGCAACTCTGTTGTGACATAAATAAGCATAATCGGTGAACGTGGACAGAAGCAACTCTGGGATCAACAAAGGATTCAGATGAAGTTCAAACTATTCAGGAATCTTGTGCTACATGTTTTAGATGATTCTGCAAACTCTAAGACAATTATGTCACATGGATCGCACTGTGACATGCTGTGGCCCTGCACGACAATAAATTAAACACAGACAATTTCTGTCGTAGTATTCTAGCAACAATATGAATGCCACGTGGATGCAGCTTAGCAAGTGGTGCGTAACGTTATGCTGTTAAAGTGTTTTTTTTATTTTGAAGACACATTCGGTTTATCACAGCTGGACTACTTCAGCTATCTTAGTATGAGTGGTGGATATCAGGTCGAAGGAACAGATGATGTAAAAGAATTCGAGGACACGAGGGTAAGTCAGGTCATCTTCCAGGCCTGTTGAGCAGGGGGGGGGGCGCTGACGCAGACAGGGAGAATTGCCTCCCACAGTTAATTAACCAAATATTAATGAGGTAAATAAAGCATGCACGCTTCTGGTAGCTTGGGTCTGTGATGTTGGACGTTTCAGAACTCGTTGGAAAGCAGTTATTATCTTCCTGCACCATCATTAGAACAAAAGTCTTTAACTATTTATAT
The DNA here is from genome assembly GCA_959347315.1 of Bimastos eiseni. Lineage (NCBI taxonomy): Eukaryota > Metazoa > Annelida > Clitellata > Crassiclitellata > Lumbricidae > Bimastos > Bimastos eiseni. The sequence continues at coordinate 24,546,862 of OY365815.1, read as the reverse complement.
GACTTGCCAGTCTCATATAAAATGTTTTCGTTGTCAGAACCCTGCGTACTAGGTAAGTGAATGGTTGGCTAAAACTGATTAACCCGATCTTGGTTTGGTGGATCGGTACCTTATGACTGACAGAGGAGTCATCACAGAGATTTGAAGAGTCAAAAAACTATTTCCAAACACATTATATAGCACAAGCGTTTTCATTTGACTGCATTGAATGGCATCTTACTATGTTACGTGTAGCGAGCGATGGGAGTGATGGGCCTTAGAAAAGACGACGAACAAGAAGTTCTTTCTCTCGTCTCAGCTGTTCTGCATCTTGGTAACATCACCTTCAAAGAGAAGGGAAACTACGCCGAGGTTGCTGACAAACAATGTTAGTACAGTGCTCATAATTCGTCACAACGAACTAACCAAATATAGAGTGCATTTTAAATGGGGTAGATTTAAATGGGGTAGATTTAAATGGGGGTAAATTCGATAGGCAAGGACTGAATTTACATAGCTATTGAACGAACATTGGGCATCAATTTATGCATGTCGTAATCGTTATTTCCAAACTTCTAAAGCGCCACTCGAAAGCCAAGCGCAGAGCTCCAGCGTATCAACGTACGTTACGTCGAATCTGAAGGTGTTAAAAGAGTAGTCCGACGGAGGTCAGAATCCAGTTTCCAGATGGTTGGCGAAGGCATAGTATAATTAAGGCAGGTCGCGTTTTGGTCGTAAGTCCTTTGTATCATGTGTATGATATGGGCTAAGCATTACATTACATTACATTAAGCAGAAAACTTGTATATGCCTATATGTGTGTGTTCGTGTATCGACTGCTGTGTTGCTGCATAGATCTGGCGTATCCGTCGTATCTGCTTGGCATCGATCAGGAGATGCTGAGGACGAAGATCATCAGTCGGACGATGGAGAGCAAATGGGCGGGAGAGAAGGAGAACATTGAGGTCACCCTGAACGTCGAACAGGCCTCACACACCAGAGACGCACTTGCAAAGGCCCTCTACAGTCGACTATTCGACTTCCTTGTCGAGGTACATAGGCCTACAAGCATATAATTATACGTATATAAATACATACATATGTGTATACAATACATATATGCATATATATATACAATTATACATACATACATTCATTTATACATTCTGCGTTTCTAGTTGAGCATCCTAACCAATCTGCTACCATATCCCACGTTGTTAATCGCCGTATCATCCGAGGATTCAAATAACAGACGCAATGGATAAAGACAGATTCTCTTTGGCATTGCATGTCCCCCACGCTGGGCCTTCGAGTCCAAACGAGTCAGAGTGATACGCGATCCTTGTGTCCGTGAGTCTGAGTTGAGTAGAGACCAGAGTCTGAACGGAGTCCGAGTCTGAGTCTAGAGCGTTTAGTATGCTCTCTTCTGACTTATTCGTTGTAGACTGTGAATAAAGCGATGGCGCAGAAGAACCAGGACATCACGATTGGAATCCTTGACATCTACGGATTCGAGATCTTCCAGAAGAACGGATTCGAACAGTTCTGCATCAATTACGTTAATGAAAAACTCCAACAGATCTTCATTGAACTTACTCTAAAGGCAGAACAGGTCAGACACCACTCCTTCTGAATTCAACTCAGTCTTTCTTATAGAAACAGAAGATGGATTATATTTCATTACTGTAAATTGCATTGGTTGCAAAACTATTATTATTATTATTATTATTATTGTTATTGTAACTGTTATTATTGTTATTATTGTTATTAGTATTATTATTATTATAATTGGTCTTATAAGGTTTATTTAAAGGCGCATATTAGATTGCAGTTTTTCTCTTAGATGGGACGGTATACTAATAACTGGACTGTCTGTGGATTTTACCGAGTATGTTTGTAGCCTATTAGTTTATCGTCTGTAGGATTTATAGATTTGAATATTGGTCTATGCATGCATGGTCCTGTTAGTGTTTTTAAAAAGGACAAGTAATACAATGATTTATGGCGTGTATGTGTGTGTGTGTGTGTGTGTGTGTGTGTGTGTGTGTGTGTGTGTGTGTGTGTGTGTGTGTGTGTGTGTGTGTGTGTGTGGCAATAATGCTCTTCATGCACGGAATGTGGAATCGTACTATTGGTCTATGGTCTGCTTATGAAGTGCACATATAGTATTAGTCAATGGTTTCTGGATGTTGAATAGGAAGAGTACGTTCAGGAGAACATCAAGTGGACTCCTATCGATTACTTCAACAATCGAATCGTCTGTGATCTGATCGAAGCTACTAAACCTCCAGGAATCATGTGTATCATGGATGACGTCTGTGCCACCATGCACGCAGAGGGTAAAAGCACGGACGAGAAACTTAACGGGGTAAGACGCACACAAATACCGTCACCCCAAGATGGGGTAAGATAAGCTAACGCAATGGGTCATTCATTTGTATCAAAGCCTCTATCGGCCCTACAGCCATAAGCGTTGAGCCGACAATGGATTGTAGCTTGGCACCAGCTGCGAACAGTGGCCCCGCGCAGCTCAAACGTTGATACAAGTTCAAGTTCAACAACAGTAACCCGTCAATATATATATATATATATATATATATATATATATATATATTGCATTGACACTGTTCAGAGTCATTAAATATTTCTTCTTTAATTCAAAACACAGGAAACCGGTATTTGACTTCAACTCAATCCTTTACACATTGACATTAATATATATATATATATATATATGTATCTTCATTTTTCTATCCCGTCGCTATGAGATCTGTTTCAATTCTTACCTCATCTAAAGCGAATTTTTCCCCATCCCACTTTCTGACAGGCACCGGTACCGAATGACGTCAAATATGTGCCAGCTAAATGTGTCAGTAGCATAGTTAAGCCTAAAATAACGAACAGTACGTCTTACCATGCTTCGTGATATTTGCTGTTGTTTCGACCATAAGACTATTGCACTTTCCGGTTCGTGTTGTCTTACGGTCCCAGTTTAAAAAAAAACTTTTCGTTTCTAGTGTGTATCGTTATGTTAATTGTTATGTTAATTGTTATGTTAATTGTTATGTTAATTGTTATGTTAATTGTTATGTTAATTGTTATGTTAATTGTTATGTTAATTGTTATGTTAATTGTTATGTTAATTGTTATGTTAATTGTTACGTTAATCGTTATGTTAATTGTTATGTTAATCGTTATGTTAATCGTTATGTTAATCGTTATGTTAATCGTTATGTTAATCGTTATGTTAATCGTTATGTTAATCGTTATGTTAATCGTTATGTTAATCGTTATGTTAATCGTTATGTTAATCGTTATGTTAATCGTTATGTTAATCGTTATGTTAATTGTTATGTTAATTGTTATGTTAATTGTGTGCCATAGAAACTACAAGCTGGAGTTGGAACACACGAACACTTCCAGACAAGCGGAGCGGGATTCGTAATACATCATTACGCGGGAAAGGTGTGTCAGGACAAACGAGCTCTTTTAATAATTACCTCCTTTAATTAAGCATTAGCTACATGTTAGACTGGGTAATCTTCGAACAGTTAATTGGTAAGGGTGTCGTCATCATTATGTAAAATTAAAACTTCGCGTTGGTAGGGGCGCTAACTTATAAAGAAACATTATAATAGGTTGATTGTACTATAGCTGTGCAAATCCCTCGTTAGTATTCTGTACTGAACATTAAGGCCTACTCGAGTTCTTGTATTCGAATGAAACAACGGCCTATAATGAATACATTGAGTCAAACAAAAATGACATGAACGTAAGTAGTGGTGGTACTGGGTGTTCTGAAACAGTCTGACCTTTGGACTGTCACGTGACTGCCTATGACGTCATTCATTGAACAAACATTGGGCATCAAATTTATCCATGTCGTAATCGTTATTTCCAAACTTCTAAAGCGCCACTCGAAAGCCAAGCGCAGAGCTCCAGCGTATCACCGGTACTTTGTATCTAGGTCATGACCCCTAGACTTTGTGGGCTGGCCAAACCTAATTTTCTTTATTTCTGGCCATTCTAACCCTAGGCTGGAAGCCAGTGCAGGTCTAGCTGACTGGAGTGGAAGCCAGTGCAGCACTCCTATTGAGTGAAGTAACCCTAGGATGTAGCCCAACTGGCCTACACAACCCTAGAAAGAAGGCAGCGCGCCCCCTTAACAATAGAAAATGGGGTCTGTGCCAATCCTAACAGCAGGTAACCTTTGCACTAGTCATCTGGCGGCCTATCAGTGGCCATTGTATACATCACCTGTCAACGGTCTACCAATCATCCATTGTTCTTCCAGCGCAGCCAATATTTGTACTGTGCTTAACTCAATGACCTTTGTCCATCCTATAGTAGTGGGGTAAGTGAGTGTTCTGAATCGCCTTTGTCATGAAGTTGACATATAATGACAGATGTATTATTTTTACGCTAAATACACGTGTACTAACCCTAGAATGGCGGCGGCAACCATACCAATAGGCAAGGGGGGCTAGGCCAACCCTAAATTTCCATTCTTTTGAACATATCGTTAATAGTTACAAAAATAATAAATATAAGAATAAAAATATTAAAATTTAATAATAAAAATAGTTAAAGTAATAACAATTAATAAAAATAGCAATAAAAATTAAAAATAACAATAAAATTAATAAAATTAATAATAATTAGTAACATTAGTGATGATAATATTAATAAAATCTCTGAATATTTCAAAGATTTATATAATTAATGCAGCTTGAATATTTGGTATGTGGAGGGATTTTGTAGAATTGGAGCGAATGCAAGAAACAATGCACAATGGAAAACTACAAGTTTTAGGTGTGATAGTGGTTGATTATCTGTGAGCGATGCATAAATTTAGGAATTTTCGTATAATAAGCCAAAAACTTGAGATTTTATACATTGAAAATGTACGGCTTAAGGAATTATGTGTAGGAATTGGAGTTTGAAGTTGGAGTTTAAGCAATTGTTAGAATGATTAGGATGTGGAAATGTATAAAACAGAAATTTGATGCATTGAAGTTGTTGCGTATTGTTGCGTATACGTATTGGAGTTTGGTGTTGGAGTCGGAGTTGAAGGAATTGTTAGATTAAAGTGACTTTAAAAAGTATACGAAACAGAAATTTGTTACAGGGAAGCTGTTGTGTATTGGAGTTTGGTGTTGAAGTTTAAGAAATTCTTGGATTGCATAGGATGTTAAAAATGTATGAAAAGGTTGAAATCAGAAGTTTGATGCATTGAATCTCTTGAATAATGAAGTTTGTTTTCGAAGCCTAAGAATTTGTTGAACTGAAGAAGATATAAAAACATAGGTATAGACATATGTAGGGAATTGAAGTTTGAAGCATTTAAACTATTATGTATTGGAGTTTGGTTTTGGAGTTGAAGCAATTGTTAGATTAAGTAAGTGAGTAAGAAAACCAGTGGTAGGAATGTAAGAAAAGCCCATGGATGGAATATACCAAACAAAAGCATGTGGTGAGTAAGCAAGTAAGTAAGCAAGAAAACCAATGGTTGGAATGTAAGAAAAGAAGATGGCTGGAATACGGCCAAACACATACCGATGGCAAGTAAGTAAGTAAGTTAGTAAGAAAGCAGATAGCAACAGATGCATGCATTTGATAAGTAAGAAAAAGCCTGACCGGTAGAATATTCCAAACAAATGCATTTAATGAGTAAGTACGAAAGCCGATGGCGAAAAAATCCATTGATAAGTAAGTAAGAAATCCAATAGTTGGAATACATCGAACAAGTACAATTGATAAGAAAGTAAGTAAGTTGATGGAAAAATCGTTGGTTAGGGTATGAGAAACAAATACAGTTGGTAAATAAGTAAGAAAAGACGTTGGTTGGAGTAACAAATGCCGATGGCGTACAAGAGTTGAGATTCAATGGCGGTTTTGCCCATAGTGCTGAAGTTTTAATGCCGTTGGTTTTACTGGTAATGGTAAAGTTTCAGTGCCGATGGGATACAAGAGTTGAGATACAATGTTTTCATTGCAGTTGATTTACCTGATAGTGTTGACGTATCAATGTCGTTGGTTTTACAGATATTGTTAAAATTTCAATGCCGATGGTTTCACCGATGGCATACAAGAGTTGAGATTCAATGGCGGTTTTGCCGAAAGTGTTGAAATTTCAATGCCGACGGTTTGCAAGGGTTATGTTTCACAAAAAATTATTGGTTGGAGAGTGAGAGTAGGGTTGCACGAGCCAACAGAGGCGAAGTTTCAAAGTTTTAAGTACCGAAACGGTATACATGCTAAGTGTTGGCATGCGAATTGGCTGTGAGAAAACGTGTTTGCTTCTATAGCGGCATGAATCAGCCCCACGTTGGTATTGCGACTGTGGCCAGCTCCCCTATCCACATGTGGGGGGTGCACGAAAGTAAATCATATGCTTTGGCACAAAAATTAATACTTTGTAATTTTACAAGTCGCACTATAAGCCAATGGTTGTCATAAAAATTCATAATCGGCAAATATTAAAATGCAAGAACACCCACTACCACCACTACTAACGTATATTTGCAGAAACTAATAACTTTGAACCAATCAATTTCTTTACAAAATATTTCAAACGCAGCAGCGTGAATTACAGTCTTAGTTCTTCCGCAGAATAATTCATGGCAGTTCGTGTTCAGCATTACCTAGCGCTGGAACAATTTTCCACCATGTCCCACATTTTGCAATCAAAAATTGCATGAATAGAGGCGTCCTTGCAGCGACATGGCTGCATTACGTCGCTTTAGAAATCGTCCGTTTTATACTAATAATGCTTTAGTCTAAATACAAGACGGTTGTGTTTCAGCGTGTATATCAGGTTCTAGTATGTCTTATGTAAATACTCACCTGCATACCTAACTAGCTGACTAGCTAAAGCTGGGAATGAACAGCAAGTGCCTAATAAAATGAAATGAGCACCTTCCCTTTAATTCTACAACGGAAAGCAGAATCCTCTTTTACCTGCCTTTTTACCTTCTTACTTGTCTTCAGGTCGTCTACGACGTTGATGGGTTTTGCGAAAGAAACCGCGACGTTCTATTCACGGATCTTGTTGTTCTAATGCAAAGCAGCACAAAGTAAGAGAACAACGTTTGTCTAGATTTATCAACTAAGAACTAGCGTTCTTGTTCTTTAGTCCTTGTATAGAACAAGAACATTTCATGAAGCCCAGCAACAAAGTTGATGTTATAGCACGTTTCTATATGATCTGACTAATGATATTGATTGGCGACAGAAGTATAGTTACTGTTGCTGGCTATAATGATGGTTATCTGTCTGTGTCTGGTGCTATTTTCCAGTCGGTTCATAGTGAAGTTGTTTCCTGAAGAAGTTGCTGGAGCTACGAAAACCAGACCTACAACAGCAGGTAGCAAAATAAAAGTGAGTAAATTTAATTGTTTAGTAGATAGTAGATTTATATAAGTAAAATAGAAATATTATACATAATTCAATGCATGTCAATGCATAATTATTACAATTTAGTGCAGCTTCAACCTCCTATTCACTAAGTGTGCCAACCACATTGTCTCCTCTCTTGTTCTCTGTTACCATTTCACCTTTCTTCCGCCATGACCATGTAGGCTATACATGAAGATAAGAAGCTTTTGGTAGTAGGCCTACCTGTCGATCAATTTGCATTGACTATGTTCAGAGTCTTTAAATATTTCTTCTTTAATTCAAAACACAGGAAACCGGTATTTGACTTCAACTCAATCCATTACACATTGACAGCACAGTCGACTATAATTAGAATAATTGTAGTTCAAATGATAGCTTCAGCAATTTGGCTTTGACCCCATACGTGCTCGGCTCATACACATCAACGGCCAAGTAATATATATATATATATATATACACGGTGATTCATTAAAAAACGTACCTTACATAGGTTAGCATAACTCAGGTAAATGACCATTAATTTTAATGAAATTTCAGAATAATGATGCTTGATATTCTATTCAAGTGCTACATAAATCATTTGACACACCAAGCTAAAATGACGTAACGCGATTGACGAAACTAATGACGTCACGAAAATATCGCGAAAAAACGGTGTTTACCGAAGAGGATAAACAATTTGTTACATTCTTACGACAGAATAAAAAGTACAGTGCAAAACGTTTTCTAAAGAAATTTCCTGATAAAGAGTGGACTCTTGGTGGATTAAATGCGTTACTTTCAAAGATCGACAAAACTGGGTCTTTCCATCGTCGACCAGGCAGCGGCCGCCCGCGTACGGCAGCAACAACCGACAATGCTGAAAAGGTTGAATCGCTGGTGCTCAGCCAGGAAGATATGCCGCAAACGCATCGCACACAGAGACAAATTGCTCGAGAAATAGGAATCAGTCAGACATCAGTTTGGAGAATTGTCAAGAATGATTTACATTTGCGATGTTTAAAGAAACGACACGCTCAAGAACTCACAGCAGCCAACAAGCAAGCAAGATTGACACGTTCCCGTCAGCTACTGAGGTTGTATCCTGCAAGCTTAGTGAATTTCATTTGGTTTACTGATGAGAAATTGTTTACTGTGGCAGCACCCAGTAACAGTCAGAATGATCGTATTTATGTCTCAGCCGGTACAAGGAAGAGAGACGTTCCAGCAAATCGTCTTTTGCGGACTCGACCAACTTTCAGCAAGTCCCTTATGGTATCTGTCGGGGTATCTGCACTCGGTCGTACGAACATCCATTTCATCGAACCAGGTGTTAAGATTAATGGACAATATTACAGAGATGTTCTACTAATGCAGGGTCTCTTGCCTGACATTCGTGAGATAACGGAGTATTTCATCTTCCAGCAGGATAGCGCTCCTGCGCACAGAGAGAGCTCGGGAGACCGTTGCGTTACTCGAAACTGAAACACCTGATTTCATCCCACCTAATTACTGGCCACCTAATAGCCCTGATTTGAATCCAGTGGACTATAAGATATGGAGCGTCATGCAGGAAAAAGTCTACAGAAATCGAATACATGATGTCGACGAGTTGCGTCACCGAATTGTGGAGGTATGGGATGAAATGGATCAGCGCATCATTGATGAGTCAGTCAGGCAGTGGCGTAGGCGTCTTCGCGCGTGTGTTACTGCCCGAGGGGGTCAATTTGAACATAAACTGTAACTTTCTTCCTATTCAGAACTGATTCCTCTATGTTCACTTAAAATTTTTTTGACATAAACCGATATTTGACGGAGTTACAATTAAATATCTAGGGGTACGTTTTTTAATGAATCACCGTGTATATATATATATCAACTCAGACGCATTCACATATTATAATACACATTCGTTCACAGAAAACAGCTGTTGATACCCACATCTAGCAGCAAATTGCATCTCATCAACGGATGTTGTCCCATGCATTGGTGCTTCGCTGAGGAACCCCTCGTCGAATCTATTTACTAATACCTCACGACATGCGCTCTCTATATCAAAGAAAAACCTATATATGTTTGTTATGCTATGTTACAATTTACGTTTCAAAATAACATGATGCGCCTATTGACCGCCTTCGCTGCACAAGAATATTTAAAATTAAACGTAGTGTTTGGCGATGTGTCACAGCTTCTTTGTAGCGAACTCGCGGCCCATTTCAACCTACGGTGGTCAGAGTCCCTCTTTCTCACCTGTTAATCTAAACGCTCATCCACTAACCTTCTCACCTGCAGCATACCACCCAAAACCAAAAACTCGCACTTTTCATCCAATCCGATTTGTTGAAACGCATCCAATTCTGCTTCCGATCTTCCTACATCCTACGACCGCACGCCATCACCCGTGGTTATACAGTAGAACCTCGCTGAGACATTACCTCTGAAATGTAACCTGTAACCGATACTGACCAAACATTGCTGGCTACTGAGGACTTGTCTTATGTAGCGCCAGTGGAAAAGCTACTCGCCCTTGCGCGAATTTTATGCGGGGTAAATATTTAATAGTTATCATCACATATTATTGATCTTCTTCATTAAGTCTGTGGGCTTATTGAGCGCGTTTGTCGATCGTAGACTTATGAATTCGTGGAATTCATGCTGTGTTTCTTCTAGACTCAGGCAAATAAATTGGTGGACGCACTGATGAAATGTACGCCGCACTACATCCGATGCATTAAACCTAACGAGACAAAACGAGCGAAAGACTGGGAGGAGAGCAGGTAAGTTCAACCGTTTCAGATAAGATTAGGATAAGAGTTAACTGTCCAAATGAAGTTCGTTTAGACCGCATGGGCTACGCAGACACAGTTTGCCTTGGCTTATATTAAATTGGCTTGACAAGAGATTGGAGCTACTAATTCAACCATGGAACATGCTAGAAAGATATTCGGTTTGTTCGATTAAACCAGACATGTAAAGCATTTTTATCGAGATCAGTTACACCAATATCCAAACTGATGAACTATACAAGATGTTATGTTAGACTTGATTAAGGAACGTTCAGCATTAGACTAGACTAGAATAAAGTAGGCAGGACTAGACTAACCACCTTTAGGCCACCGTAGACTATGTCGCAGCAGATCGTATCACGTCAGCTCAATATTTAGGATTGAAACTGAATATACATTATTCATTAATTCACCAATGGACACGAAAAGGAGACTTTTATAATCGATAGTCTAACGCATTTAGTGGCATCACGGATTTAATAATGCTTGTCTGATTGTTTTCTGTTCTAAAAAGGGTGAAACATCAGGTGGAATACCTTGGACTCAAGGAGAACATCAGAGTTCGAAGAGCAGGGTTCGCTTACAGACGGCCTTTTGACAAATTCCTCAGGAGGTATACCATGGGTGCTCTGGATAAATACTTTGAGGATTACTGACAAAATCTATCTTTTAACATAACTTTATTTAATCTGGCTATACAATCACAAAACACAGTTTTATGTGATTACATGGGAGCTTATTATTCTGTAGAATATAATTATATGCGCATATATAGGCCTATATATATATATATATCGTAGTTATTTGCATGCATATCCCCCCTTACAGTCTGTTAACATAGTTGTTTACTATCGCATGTTTGTCTTGATGCACAGGTTAACTGCACTCGAGTCTTTTGTTTGGTTGAGTCTCGATGTAACGATGTCTCAGATCCAATTTTGCTGCTCAATATATGAATGGACCAACCGCGAGAATTTGTCCTCAAACTCACTATTTTTCATTGAATTTCAATAATTTGGATGTCTAACGACTGACTGTTCGTTTGGTGACTGACTAACGATTCGCATTTCTGTGCGTCCTTTCACGCGTTAAAATATGTTTTTAAAAATAATAATGATGCATACTTGCATTAAACCTCCAGTGATCGATGATTTCAATAGGTACGCAATCTTGACGCCCGAGACGTATCCTCAATGGAAGGGAGATGTCAAAAAGGGTATCCTCCATCTCTTCCATACCGTCAACATGGAAACGGACCAGTACCAACTGGGACGAACAAAAGTTTTCATAAAAAATCCAGAATCGGTAAGCAGTCCTGTTAAAAAAAGCTACTCGTTAGATTCTGAGACTCTTTGGTGTAACTGACAGAGCGCTACAACTCGAAGAACAGACTCCGAATAATGATCAAATTCTAGACTGTTCGTGCACACTTGTTTCTGTCACCAAGTAGTATAAATTCATCTGGCGAATTCTGATGAATTCGTCTAAAGTAAATAAGTAAGTAAGTAATTACATTATTTTATGAAAAGCACTAGCAAACGTACAGCACTGTAAGTGACAGACTATATGTTTATAAGCAAAGAACATAAATACGACCAAAACTTGTAGGAGAACAGTTATTGAATTTCTCCAGAGACGATAAGCTATACTTAGAATGCATAATGATAAAAATTTTATTAGCAGTTACACAGGGCGAGCAGATTTTATCGTTTCAAGGCACAGAACATGCCCCTACGTCATCACATCTCGTAAATATATGTCATGACAGGCGTTTGAAATCCGTTGCTTTCCATAGCAAAGACGAGCATGTTATAAAGCTCATGCTACTTTATAAAATATTTAGTTGTATACTTAGTTGAAACTTCTTTTATGTTAGCAAATACAGAAATTGTTCGAACAGTTAGGCGTACTGTACTATTAGGATGGTCACGCTAAACTAAATATACCAAGCCAATATTTAAAAATTGCCAAAGATAAATACTCCATTTGCCAAATTATAAATGCAGCTAATAATGGCTGTTGACTATTCATATAATTATTATGTATCATGTTTCACGTGTGTAAAAAAATATATATATGTCAAATGCATGTTAATAAATAATAATAATTATTAATTTCAGGACACCATGTCACTGTTGCAAAAAAAAAGCCGATGGGTGGCAAACCTGCTGGCCCCAGGGCAGATCTGTTGACAATGTCAATAAATAATTATAATAATGGTTATGATAGCGATGATGATTGTCATTGTTATTTTTATTGTTATCAATGTTATGTGACGATTTATGATGTGTGGACTAAGTTAATATAACTAACTAAGTTCATATGCCTAAATGTATCCAGACACTTTATCTTTAAACTTGCATAGCTCTTCCTTCTGGAAGAATTGCGAGAGAGAAAGTTTGACGGTTACGCTCGAGTTATACAGAAAGCTTTCAGAAAATGGAACGCAAGGAAACAATATATTCGCCTCAGACAAGAAGGTATAATTAAATTTGTTCCTATAACATTCTATACGAGAGACGACAGAATGTATCCTCCATTTAGTTTAATATTACAAGGTGTGAATCATGATATATATATATATTCGTACATACCATTCTATAAGCCTCCATTTAGTTGTATGTTAAAAGGTTTGATTTGAAAAATACTCTTATATTATCATTGTGTGATAGAATGAAGCCTCTACTTAACTTTTCATTTAGAGGTATAAATTGAGATATATTTCTATATTTCATTCTATAAGATCTAAGATATCCTCGAAGTTGTTAAATGTTAGAAATTTCTACTTAATTCAAGTGCTTCCTGTTTTTCTTTTGTTGACGAAACAGGATAAAACTACAAGTTATATTGTATTGTTCTATTTATGATGTAAGTCCTTGGGTGCACTGCCCGTCTCTGAGAATCAAAACCTCCACTTGTCTGACCAGCTGTTATCAATGCTACATATCCTGTATTCCGGAAATTTTTGTACCACCCCTTCATGAATCCTTATCATACGTATCTTCCTGCTGTGTTCAACCTGCATATAATAGCCGGATTTGGTGTAGAGCTCTTCGTTGTGGATACCTGAAAATGGCGATATATAAATGCTCGGAATGAATGAATGAATGAACGAACGAACGAAAAGACGGACTAATATTTCAGTAAACAATTTCTAAAGATTTGACGCTAGATCTCCGGTTATCGGTTTCTTTCAGCCTCGGATATCTTATATAACAAGAAGGAGAGGCGTCGCTTCAGCCTCAATCGAACCTTCGTTGGAGATTACATTGGTCTGGAGGCAAAGCCAGCCTTGAGAGCCCTGCTGGACAACAAGAGAGAACGGGTCGAGTTTGCCGACAACGTTAGGAAGTACGACAGGCGTGGCAAGGCGAGTGGCAATTATATTCACTGCGTAATCAGAAAACTGTTGTGTAATCAACTGCAGTTTATGGAAAATGACCTCTTAGTAATTCCCAATATTCCGTGACTTATACTTCCTTTGCTTGTACACGTGTCGTGTCTCCCATATCCTTGGATATACCCAGTTTCCCGTTACTATAAAATGTAATGCATAAACATGTTCAATGTCCCTAACGGAACGTATGCAAGGCGATTATTTTCCACTCCTCTGCCATTGAGCGGACAATTGACAAGCCCCAAGGTCTCCAGTAACAGTAAGCTACAGAAGTCCAATAGAAACATAGTATGTTCAAAGACACAGGACGTCCGGCTACGATAAGTAAAAAATTATGCTGTAGTAACATATTGGAGTTAATCAGCGGATCTAGTAAAATTCTTAGTATTTGTCACCGGTCGTGTCTAACAAACAAACTGGGTCAGGTCAGATCATGATGATTGCTTATGTTTGCTTATACTAATCTGGGTTAAGTTATTTTATGCAGTTAATGTTTTTTAATGTATAAATGATGTTATATTCTGTATGCAGTTAAATGCTATCTGCTGTCTATTTTTAGATGACGAAAAGAGACTTAATGCTGACTGCAAAATACCTTTACTTGATCGGCAGAGAAAAGGTAACAGCGTTTTAAAATAACTTTACCACGATTCAGTTTAAACATTTGTGCTATTTATTTCTTATATTAATTCATTATCATTTTCTAAATTATAATTTTCATTGTCTTGCTTTTCTTATTATTTGATGAGCGTTCTGAGTACGCGAGCATTAATGCTCACTGTTGCTCTATTGTGAAGCCATACAACTTCGGATGACTTGCTGAATGCATGTTTCGATGAACTAATAAGAGGATAGCATTTTTAGAAACAGTTGCACAGGACAGAGCAAGCAACTCTGCAGTGCATTTTAACAAGGAAGCAAGCAATGAGCCTACATTTGCATAATAATTATAGGTCTACTGGTAAGGGCTGAACATACCAAGCAGTGAAATCATCGTCTTTTTAAAGTTCAGTAGATTTATATACCTGATTATCCTATTACTACTATTCAGACTATATATATGTATATATATATATATAATTGACTATATATATTACTGCTATATATATGTGTATGCAATTGTGTATGTATATATATATATATATATATATATATATATATATATCATATTAATTTGTCTGCTGCTTCATACCCGTTCAATACACTTTGAGTTTTCTTAAGTAAATAAGTAAGTATGTACTTTATTGAACCGCTTGCAAACGCACTGCGGGTACATCATAATATGAAAGATCTTGCAGTGAGGGATCTATCAAACGAGAGCTTATCTTATCTTTATCTTGTCTTATCTTTATGATATACGATTCAATTTCTTTGTTTGCGACTTTTCTTTTTATAAACGGTGGTCTGCTAAAATTGTGGTTGCTCGTTGCTTTGCAGATAAAGAAGGGACCGCAAAAGGGTCAGATCGTTGAAGTCGTGAAAAGAAAAATACAGCTGAGTCAGATAACGAAAATTTCTCTAAGGTGACGATTCCATTTCGCTACATTATACTTGGCGTCTGCACACATTTCTAATAAGATTTGACATAAGAAGCCATATACAAAAAAGTAGCTTCTTAACTCGTATACTAGTGTGCCGTTTATGGATAAATCTTCTGCGGCCAAAAGTTCCCATATAAAATTTAACAGGAAAGGACCTCTGCACATGCGCAACCTTTGGCGCATGCGCACTGTCAAAAACATCCTAAAATGTTTAATATGAGTTGTGAGGGTTGGTTAGGGTCAGGCTAGGCATTGTGAGGATCGGTTAGGGTCAGGTTAGGCGTCGTTTAGGGTCAGTTTTAGGGTTTGTGTCGTTTTTAGACATTTTTCGAAGAACTTTCGGACGCAAAAGTATTTTTTCTGGCGTTCAGGGCCGAACTTTCGGCCGCAGAAGCTCCACGCGTCGTTTGTATACCTATTGAAGTTCTCTGCCCTCGAACAGGTTCAAGTGTTCAAAGGAGCCACTCCCCCCGACCGTTTGCTTCTTTTTTTCAGTGTCCTCCATCCATTCATCATTCATCATCTAATCAAGCATTATCCTCTGGCGTTCCTCTGCCCTCTGGATGCCGGAATTTGACCTTTTTGGTTTTTGCTATGAATAGTGGCGCTATAAAATTTATAGTCTTTAGATTGGCAATAATTGATTCATTAGATCGTCCCATATTCTTCCTTTTATCTTTGGTATTGTGTAGCACCCGGCAAGATGATCTGTTTGTGGTTCATGTTGAAAACGATTATGGAAGCGTATTGGAGTCGATGTTTAAGACGGAATTCCTATCGATAATATCAAAACGCTACAAGGAAATGACAAAGAGGGACTTAAACATCGAGTTCACAGATCAGTGAGTCTTTCATTCTATGCAACAAAATATCTTTTATTCTTTTTTTCTGGGCGCGAAGGAAAGCAATTATTTTGTGATATCTAACTGATGAAAACGTTTGCTGCTTGAAATTATTTTATTTCTGCCGTGTAACAGCAAGATCTTATGGTTTCAACAATATGGTCTGCATGCAATTCGGCTGAGCTTCTCTTAAAGTTGCGCAATGTAAATTTGTAATTACAACTACAAGTGCTTATTTTGATTTGAAATTTATAAAATTAGACTGACCTGACAGTTTGAAAATGGATTGAATGGTAACAGTGGCACACAGGCATGAAGAACAAAAGGACGTAGGTTCGATAGCGAATAGCCCCACACGGGTGACTCGGCCTTACATTTTCTAGGCGCCATGAAATGAACCGCAGTCGATCGATGCATAACAGGTAGAAGCGCAGTAATCAAATTGACTCTTGTTTAACTTGGTTTCATGTGTTCTTACTATTTTATGTAATCATGCGGCAGTTAGTCAGAATAGGATTCCATGCATTCGATATTGGATTGCTTTGGGTTGAGCTGGACTGATATAGATTAAGATCTCACTGGTTTTCATTTGACTGGGTACTTGTCTGTTAATAATAATAATTATGGCCTGAAAAAACATTTAATTTAATTTGTTCTTTCCTTTATTAAAGAGTAACCATCGGGAGGGTCAGTTAGGGTCAGGGTGGGCTTCGTGAGGGTCGGTTAAGGTTAGTTTTAGGGTTATTGTAGTTTATAAATATAGGTTGTCAGAGCAGAGTTGTTATGGATATTGATTAATAGAGTTTCACGTGCAATTCTGTGATTTCGTATATACGACATTAACCCTAACTCTGACCCTAACCGACCCACACGATGCTTAACCTGAGCCTAACCGACCCTTACGATGCTCAATCTGACCCTGACCATAGCATAATGATAAAAAATTGGGGTTCGTATAACAGACAAGTACCTTTGACTGGACTTTTCTGGACTGTGTGTGCAGCTATGTGTTTGCACTGGAATGAACGGAGTTCGAGTGACTGGTATATCAGCCGACGATCGACTTAGGCACAGCTTGTGTGTGTTTCTGTGTTTTCTGCAGAATCACATTCCTCGTCAAGAAAGAAGGCTTTGGAGGCGGTGGAAACAAAACAGTGAAATTCGTCCAAGGAAACAAAGAGGAGATGCAGATTACTAGTAGTTTGGTCGTCTCAATTCAGAACGGACTCCCGAAGAACTCACGTCAGTATCAATTTTACATTGCGCCTCATTAACTCTTTTTATCCACATGCAAACAGATCGCATCCGATCTTCTATCAAAGCTTCTTCACTGCAGGTGTGGTGCAGAATTGGTCCCCGGGCGAAAGTGGTGCCGACTCGGCCACTATTTAGCAGAACATAGTGAGACAGATTCTAATGTTGTACTGATAGCATAATTTGACTGGAAATAAATGACGATTTGGACTTCACAAATGACCGAACCTGACCGAATGGCCGGCGTGATGCCAAGATGAAGGATAATCCTTCCCACCTGCCAGGTGGCAGCACAAACAAAGAGGGTGACCCTGATATTAATAGTGATGCTGAGTGTGCAATTCTGTTAAAGTATACCATAACTGCATTTTAAACGTCGCGCAATGCATTCTACTGCGATGTGTCTGAACAGGGCCGGGTCAAAGGGCGAAGGTCGAGGCGAGAGATATACCGACGAATATCAGCGTTGTTGCCAACGGCACAGGTGGTGGCGGTGGCCACAGACCAGCCCCTGCGAAGGGCAACCGAGCACAGCCATCACGACCTGCTCCATCGGCCGGAAGAGGTCGACACTCTTAACGTCTTAATACTCTTATAATATTCTTGTGTATTGCAGCGTTAAATATGCCTCGTCTATCTATCTAGTAACCTTAGACATAGCCGTTCATATTCCTTGCAAGGCTGTATATTACCGCTGGATTGATGACAATAATAATGATAGTGTTCATGATCATGATGATGCAGATGATAACGAGGACAACGACGAAGATGATGTCAATGATGATCATAATTATGATGATGATAATGATGACAAAATTAATTTAATAATAATGCTGATAACCATATCGATAATAATAATATCAATAATAATAATGCGGCACGCGGCACATCAACTTGCTCTGCAGAAATTGCGATCATAAGCTGCGCCAGCTCAAGACAATATCCCGCTCCGTGTCCACTGATGCTGTGCAAAGCTTGTTCACTCCTTCGTGGTCTCCCGCCTTGACTACTGCAGCGCCCTCTATGACGGGCTCCCTGCATGTCGGATCGGGTGCTTGGATCGGGTTTTGCGAACGGCGGCAGGTCTCATTGGCCGTATTCCAAGGTTCAGCCGCGTTACAGAATATCTGCGGGACGTCCTTCATTGGCTCCCCTTCTCCAAACGAATCTCACACCGGGTTTCATCATTGGTATGGCGCTGTATCGAGGGATCAGCTCCCAGATACCTGCGGGAAATATGCTGTTCCACACTAAGTGTCCAACGCCGAGGTTCCCTACATTCATCCCTACAGGTCGAGCTTCTTGTCTCTCGCTCTCAGACTTCCATGAGGCAACGCCGAGCCTTCTCGGTTGCTAGCCCTGCAATCTGGAATGGGCTCCCTATCACACTCCGCCTTGTGCCCAGGGGACACGCAACCAAATTCTATGCTAATCTTAAGACTGTCCTATTTAACCGGGGTTGGGTCGGTAGCGCTTCTGCGTAGATGTCTTGAAGGGGTGCTGTATAAATCCTCCAAATAAATAGATAAAATCAATTATAATGACAATGATGCTATCAATGGAAATAGTTTTATTTTCTATTGTCTGTAAGTTATTTGTAAAGTGCATGCTTGCTATTTGTTTGAATAGAGAGCCATCAGTATGGAGTGGTCAACAAGGGCCCTCCTTTCGGTAGACCACCAGGTGCCGGAGGACCTCCAAGGCACCCGGCCCCAGGTGTACCTCGGACCAATGCCCCTGCCATACGGCAACCTGCGCCTAATCTACCACGGGGCGCACCTCCGGGCTCCGGGCGACCAAGAGCACCCGTTCCATCTCAGGGAGTGCCAGCACTCGACCCAGGAAGAGCAGGGTACGTATTCGCTGAGTCATTCACGCGGTAACACTGTATAGGGAGACTTAGTATACGCTATGCTTAATGGTATGCATGTCATAGAGGTGAAGATAAATTTATCGGTTGTATTCTATGCTAAATGTCTCGCAATAAGTAAAGACAAAATGTAAACGTTGGCCCTTGACCGTTGGCCCCGTTGACCTTAGCCCCGTTGACCTTAACCTTTGAGTGTTGTCAAGAGATCATTCGGCTGAGGCTCTCACAGGACAGCACTATCCGAGAGTGAGTAGCGTGCATGGACCAGCTACTATAAACCAGATTAGCTTACTAATCACACTGTAATGGCATTAACTTAACATCAAAATCTCAATCTGTATCTGAAGGCCTCTGACATCTATCGAAGCCGAACCACAAATCTAATTATATTTACAAATTAGATTTTGCATTGTATCTTTTGGAAAATATACCAATGACTGAAGTCTTAGTGTTAGACTTAGTTTGAAATATATGAGTAATGAATTGATTGATTGATAGGGAGAAGCGTGCGACGCTGGAGAGAAAGGCTCCTCCTGGTCCACGACCGCCGATTCAGAATAAAAAACCGGAACCAAAGGCAATGGTCCGAGCCATCTACACATACGAAGCCCAGGACACGGACGAACTGAGCTTCAACGAAAACGATAAGATTGAACTCATTCGAGAAGGTATTACCATACACTATGCCATGCGTCATGGTAATGTAATACGGCATTTAAACATCAACGAGCATCATAATTAATTAGCCCCAGCTGAACACTTGCTAGTAGGATTTACACAATGATGATTGGCAGACTATCATTCAGCTGGATTGTAAATTTGTAATGTAATCATCAATTGCACTTTGGTCAGCAAGAAGGTATCAGGAACGAATTTAACAATTTGCCTCCTCTAGGCCAAGATTTTTATGCCGCTCTTCCCAAAATTTAAATTGCATATTGAAATCCACAAATTTTACCAGACGTCATAGTAGGAAGAGAAACCAGCAATACTGCAGTTTGTTTCTACAAGGAAATGAAATTATATAAAAAGCATTAATTTTGTGAGTGTTTTAGTTTAAACTTTAATAGCAGTATGAAACATCAGTGATTAAAGATTTCCTCCTTGGTACACTGGCCTGCAGCCATTTACTTTTTACATTTAAAAAATGTTTAATCCAACTTAATAATGCTGTCCATGAAATTTACCGCCTCTGACCCGGGCCTTGTTGGCCTTGTGGTAAATGTGGCGCTGATTGTTAATAAAGATCTCCATTCTCCACCCACCGTATTTAATCGCCTCCTTATCTCTCTGACCTCTTTAAGGTTTAAAATGTTTTCTTCAGTGGATTGATTCGGAATGTGATATAAGCTGGTGCCCTTGGCTTTCGAGTGGCGCTTTGAAGTGTGGAGATTACGATGATATGACCATCGATTGGTGAGAAAAACCTGTTTTCCAATGGTCATAACGACCTGTCTGATTCTACTGATGTTTTTCTCTTTAGATGCGACTGGTTGGTGGGTTGGACGAATTCGAGGTCGACAGGGTATTTTCCCCCACAACTACGTAGAAAAGATATAAACCGTTGTCGTCGTCGTCGTTAACACTTCCGACATCGCGAGCCTCTGTTGCTAGGAAACGCCGCCATCTCTATCTCTCTCTCGTCCCGTTGCCATAGTATCCGCTTGTTTTTGCAGGGTTTCACTATTATGCCTGAAACATTCGTACGCTGATTGTGGAACGGTTGCGTTTGAAATTTCTTTGCAATGGAATTTGACATAATTTGACTCCGTAGGTGGGTGCGTCCTCCATATAGGACAAGCGATATAATACTAGGCATAAGGATATGCATAGAAATAAGCTGAATTCCAACTGGGTGGTATATACACACTTAATTGTCTTTGCGCGTAATACACGAATGGTAAACAAGTATTGAGCTATAATATTGAAGGAACCGTAATTTTTAAAGAATCGTCGGTGATCAGTCACCGGATTATACTCATGGAATTTATTATCAAGTCGAGTCCCGCATTGGGTGAAACCACCCTGACATTGTGATTAGGCGAAAGTTCAGTTATTGCATGTTCGGCAGTAATGACTGTGAAATTGCTGCAGTTACTCATAGTCTTCAGCTCTTATTCAGTTATTTATTAGGCTCCAGTAAAGAATGATTAAGTTCAATCAATGAAACTTAATATAACGCCTCTTCAAGAAATCTGCTTAGAGGCGAAGTGTCAATCGCTGACGGCGAGCAATTATTCCTATTCAAATGCCCATCTCAGGGAGACTGGAAGTTGCACACCAAACGTAGTGAGAGCTCAAGTACGGCAGTCAATTTCTCTATGGTTGACACTAGGACTGTACTGGCAAAATTAAGAGTGAGTTCATGGTACAGATTGCAAGTTTTTCCCTAAAGCCGCGAGAGGTGGTTGTAGTGGTAAAAATATTTGGTACACAATATGGTATTCTTCCGGTTTGTACGTACCAGCGTAGACCTATATCGTCTTCTGCAGTCTTGATTGACACATGAAATAGGCTCTAACGAGATTCTTCTGTACAGTGGTGTCCATCCCCCATTGGGGGAACGAACCCCACACATTAGTCGACTTATATTCATTTCGTATTGCAGGCTTTTATATTTATCGGAACTGAAAATCCCCATTTTATGTTCAAAGGCTTTACACCCCCTTACTTCTACCACGGACTCTGTGTACAATAAATTGATTATATTAAATAACTTTGAGTAGCCACTAGGCTTCGACCGTTAAAATAAATATTAGCGAAGATAAATCATTGACGTTTGTCCTAGAATATGACACGGTTTTAAGTACCAAAAACTGTCTAGTAATTGCTAATTTGTGTAGCGCCACGTTAAGACAGATTCAAAGTAGGCGATTCCAGACTAACGTAATGAAACAATGGTTCCAAGCGTTTGTGTAATAGAAGCGAAGAGGTGAGGAATTCATGACGCGACGGATTCTTATGCAACTTTTTTGGCTAGCGCATCTGAGTAGATATCTAGAAGGGGCGCTATATAAATAAATGCTCGATTACATTACCTTTATCCTATTATAATGGGTCGACCAGAGCAGAATTTAAAACTCAAACCATGGGTTTCAGCGTTAGTGTCTTTTTCGCAGATATCCTATGCTTATTATGTTAAGGTGTATGCCTTGGCTGACACACATGTAGTTATAGTTAGGTCTACAATTTGCAGGGATTTGGCGTTCGGTCTGTTGAGGCAAATGTTAACCGAATTCCTTATAAGATACGATGTCGATATGAAAAGTTTGTTATGCGTTATGTCCATGTGTCATATTGCAGTTATTGCACCGTTTCAAATAACGGGTTCCAAAGAGGTCATAAGCATTCCAATTGTTCTCATGTTGAACCTGCATTTGTCGTAAACGTATACTCGCAACGTGCATGCTGAAGTGGCTTGACACACCTGTTTTAGTAGATGCATCACGGTGCAATTCCTCCCACGGGTTGAATGCAAATGAAATTGTAATTTAAAAAATATGCACCATCCAATAACGATTTGTCCACTAATAACGTACCGTTCGAACATCCATATTTTGGAGAAATTGTGAATTGCGAGTGACGTTATGATTACTTAAGAGTGATTTCTTCACATTCAGGGGCGTTTCTTTGCATGTTATATATATATATATATATATATCACCATGGAGCTCAACTCTGCTGTCTTTTATCTGTAGGTTATTTAGGATCAAGTTGCACCCTGTGAAAAACCGAATGAACTCTTGACTTGTTTGTGTTGTAGCAACTACAGTCTTGACTAATGCATTTCAGAATAATTGTTATAACACTTAGGCCAAGACTAATATGCGTAGACTTACACATATTCTCTGACAGCAGTGTGTGTTTGTGACTTTGAATGCGTGGATGTGTATCTTCATTTATGTATGTATGTGTGTGTATGTATGTATGTATGTATGTATGTATGTATGTGTGTGTGTGTGTGTGTATGTATGTATGTATGTATGTATGTATGTATGTATGTATGTGTGTGTGTGTGTGTATGTATGTATGTATGTATGTATGCATGCATGCATGCATGCCTGCGTGCGTGCGTGCGTGCGTGCGTGCGTGCATGTGTAGAAATGTGTGCATGTGTTGAGGTGTGCATGCTGCGTACGTGTGTGTAGAGCTGCTTTGGTGTGCGTGTATGTGTGTGCGTAGGTGTGTCTGTGTGCTTGCGTGCGTGCATGTGATCGTCTATGAGGCTGGGCGACAACGCAAGTATCTCTTGCGCTATGTGCAACTCGTGATCCACAACCGCAAACTGTTGACAGAACCATCAGGATCCGTACAAATAGACAACTTATATTAGGCCTAAGACGTTTGGAGAAAGATGTTGATGGGTTTGAATGCCTGGTCTTTCTACGGCACACATCGTGACGTCAGCAATGTCTTATGTTTTATTTTTCCTTTCTTGCGGTGCATGATGATATTATGCCTACTCGGTTTCAATGTCGTGTACAGGCAGAGGCGGCGATCTCGTTTGAGACGTGGGGGGGACACTCAATGAGAGGGGTAAGGAATGTGGGGGGACAGACGTATAACGTACTCCTCCCTTTTAAACGACTTGTCTTCCTCAACCTCCCGGATCGCGCCTCTGTGTACAGGCCATCAAGTGGTAAAGGATCAGAACACTCCAGTAACTGTTCTGCTGCGACAGTAACATTGAGCGTCATTTGATAGCTTAGCTTATATCGTTGCTTTCAGTGAAGTTTCTTGTTGTTAATACTGTATACTGTCTAAGCACAGTAGCTAACTGACTTTACGGAATCCTTCGGCAAGTCCATACATAAGAGCACGCGCATTTGTATTACGCCTTGGCGCTATATTAT
The DNA here is from genome assembly GCA_959347315.1 of Bimastos eiseni. Taxonomy (NCBI): domain Eukaryota; kingdom Metazoa; phylum Annelida; class Clitellata; order Crassiclitellata; family Lumbricidae; genus Bimastos; species Bimastos eiseni. The sequence goes on along the minus strand of OY365815.1, from coordinate 24,522,963 downwards.
CATGGTGAGTCATCGAAACAGAAGTTTTCGGGACAACAGTACGCATGATACTTTCTCGCCATCCCTAATCTACAATGTTGACTGACGCTTTACATCAGTTCATATGGATAACAAAGCTAATAGCTTTGAGATATCAAAGCTTAGAGCTTTATCACTGCATAATATTCGGAGTATTCGTATTTGTTCGGAAGTATTCGTATTTGTTCGGGAATATTCAGTGATGTAGCTATATTCTCAGAGATGACTAATCGTATTGTCTCCAGCAACTGAGGCGTCCGATAGTACAGAACTCTTTGAAGTGTCACATCATTGACGGCATTAGGTCATGACAACCTTCGTCAACCTTTGTCTAATAGGAAAAAACCAGTTATTGTGTCGGAGCAAGTCCATGCATTGATTGCAGTAAGACGAATGAGCTTCTTTAGTATACGCCACAACGGCCACACGTTTGGCCTTCGGTCATCAGACAATATGTGCACTGAAGGAGCCACAATCGTGTCTGTTATTAACACATTGCTGTTCGAATGTCCGCTCAAGAGCTCTTACTAACTGTGGCTCCACAGATCCATCTGATTCACGCTCTTAGTCATAATCGACGCGCGAATGTAAGATGATTAACGCATGAAGCCGAGTACGCATTTAACACATGAACTTATTTAAATCTCTGTAAATGTCTAAGAGACATAGAGATCAAGTTCTACTCTAACGTACAAATTGTCCTCCTCAGCTAGAGTTGGGTGACTTGGGTCGCCACGCGCGAGCGCTCCTGAGTAGATAATCTAGAAGGAGCGCTATATAAGTTTCTGAAGCGAAACGAAATTTTGTTTTGAGCTGGGCCGCATACAACATTTGAGAACACTTTCTTATATTTTTCTTCCAATAGTCAAACCTTTGAATGTAATTGAAAATGTAATTGCAACGATTTATAGAGCGCCGTTACAGAAAGCTATAAGGGTGCTTTATATTGTATTGTGTCGGCAAAAATTTAAAAGGCTTCACGGAATTAGTAGTAAGTATTGCTCTGACAACTTTCATAGCAGAAAGTGTTTTTGTTTACGATTGTTACTAAAGTGGTCATCAGCAGCCTAACGCGGTCATCTACAAGCCATTATGAAGACATTGAGGGAAAAAATATGTGCATGTCTGAGGAAGATTTAATAACATCTTAATAATTATGTCGTCAAAGTCCTGTCGTAATCGTAATCTCCAAACTTCTAAAGCGCCACTTGACAGCTCAGCGCAGGGCACCAGCTTATTCACGAGCTCTGCATCAAATCAGAGGGGTTGTTCAAAGGATAGTCCGTGGGAGGTCAGAGTTATTGAAAGGAGAAGTTACGTACGACCTGCTTCACCTCTAACTAGTGGAATGGGAAAAGTTTCACTACACGATAGAGAAAACGGACTCAACTCTTTCGCTCAACCCACAAATTTCGCTACGATTTCAAAAATGCCTTTCTCTTCTAAAATCCTACGTCACCCGGTGCAAATGTCGCAACCCTTTAGTTTCGTTCCATATCAGGCGAATGCAGCGTCATCTATCGAAGGCGAGGAGCAACGATGACTGCAGCAGCAGCAGCAGCATCCTCCGTAGCTGCTCTGGTGCCAAGGGCAGCCGCAGCAGCAGCAGCCGAGCTACTTAAGTCGTCCGGTCGTGTGTAGAGCAACCGTAGTCGGCCGTCCGTCCGTTGGCACCTGCATCTTGGTTGTTGCTGCTGCTGCTTCTGCTGTGCTGGGACCTTTTCCGGCGATTATGTCGGGGTCGAGTGTGTTCGATCGTGCACTGCGAGTCGCCATCTTTGCGTTGCTGGCGACCGTGTTGGAATTCAGAAGTCTTATACAAGGTAATCTTAGAAATTTCTTAGCATATGCGCGCATATATCTCCGCAACGCCTGCTATCAGCCACGCTGGGATATGTACCAGTCGACACGTCTGTCCCCTTAATCCTCTGTCTCAATGTACCCTCGAAAGCCTCTCTGACTGTTAAACCCTACCCTTTTTAGTGACCTTGAGTCTGTTCATCTGTCCGTCTGCTTGTCTGTTCGTTTGTCCGTGTGCTCGTTCTACCGAGGTCGATTATTCATGGGGTAGATGGAGTGTTTGTCACGACCTCTGGCGCCCGTCGTGACACACGTCGTCGTCTGCTTCTCTGCCACCGCCGCACGGCAACAGGGATAGGAAAGATGGCTGTCGGTGGAAAGTCAGCTGGCGATTTTATTGAATTAAATCTGACGCGTAATTTATACTCTGCATCAGAATTATTCTGCGATCAACGTCGTTGTTGACGTCACGGAACCAATGGTCCTCTCGCTCTATATATAGCGTTGTTGACGTCACAAAACCTGTAGTTCTCTCCGTCTGTATACATCGTTCGTGTTATGCATGTGCGGACTGCGCTGTATTTGTCTGTTCTGTGGAATCCATACAGCGACACGTGATGTGTAAGAGTAAAGGGGGGTTGGGGTTATGGAGCATCGATCTGCTGTTCTAGGCATTCGTCTTCAACGCAGAAGATGTTCGAACCTGAGCTAAAGATCAGCCCTCAACTGATTGGCCACGCACCTTTGTTTTTCACGGAGCTTTTAATGAGAGACGTGTACGTAAGAATTGAAGTCATCAGTATGTGTGGGTTGATACGTATTAGGTGTTGTGAAGGTATACGTCAGATATGCGCCCTTGTACTTTTCACATGTCTCTGGACAACCCCTCTTACATGACGCAGCGTTTCTACGATTGGCAGAACATTCGATAACCACACACGTATAAAATATATTTTGAAAAATTCACTTTAAACCAGACGATATTGTTGACTATGGAAGTGTATTGCGTTGTTGAGGAAAATAGAAGAGCATACATGTGAAGAGCATACATGTGAAGAGCATACATGTGAAGAGCATACATGTGAAGAGCATACATGTGAAGAGTATACATGTGAAGAGCATACATGTGAAGAGCATACATGTGAAGAGCATACATGTGAACAGCATACATATGAACAGCATACATGTGAACAGCATACATGTGAACAGCATACATGTGAACAGCCTTCATGTATGGAACCTAGCTAAGTTGAGGCAATGTAGATTCACTGGATGTGAAAGGTACGAATTTGACTTGAAGAGGTTACACACCTCTGGACAATCAGAATCGGCCAATTCGGGACATGTGGTCACCCTACTCTTTGGCATTAAATGGTCGGCCCCATTTGGCATTTCCGAAATCATAGTTTAAAATACAGTAATCAGCCGGCAGACGTCGGTCCAAGCTGTTTCACAGTTTTGATGTGATACCATTTCCTGATGATTTACGGAGTGACGATATTCTATGTCCGAAAGCTATTGTAGTTCGTTCTCGTGACCGATGTCAGAAGACAGCAGTGTAAATGGGAAAGCGACAAGTTGTCCTGGATAGACCGTAAGTTGGCCTATGTGCGGAAAGCCAGTGTCTTGGTTTTGGAAAATGTTACTACATTTCCGTATTTATGAAATTGTAAATTTAGAAGTAAATTAGCGTAACTTCGTCACCAAGCAATATTGTGCGATGCTAGTTCTCATAGTCATCAGTTAGATTATTTAATTATAAAATTAAGATAATTTAATTCTCGTATGAGTATTTTTTTATTTGTATCAATAACAATTATAGGCCTACTAATAATTTTCTTTTTAATTTCACACCAACAAACCACAGTGTTTTTACAAGTACAGTTTGAACGAATGATAACAAGCTATTATAGGACTCAAACTTAAATGTCGACAACCATGCAGGCCAAGCACTATGATATGTATTACGATATGCATTACGATATGCATTACGATATGCATTACGATATGCATTACGATATGCATTACGATATGCATTACGATATGCATTACGATATGCATTACGATATGCATTACGATATGCATTACGATATGCATTACCATATGCATTTCGATATGCATTACGATATGCATTACGATATGCATTACGATATGCATTACCATATGCTTTACGATATGCATTACGATATGCATTACGATATGCATTACGATATGCATTACCATACGCATTACGATACGTATTACGATATGCATTACGATATGCATTACGATATGCATTACGATATGCATTACGATATGCATTACAATATGCATTACCATATGCATTTCGATATGCATTACGATATGCATTACGATATGCATTACGATATGCATTACCATATGCTTTACGATATGCATTACGATATGCATTACGATATGCATTACGATATGCATTACCATACGCATTACGATACGTATTACGATATGCATTACAATATGCATTACGATATGCATTACGATATGCATTACGATATGCATTACGATATGCATTACGATATGCATTACGATATGCATTACGATATGCATTACCATTGCATTACGATATGCATTACCATATGCATTACGATATGCATTACGATATGCATTTCGATATGCATTACGATATGAATTACGAAATGCATTACGATATGCATTACGATATGCATTGCCATATGCATTACGATATGCATTACCATATGCATTACCATATGCATTACCATATGCATTACCATATGCATTACCATATGCATTACCATATGCATTACCATATGCATTACCATATGCAGTACCATATGCATTACCATATACATCTGATCGTAATCTCAAAACTTCTAAAGCGCCAATCGAAAGCCAAGCGCAGGATTGTAGATTCTACAAGTATACAATATATGATGAGGGTAAAGTGCCCTAAAGTGAGCACCGCCCATATATGAGCATCTTTGATTATTTCACTTAATTAGCATAGTTGGTGGCGCCACTCAGTGAATATCCGTAGTAGTAACAACAAGCATGTCCGAGAAAGTTAAGACAGTTTTTTATTTCCTTTCTTCACAGAATGCTAGTGTTTTAGAACAAAACCCTATAAATAAACTTATTTTACCTTCTTCGTAAATGATCGATAACTTGGTCTAATTTTTGGACATGATATAACTGCAGTTGTTGCTAGAATATGTATCATGTCCACTTTATAAGCGATCGATGATAAGACTTTTATATTGTGCCGTTTAATTGCAAAGATTTTTATTACGCCGACTGCATGTTCCGTAATGTGAGCACCAAAAAGGCCTAAGGACCGAATTGTAAGCAAGGTGCTCACTTGCGGCCGCATTGTGAGCATTTTGTTTAATGAATTTTTTACATTTGAAGTGACAATTGATGTACCGGAGATACTGTGGCCTATTAATGGCATTAGTATTAGATTGGGCTATATACTGTTTGTAGAACCTGCCTGCAATATGCGTGAGCGTGCATGCTCACAATGGGAACCAAGGTGTGCTCACATTTAATTAGGGTGCCAAAATGTGGGCACCTTTTCAAACAAAAATTTTATATTTTAAATTATCATATTAATGATTTGCAAATATAATGCATATATGTGTGTCGACATTCGTTTGATTTATCTGTTGACTCTTGCACATAATACTCGCTTTAATCATTTTTGCATAATTTCAATTTTTCGTTAAGGTGCTCACATTTGGGTGTTTTACCCGCAGTGGAAACCACAAGAAATTAAAGTTTTAGGCCACGTGTGTTCATATTAGCAGAATAGCGCTAAAGTATTCCCTCGCTCACTTCACCCGTGTGGAAATTTGTTCTAGGAATTATAACTCCTGTTACAGTATTTGTTTTTCCAGAGAATCGTTCGTCAAAATAATAAAGCCACTGATCACACTTATCTTTTCTGACACTCCTCTTCTGACAAAATTTTATTTCGCAGTCATATATATTGCCATGACGGAAACATATATTGCCTAAGGAAACACATAAACGGACTTCGGCTAACGACCCATGCAGACTCTAACGACCCATGGAGGCTCTGACGACCCATGGAGGCTCTGACGACCCATGCAGACTGCGTTGTTGGTCCGAACATAATTAGACTCGGATAATATCGCGTATAATAAGATATTATGTCGTGCCAAATACTGTCTTCGAAACAGAAAACACATAGCTGGATGGATAGGTGGGCTGGTAGGTGGAAATTGGTGGGTTGTATAGCTGGATGGATGGGTGGAATGGTAGGTGGGAATTGGTTGGTTGGATAGAAAGATGGATGGGTAGGTTGGTAGGTGGAAATTGGTGGGATGGAAGAAGTCTGACACATGTCAAAGTAGTAGGGGAGACTCGGGTCGAAAGTAACGCGGGTTGAATGTAACAAGCATCGTTACTGGAAAGCAAGGAACCACCTAATGAGGATCTAACGGTAGCTCAATTCGACAAACTAGCGTGACAGAACGAGCTGCGCAGAATATTAAGAAATACATTTTTTTATATAACAAATAACAATTTCTTTTACCGAAAACTGAGTTTTAGATTTTTTTTTATTTTTCTCATCACTCACTGTATTCACCTATTACACTTTTACTGATTGTCATGAGTTGACGAGTTCTTATTCAAGTAGCGATTGTGTGAGCGATATAATTGGAAGTTGATAATTTTCAAAGATATGAAGTAAAACTAGAACCATGTGCTAGCGGAGCTGGTTGTAAAACATCATAATGGGGTTTGTTTGTAACACGGCGTCTGCGTCAATAATGTACTAACCAGGACTCTCTCTATCATTTTCAAGGTTGCCTGGATTAAGCGAGCTACATAGGCCTATTGTTCTCCAAAAAGACTTGGTTCTCATCCAACGGCATCAGTAAGAAGGACAAGCAGAAATTGTGTTTGGAAGAGAACATGCAGATTGACATGCCAGAAACATGTATTTAGAATACGGATGTAGTGGCAGTAAGCCTATGCCTAAGAACAAAATTCGAAGGCAGTTGTGTGTCAAGGGAAATTTAGGTGCTGCCAGTGTCAGGCAAAAGTCTTGTGCAGATTCTGCCAAAGGAAAGTCAAGAACTGTCAGTCTTAAAGGAAAGTCAAGTGCCATAATTGCCAATGGAAAGTCCTGTGCCGCCAGTGTCAAAGGAAGGTCAAGTGCAGAATATGCTGAACTGAAGATGAAGAAGTTGACCCCAAAGATGTACACGAAGGCCTACGTGAGGCTCTAATGGATATTACACTCCTATCTGAAACAGATGAGAGTAATGACGAACATGATGAACTAGCTGCAATGTTATGCGAGGACACCATCAGCAATGAAGACGTTAACTACAAATGGATCCAAGATAACGTACGACGCTATAAAGAGATCTGTGGAAGAAGACCTTGTCTCAGAAAATTACAAATAGGCCTACACTGTGTCTGATGACTTTAGCAAGGGCGGAGAATGGTGATTCGGATGCACTGTATGTGGCTGTTAGGCATATAAAGCATGAGCGATGTAGATTTTGCGGAATCATATCTTTGTGACCATTGCAAGGAGCATCTAACCAACACGCTTTTATAGGCTCACAGTATAGACACTAATGCCTACAATTGGCCTAGGTCCAAGTATAACTGTGTACTGAACATTGCAAGTCTGCAACAACCACCAATAATGTGACAACCTGATCATAACTCTATGCTTTAAAGATGTGATTATGAACATCTCCTGTTTCGCTTTACAAACATACATACATACATACTTACATACATACATACATACATACATACATACATACATACATACATACATACATACATACATACATACATACATACATACATACATACATACATACATACATACATACATACATACATACATACATACATACATACATACATACATACATACATACATACATACATACATACATACATACAACATAAATACATACAAACATACATACATACATACAACATACATACATACATACAAACATACATACATACATACATACATCCATACATGCAAACATACATACATAACTGCATACATACATACATACATACATACATACATACATACATAAATACATACAAACATACATCCATACATACATACATACATGCATGCAAACATACATACATAACTGCATACATTCATACATACATACATACATACATACATACATACACGCATACGCATGCATGCATGCACGCATACATATTACATGCACATAAACATGCACACATAGTATTGCATGCATACAGATGTTTAGATTTGTGGTGTTTTCAATTTTCGTTGGGACCGACCCACCGTTTGGCAATAAATGCGTTTTGTGTCGATTATATTGTTATTGGAATCTTTTAACATCCGATTTTTCAGCGGATATCATTGTGACACGCATAACAAAAGATTGAGAACATGGCTGTGGGCTCCTGTCTGAACCACAGTCCGCCACTCCAATGAAAATATTTGACTGGATCGCAAGGCAAGCGATTGGTCATTGTGCGTTTGGGCGTCAATTGTTGTGAATGATCTCATTTCAGCACAAGGTATCAAAGGGATAAAAATGATATAGTTGCATCGGTCTATATGACCTCTTCTCTCAGTGTGATCTCAGCTCCTCTTGTCTCCTCTCGTCTCCTCTGCTCTGCTCTCCTCTGATGTCTCCTCTCGTCTCCTCTGCTCTGCTCTGCTCTCCTCTGATGTCTCCTCTCGTCTCCTCTCCTTTCCTCTGCCTGACTCTCCTCTACTCTTCTCTCCTCTACTCTACTCTACTCTGAAATCTCCTCTCCTCTCCTCTACTCTGCTCTCCTTTCCTCTCGTCTTCTCTCCTCTCGTCCCTTCTCCTTGTTTCGCTCTTGCATCCTTTATTAACACCTATCCTCCGTTCGTTAATTCATCCATCTTTACTTTATCTAACATTCACGCATTTATTCATTCATATATCCACCCATCAAATCAGGTAGTCCTCTAGTCACGTTCCCACCCATCCTCCCAATCAATCATCATTCATTCGCCCACTCCACACCATCCATAAACCCATTCATATTCTCCTCCTTCCATTCCTCCATCCGTCCACCTATCCATCGGTCGATCCTCCCCTCTTTCCATCAGTCCACCCACCCAACCATCCATCTTCCCCTATTTCCATCCGTCCACCCATCGTCCTCAATCCATTCATCCCTCCCTTTCCCCTCGTCCGTTTGTGTCGCATTTTCTCGTTTTCTTCCCTGTCTTCGCTTCCAATCCGTCCTCAGTCCTGTACTGCATCTTCCCTTATCTGCTTCTCTAACCTTACCCTATGTTGACATTTGAGACAGTGAAAGGGGTCAATGGATGTTCGCTTCTGTGTTGACTCGATGTGTGTGTGCCGAAGACGTTGGCAAATTTTATCGAAAAAATACCCGGAGTTCTGGGAGGAATTTGTCTCACTAAAGAATTTCTTTCTCCTATCTTGCTTCAATTTATTCTACCATGCGTTTCTTCCTTCTACCGCTCACTCTCTGCCTCACTCCTTGTCACCGCCTGTTTATTTGACGGCTTCTTGGTATATGACTGTCTGTCTGTCTGTTTGTGTCTCCCTGTGCATCCGTTCGTCTGTGTGACTGTCGATCTACAATATGTCTGTGTGTGTCTACTTATTCATCTGTGTCCGTGTTCCTGTGTGTCTGTGTGTATGGATATGTGTGTATCTATGTTTGGCATATTATCAGCCAAGTTCTTGCGTTCCACTCAAGCGTCAAATGGCTGGCCAACAGGGGATGTTCTTTGTGATGTCTGCAGCCTCTGTATCTCGGCGCCTGCAAAGTTTGTCTCCGGAAATTCCGACGTTGGACCGCTCCATCCCGAACGGCGCCTGAATATCTCCTACGTCTGCAGCGGGTCTGCGACGATTCCACGGCCGCTGCACCTTCTCCGGGCAGAGCTATTTTGGTCACGCAACAATCAATACGATGCTTTATGGCCTGGCCCGTTTCTTCTGAAGGAACAGAACAGCCGACCGGCCAGCCAAGGCAGCCGACCGACCGGCCAGTCAAGGCAGCCAGGCCATCGAGCCGACCACTGGCCTTGGACGCTGACCAATTCAGAATTATTGACTGTTCTTTGAGTGGCGTCGCCTGTCGATCGTTTCTCGCTAATCGGACTCATTAGTTCACCTGCATTAAGGCGGTTTAATCGGTTCAGTGCGTGGTGCTAATCCGGGTTCTGAATGAGTCTTCGGGGTCATAGGTCGTTGCCATGGCCAGACTCGTGTTGGATGTTATGCAGCACCGGTTCATCGAATACTGAGGAGGTCGGTGATTCGGTTGACCCTTAACCCCGCCTGCATCTGATTGGTCTGCTTCGGTTGACCTCTAACCCAGTCTGCATTTGATTGGTCGGTCACGGCCTTTTCCCCTATAGGACGATGTCTTGATTCTCGTATGCCGTATGGTGAATTCACGGTGAACAGAATTCCTTTTGACTGACCAGAGGCGTCGATCCCCCTCTGAGTGATGGAGGCAAACCCCCGATCCCCAGTGTTAGGAAGGCAAGATATGAATGAGTGAGTCAGTCAGTCAGTCAGGCAGTCAGTCAGGCAGTCGGGCAGGCAGTCAGACAGGCATTCAGTCAGTCAGTCAAGCAATCAGTCAGTCAGGCAATCAGTCAGACAGGCATTCAGTTAGTCATGCAGGCAGGCAGTCAGCCAGTCAGGCAATCAGTCAGGCAGTCAGTCAGTCAATCAGTCAGGCAGTCAGTCTTTAATTACAATCATGCCTGCCTAAGAGGCAGGTCTTGATCTGGCTGATTGTTCGTCCTTCAGTCTGCATTAGTCAACGCACAGATGCAACAGAAGCGGATTCACAAACGTACATCACAAACGTGCATCTCCAGTAAGAGAGTCCGAGGCAACAGAATCAGATGAAACGGATACAAAGTCAGGTGCAAAGAAATAGTCGAACGTGCAGAGAGACGAAGTCAGGCAGATATGACAATTGTCTATTCATTCGTCTGTCCATTCTTCTTTTAACCCATCAGTCCACCCTTCAAATTTGACCGTCCTTCCAGCTGTCCATCCCAACGTCCTTCTATCTAGCCATCCGAACTCCTTCTGTCTGACCATCAACAAATTTTTCCATCTGTTCATCCGACCATCTTTTCATCTGTCCTTCCATTTCTCCACTCGACTGTCATTCTATCCGTCCATCATTCCAGTCTCTCATCTGCCCAACCCAGCGTTCTTCCATCCGTCCATCTTACCACTTTCTCATCTGTCCTTCCAGCCGCCTTTCCTTCTGTCCATCCGTAAGTTCATCCGTCCGTGTATGGGTCCAATTGCAACTGTATATCTAGTCTGGTCGTTGATCATATTGCTCGGCTTCCTTCCTCTTTCCGTGTCGCCAGTGTTTGCAATGGCACTTAGGCGTCGAAGCCGAAGGAATGCGAGACGTAGTTACCAGCATCACACTCTTCTCCGATTTCGTTGCTCTCATCCGTCGTCGCTTCCCCTGCTGCTGCAGCTCTATTGATTTCGGCATAGATGTTTATGCACGGGATGGCACGTAGCAGCTAGGGCGACGGTAAAACCTCAGGGACGAGACTTAATTCGCCCGCAACCGGCGTGCGCACGGCGACCACGAGACCGGCCTGTTGACGAAAACAAAACTTTGTTTATAAAGGACTATTGCTGGTCTGGTTTTGCCAGCAGAGGACGAAGAACGAGCATCAGCGAACGCCGCCTCTATCTCGACTCGCTATCTGACAGTTCCATTATCCGAAGCGCTGATTTATTCGCATTCTCTTCATTAATACGGAACAGAGAAGCGTAGTAATAAATTTCCGCATTCCGTTGGATGCGTCTTCTGTCCTTCTTCTATCTCTGTGGCTGCGTTTTTATCTTGTCCGAATGTCCAACCAATATACATTCGACTGTCATATTCCTGGACCGGTTTTACAATAGCCTCGGCAGTAGCGAAGACGTCCGCTGCACTGAGTGTTTTTCCGGCCGGGCGACCCGATATATACTTTCCGGAAAGGTTAGGCTGATGTACAGTACAAGGTCTAGCCAGATGCAATGGGTTTAATACTTGTTCAAAACCAGTGTTCCCTCTATATAAGCTGTGCGCAAGTGTGTGCGCGCACGGGTCGTGGAGCCAGCGCACACACAAATTTAGTGTGTGCTCATGATTTTTTGTCTCCTAGCCGGCTGTAACCTACCTTACTCCAGAAACTTTGTTTTCTTGGTTGATACGTCCCCTTATTTATCTTCAGACAAGTGACTTTCTTAAATTATCATAAATTGCATATATTCAGAGACATGATCTTAACTATCATCGTATTCGGAGTAGGCACACACAAAATTTCTTGCGCACATTGTCTACAAAATTAGAGGGAACATTGTTCAAAACTATCGATTTAGTTTTGCTGAGCGTTTGCTGCTCTGGCAGTTAAATTTCCGTGTAGCGTGTCAGATTGGTCATGTTACTGATGAGAAGATATCACAGTTCATCATTCCTAAGTTCGTTTGTAGTGGGTCTGAATTTGAACAGGCTGTGATTGACTGGATTGGTTTACATGGAGTCGGATTTAGCCGAACGTTATCAGAAGAGACCACGCAAACTAGATTTTGATTAAGAAATATATAAGTAGACTAAATTAGACATAATCAGATTAGTTAGTAAGTAGTCACTATCTGCACGCTGCAAGCGTCGATGCATTATATTTGTTAATTCAGCTGTTTCCTTGTATATAAAGTAGACATGTCACATGTGTATGCAACGATTATATTATATATGTAGCCGCGTGAAGGTCGTGTGGCAGTCTGGCAGACAGTTCAACATAGCGGAATTTCGAGACGTCGGCTCCTCCTCCCCTTCTCCTACCCCTCTCCGAAGTTGTATGCATGTGTTTTATTTCAATTCGTCCATTGCGGCAGACCTTTACGCATAGTCATTTACATGTAAATTTAGTAATCAACAACTTCGGGCCGAGGATTTGAGGAGGATACTTTGTACGCGTCGCTCGTAAACAATAACCAGGGTCGAAGGTCTATGGTTACTTGCAAAGGTTGGAGCCAGCCAGCGTCATCTTTTGTGGTCACATATATATATATTATATATATAAAGATCTCTCTCTCTCTCTGTCTGTGTGTCTTTGTCCGGCGATGCATTTGCACATTTTTAGAGCTATTCACTCGAAACCTTCACCGTTGGCTTGGGAACATCTGAAACACGTACTCAATGGGGTTCCTGAAACCTTCGTCGTTAAAAGCGAGTTGGTAGGAATGCAGAATGTTCGGGCCATAAGGGGAAGAAGAGGGGTTGGGATGATGAAGAGGGTTAGGAAATGGAACGCAAGATTGTTGATGATTAAGAGGAGGAGAAGGAAATCGTAGGGAAGGGTTATGAAGTGTGACGATGAGTGCGTGACAAAGTGGTGAAGAGAGTGAGGAGTGTGAAAAGGAGGATGGGGTGGGTAGAGGAAGCGGTTAGAATGTGGTGAGAGGTAGGAGGAAGGGGAGAAAGTTGGGAAACGGTGAGTGAGAACAAAAGGGAGTAAATAGAAATAAGGGAAGACGAAGAAAGAGAAGAAAGAGAATAGAAATTAGAGATGAGGAGGAGGGATTGGATTGAGGAAAGGTGAATGAAACATAATGAACGTAAAAAGTGGTGGGAAGAGATGATGCCAGGAATCAGAAGCAGAAGAAGGGAGGAAGGTGAGCAAGGATGAAGACTAAGCAATAGGAAGAGGAGAAAAATTTGAAATATACATGTATATCTACGTGTCTGTATGTGTGTATGTCTGTCCGTTCATGCATTTGCACACTTTTACACCTATTCACTCGAAACCCTCGCTGTTCGCTCGAGGTACACCTGGGACACCCAGTAGAGGGGTTGGTGAACCCACGGCCGCCGTCTTCCTGCTCTCCAGGGCCAAAAACCTGTCTCAACCCGGGCAACGCCGGGTGCCCCAGCTATATATATATATATATATATCCATATCCTCTCTCCCTCGCTCTTTCCCTTTCTCCCTTTCTGTCTCTGTATTTCTTCCTCTGTCTCTTCCTTTCCCTGGCTGGCTGTCTTTCCCTCCCTCTCCCTTTCCCTCTCTCTCCCTCTCTAGCTCTCTCCATTTCTTCCCATCGCTCTTCCTCTCCCTCTCTTTGCGTCTCTCCTTGTCTTTCCCTATCCCTTCCTTCCTCTTCCTTCCTTCCCTCTCTCTCTTCTTCCTTCCTCTCCCTATCTCTTCCATGTTGCTCCTCACTTGGAGTTGTCTTCAACAGATAAATTACAAGCAAACAATGGACTGGAATATCTTTGGTGTTCGTCTGTGGTCAGACAAATTACATGTAATAATTGCAATAATTAAATCATTTAATTGCCTAGACCTGTATCCGATCCCTTTAGAGTGAATGTCCTTAAATCGCCGTCATAGTCTGATGCCCTCATTTCTCTATTGCCGGCTACTGCCGCTTGGCTATAAAATGAGTAAGGGAGGCCCAGCTATAGCGGAACATTTATATGTCCCTTAGGGGATTCTTTCTCTTCGCTCCCATTGATCCTCCGCTAATTCTTTTATTGTAATCTTTTTGCTTTTATGTTTGACTTGTTTGGAGAAAATAAATAAATAAACAGTTAGTTATGATGGTTAATGGAAGTTGTAGCTTGACAGAGTCGATGTGTTTCTGCAGCCAAAATAATCGACCCAACGGAGGCCGAGATCTACATGAAGTCCGGCGACCAACTGAGGTTCGTCTGCGAGGAGGGCGACCCTCTCCATCCGGGCCCTACGTCGGGGGATCGAAGGGCCGACCAGCCCCGCCAACCCCTCATCTGGGCCAGGCAACGCTTCGACGAATTGACCTTCACGAAGATCGAGACGCAGTCGTCGTCTGGGTTCTACACGACATCTGCCATCAAGGGTGATCATGGGAAGGAGGAGGCGACGCTCTTCAAAGATAACGTCTTGCCCACGGACAGCGCCGACTACCGTTGCCAGAACAACGCCACTCCCTCAGATCTTGTGAAGGTCAAGGTCATCGAAGGTCAGCGCGTCCTTCGCTGCCGTCAATTTGCTGTCACTACGTTTATGTGGCCCCTTTAGTGGCAGCGATACGTATGCTAGGATGATGATGATGATGATGACGATGGTCATAGTTTAGGCAGCCACTACTGGCTTAGTCATCACCATCAATCGTCATCATTAATGTCAGCTTATCATCGCCAGCGACATCGTTAATGCCTTATCATTATCATCACCCTGGGACGAGATTGTGTAGCGGCATATCATGTGCCTTGTCATCGAGGGATCGCAGTTTCGAATGCATCTCAAGGCACCGCGTGACGACCTTGAACAAGTTGTTCACCCTTATAAGTGTCTGTATGGAAATCAACGGGGAACCACATCACTCACCCATCCCATGGTGACGTAAAGCCAATGTACCTGCCTTAGGGCAGAGAACTCCTCATCCCCATCATCGTCGTTCATTCTCTGTATTTATATAGCGCCCCTAGAAAAACCTACTCCTCCTCCTCCACCTCCTCCTCCTCATCATCATCGTCGTCGTCGTGGTCATCATCATCATCACCACCATCATCATTATCCTCAGTGGCAATTTCCAAACTCTTAA
This sequence comes from Bimastos eiseni, assembly GCA_959347315.1. NCBI lineage: Eukaryota > Metazoa > Annelida > Clitellata > Crassiclitellata > Lumbricidae > Bimastos > Bimastos eiseni. The sequence continues at coordinate 24,507,538 of OY365815.1, read as the reverse complement.
AGCGCACTTCGTCCGGATGAGTTGCGTGCGTGCCTTACTCTGGTGAGAACACGAACTTGCGTTATATTAATCGTATGGCTACATGCATACATTCATCTTCTTCACCAATATCTTCATCGTAATTTTCATCATTAACACTGTTCTTATCGGCTTTATCTGAGTGTGTTTTCATTGCTGGGCAATTCAAGTTTCAAATTCATATTTTACGACGTTAGTTCTTGTCTCCCTTCGTCTCTCTCCAGCCGTCTGTATATTTCACTGCTCGCCAGACTCTTACAATCTCCTAACTATCACGACTTTTTAATCGGCCATCCCTTTTTACTCCCTCTTGCTCCGTTTCTCCTCCATCCATCTGTCCCTCCCTCCCTTCCCTCCATCCTCTCTCTCTCTCTCTCTCTCTCTCTCTCTCTCTCTCTCTCTCTATATATATATATATATATATATATATATATATATATATATGTCTCTGTCTCTGTCAACCTCTGTCTCTGTCTCTGTATCTCTGTCTCTGTCTCTGTCTCTGTCTCTGTCTCTGTCTATATCTATCTATCTATCTATCTATCTATCTATCTATCTATCTATCTATCTATCTATCTATCTATCTATCTATCTATCTATCTATCTATCTATCTATCTATCTATCTATCTATCTATCTATCTATCTATCTATCTATCTATCTATCTATCTATTTGTCTCTCTATCACTCTCTGTCACTCTCTGTCACTCTATGTCACTCTATGTCTCTCTCTCTCTCACACACTCTCTCTCACTCACTCACTCTCCCTCACTCTCTCTCACTTATTCACCGTCTGAGTACGTGACTAGGTTCGTCCGGTCTGTTTCGTCGACGTGACGCCATCCATAATTTCGATCATTTTCCTCAGTTGCAGTTGAGCTGCATAAACCAAGTGTCTCTGTCTCTTCGATCATTCATCGCTCTGGGCCAGACCAGCCAGCGTCTGTTGTGCGTTCATTGGTCGCTCTGTCGTGGCCTTTGACCCCATTGGAGACACGTGACCTTAGGTCGGTCGAGAACCACGAAAGCGTACAGACGCTCGTTATAGATACAATTAAGCGATCGGTCTTATAATAGAAAAAATTAAATCTTTGAATTTCAGGCACATCTGATACAGAGTGTGGTGTTACGTAATACTTGTAATTAATTTCTATGACATTTATATGGCGCAAGATCACACATCTCAGGACCTTTCCTAGTTAAAGTATAGACTATTACGCTGATATGCATAGTCAGACAGAGCCAAAGTATCGGGTCATATTATGTCCATACCAGCTGTAGGGTGTTTTGTATAATTTCTGTCTCTGTCTCCTTGTGCGTCTCTATGTCTGTTTGTCTTTGTGCGTGTCTCTCTGTCTTTATCGCTGTCACTCTGTCTGCTTTTCTCTGCCTACCTGCCT
>OY365815.1:24465542-24505921 GCA_959347315.1 Bimastos eiseni | reverse complement strand
GTTCTAATGTTCCTCTATTCATGACTTTTCTTCTGCATTATGTTCTACTCTGCATTTCCTCCCTCAGGCTGAATCCTCTAGCCACCTCTTCCACCGCACATAGATCCGCTATCGTCTTTCGTTTCTCTAGATCGATTGCATTGTTAGCATTTTTCGCATCTGTTTCGTGTCTGCCATATATATGCCCCAATTCTCGTCTATTATCTTCTATCTGTTTTGTAGCTAATCGCTTTCTCGGAATCATATTTCCTTTCGTTGAATGACTATTGATCTGTGAAGCTTCTGCTTTCAAGGATTCAATCCATGCACTAGATTCTCATCTGAATGAAATTCCCGCAGAAGCCGCTTCTCTTATTCGTAAAACTAACAGCGTCCGGAAGCAGAACTCATGTGGCTAAAAGCTGATGGCTATTTGTTGTATACAGCAGTCCAATAAAAGATTTTTATATACCTCTCCATGCACTTAGGGATAGGTTTAATTTCCAAACAAATAGCACGCGTACTGATGTCTGGTAGGTTTATCGGTTGGCTTTTAGGGCGCAGGAGTTAAATTGCGCGGCGGCATGTATAATATGCACATGGTCATTTATATAGCGCCTTAAAAGAGCCTTTCGAAAGCTGTATTACCAAATGACTGTATACACATTCATTCGTGTCGAAGGCTACATGATAGCATCTATACGTGCAGTCGCCTCTGCAAATTAACATGATATTTGATTAATATTTAACGGCAAACGATATCAACTATCTCTATTTAGGCGTATTGCACTGATGCATGGATTATCAGGACAAAGGCGCTATAGAAGTCAATAGCTTAAGCAGTCCTAGGTAGAATGGTATCTGATGCTATAAACAGACATGAACTGTGCGAGTCATTCTTTTGTCATTAAGGGATTGGTTCGTCTGTGTGTTTTGTAGTCAACGCTAGTAGCGCAACAATCGCGAAGGTCAACGATGAGGTCAGATTAGATTGTACGGCACGAGACGAATTCTCGGTGAAGTTCAACGTTTCCTGGTTTCGTGAGAAGCAAAGGATAGAGAATAAGGAGAAGAAGTATTCGCTCGACTTGGAGAATGGTACCCTAACTGTTCTCAGAGCAGGTAAGAAAGGTAGCAAATAGCAACGAGTTAAAATTAGATTAGTACTCTTCATCGCTAACTCAGCATTTTTCTAAAGCACTGCTCGAAGGCCAAGCGCAGGGCAACAGCTTATTCAACGAGCGCTGCATCGAGTCAGAGGGTTATCCAGTAGAGATATTTAAACCATTGAATGTTACTGTTTGAAATATCATTGAATTGATCGGAATTAATGTACTTCAAATTAACTTAGATTAAATTAATTAAAACTTAGCTTAATAAATAAACATAATAAATAGTACCTAAACTAAATTGACAGCATGTGGCTCTTCTTAGCAAAATAGTAACCTCACAATCAGTATTTTCGGATTCACTCATCGATCTTTTAAGAAGCAGCGTGAGAACGTGAGGCTGCAGTAACTGATAATCCGAAAAGTGTGTGCGGATTGCAGAACCATCTTACATGGGCTCTATATAAATTCAGATTGATTAATTGAGTTCACTTCTTAAGGGCGTTACTTTGCTTCTGTTTGAACGAATCGTTCCGTTACACTGAGATTTCCTCTTCCTCCTGCATTCATTCTACTTGAACCCTATACATCGCGCTTCACTGAGATCCATATCCACTCTTCCATTCAATGTTCTGATCCACTCCACTAGGGTCTGTCTCACTTTTCTCTGTACGATTGCATTCTGTCCTCCAGCTTTGCACTGTACTCCACCGAACTCACCACTACTCAGCGATGCTACGCATGCGCACTCTCCTCTGCTCAATTCTATTTCGCTCATCTGCGCCCTGTTGCATACAGTTCTAATTCTGTTGCACATCGTTCTGTCCTGTTGCACTTCGTTCTGTCCTGTTGCACTTCGTTCTGTCCTGTTGCACTTCGTTCTGTCCTGTTGCACTTTGTTCTGTTCTGTTGCATTTTTTCCGCTCTGTTGATCTTGTTCTGCTCCGTTCGGTCGGGGTCTCCTGTCGTCTGGACGTCGACAGATAAATGTTTTTCTACAGTGAATAAAACACCCAAGTGGACTAGGATCGTTGGAGAAATCCACTTGGGATACAACGCAATCCAACTTAACGACCCAATGGCATGCAGTTTTTGCCTCTCTATCTCTTTTGTTCTCTCTATGTTTCTCTCTCTCCCTCTCTTTCTCTCTCTCTGTCCCTCTGTCTCTCTCTATCTCCCTATTTCTCTATCTCTCCTCCTACCTCTGTACCAATGTTCTTCTCCGTCTATCGGTCTGTATGTCTGTCTTAGCGCCATCCACAGCCGTCTGTCTGACTCCGTGAATGTTATGTGTGTAAGTCTGTCTCAATCGTTATGTGCTTAAATTATAAAAATCTAAATGTGGATTTAATATAAAATATTCAAGAAATAATATTTATATATCATGAACCGAAGCTACCTGGGGATTGGGAGGATCGACGGCTGCATAGATCAGTGGATGCATTAATTATTGAAAAATTGGATTGATATGGATGAACTGAAGGAAACATTTTTGGACGGAAAAGTTTAATGGAGAAATTGAGTCATCGAAAATATACTTTTGATGAGGATATCGGATCATTGAAATTTATCTGTTCATGGAGAAATTTGAGTCTTGGAAGTTGTACTGGAGATAAAATAATTTTGAGATTCGACTTGCTTTTCGCATCACGAATGAAATATCCTCGACTCAAGAATATATTTCCAGTATTTACTTATTAATTTGTGATATACATACTTATTTTGTTCTTTCTTGTTAATCTAATGATGGGTTGATTGAGAAGATATTATATTATGACGCAAAAAACTTTTTCTCTGCAGGCGAGAAGGACGTTGGCGCTTACACGTGTGTCGTGTCGCTGCCAAATGGAAACAGTCTCACGAGGGACGTCAACATTTTCGGTAGGTATACGTACGTGGCACGGTGGTTGATTGGTTAGAGCGGTCGGCCCGTAACACTCAGTGGGCGCTGAGTGAACGGGTTCGACCGAGGCGCCTGTTACTGCTTCATCCGAGGCGTCCGTCACTGTGTAGGGACCTTGAGCAAGTCCTTCGGCACAATTGCTCTGCATTACAACTGCAATTGTGCCGTCGAGGCGTGTGCACTTCAGAGCAAAAAATGTTGAAAGAAGAGTGATATCAAATTTCAGAATAAATAAAATAAATAACAAGTGAGTCAGACAATAATCAAATATACACGGATTCAGGTCCTAACTGGCTGAAGCAACAACGACTTACACCACCTTTCTTCGCACTACAGAACGTATTACGTTACGTTATATCATTAAATTTGCGTAACTTTAAATTACGTTACAAAGACAGCCGTGCACACGTGCATATTATAATTGCGTTGTAGCCTATCCATTTGTGAAGAACTTCGAGAAGTCGCGCAACCTACGCGAAGGATCTAACTTGGAGTTGCCATGCAATGCCTGGGGTTGGCCTGCTCCGCAGATCACGTGGTACAGGGACGACCTAATATTCAATCGGAGCATCGACGACAGACTCTCTTTCCTAAACGACACGAACATCCCACACGCACACCTGTTACTGCGCGCCGTCACCCTAAACGATCGCGCCTGGTACACCTGCTCAGCAACCAGCTCCATGTGGACTGGCATCTCCAGTAACAGCACAATTCTCGTCCGAGTCAAAGGTAGGCATCTCATTAGGTATCTTTACGGGGTGCTATATAAATGCTCGATTGCAAAACAGCGTCCTTTACCGCACAATAAGCGTAGTTCATATTGTGGGTTTGCTGTATACTTTTCTGGGGTGTGCAGTGCTTATTATCATGCGAATTTCTCAATTCTGCTACTCTTGATATAAATTATGATTCATAACTTTTACATATACCGATGAAGAGTCTTCAGTTGACATTTCTCAGTATGTTTTAGAAACTGAGTTGAAAAGATCTAATGGATATATTTGACACAGTTTGTTGCGATCTGTGTTTAACTCATCGAAGTTGAATGTCATCTGACGTTGCGTCCCAAGTCTCACAAGTCAACCTAATTAAGGCAACAGATATAATTATAATGTATTGGGCGCCTTGATTGGCTGCCGACAGTTGAATTCAACGCATGTAACAACTTGTCAACATACGTTTATACTGTACATGTGATCATGCTGCGGGCTGTCAGATAAAAAATTATAGAAAATCATTATTTTTATCATGTTCATTCATATTTTCTAACTTTCTTACTCGGAGGTTCATGTCTATCAGAGATGGTAGAAGTGTTGAAGAAGACGCCATTATATTACCTCCTATTAAACATTGCTACACCTCGCGATCTCAGCCCTTGAATTATTGGACATATCATACGATGTTGGTTGAAATGTCGAACTATACTAATTATTAAACGAGTACTGGTCATTCGCTCTCGTATGCCGAGACTAAGAAAATGAAGCCGCTAGCACCCGTGTATCCGCTTTCCTTCGTAATTGTCACGTATGATAGGCTTAGTTCACATTGCACGATTTCCTGCAGTACACGGTCAACTGAAAGAATTTGGAAAAAATATGCACGGGTATAGGACTATAGACTATATTGTCTGAAAGGACATTCGTTTGAGTGTAATTGTTATATTGTCATATCAGGTCGTCTGGCGGCTCTATGGCCGTTCCTAGGCATCTGTGTTGAGATCATCATTCTGTCGATCATTATCTTCGTCTATGAAAAGCAACGAAAGAAAAAAAAGGAACAGGAAGATGCAAAATTTGACGGCGGAAAACATCTGTAAGTAGAGGGTGGTCACGGTAAAATTAACCACCAATCAAATGACCAATTATTTAGATGGTTGTGTTCTGACAATTAATGTTACTCAATTAACAAAAATACAATGCAATTAACAGCTGGTCACGATGAGACCCTTAACAGCTACCCTGTCACATTGCCAATGAATAGCCAATATCTGAACCTAGTTGCGCGGAGTTGCTATACTACCAGCTTCGCCCTCTTACTCACGACGTGAACTCATGCCTTCATTACTGCTCGAGCTGGCCATGTTGTTGTTCCTTACTTGCTGGCCTTCCTCTTGTGGTTCTGGGGCGGTTGGATCGGTTTCTGGGCTTATTGGACGGTTTTCTATATAGACCTAGTTTCTATATTTTGGATTGGCTGCCAGTGTCCCAGCGAATTTCATATTGCATTGCTGCTCTTGTTTCGCGTTGCATTCTTGGTTGTGCTCCATCTTAATTGCGCGATCTCTGCCTCCCAGTGTCTGACGTTGCAGAGCGACGAGGGGGTGAGCTTCTAGTTCCACGGGCTCGCTTGGCTATTAGGCAGCGTCGTGCTTTCTCGGTTGTGGGCCCTTCAATCTGCAAGGATCTCTCATTTGAGCTACGATCATTGCTTGTGGCTCAAACTTCAAGTTTTAACAAGTCGTTTTTTTTATTTAGTCGTGGCTTTGCTGGGAGCGCTCCTGAGTTGGAGGGGTGCTATATAAATGCTCTGAATGAATGAATGAATGAATGAATTAATTAATTAATTAATGAAAAAGATCAATGAACAACAATTAAAATACATTATATTTATATATATATACATGCATCTACACATAAATTGTATTGATCACATGATAAATAACCAGTATTGGCCAATATATACATAGTCGCTCAGTCAAGTCCAACATGAGGCCACATTAAAAAAATGCAAATGAATAAAACAGATGATAATAATATGCAATCATAGCAGCAATAATTAGACTATGCTTTATCAATTATTAGTCATAATTTATCTGAATAGCATTTCCTAAATAGTCTCCATACATTTCACACTCATCCTCGTTTACCAGATGAGATCAGATAACTATCTGATTACTATTATTATTATCTGATATTATTATCTGATTTTAATTATAATTATTTTTGTTCAGCTGTGCAGTTTACAGACGATTATTATGTCATTGCGATAGGGTGAAAATGAAGGAATGATCTATAATGCAATTAAACAAAACAGGCGTGTTTGAATTAGTTGTAAAATGTGACTGGCGTCTTGCATGGCTGCGGCACAGTGAAATCCGACTCCTGTACCAACTAATTGTGTTCATCCGTCCATACGATATATAGGCTGCTTGTCATCATACAATGGTTTGAATAAATAGTAAACATGAAAATGTTAAGCAAGTAATTATAATAGGTCAGTTCGAATATAATAAGCTAAGATTATTATCATTATCATTATTATTATTATTATTATTATTATCTCTCTATTATTATTATTAATATTATTGCTATTATTTAAAAAAAATTATTATAACTGTTGTGTTTGTGTCTGATGCACAGGGCAAACTGCACCACATCTGGCAATGAAGACAATGTTCGGCATCGGAAGTAGAAGACAGGAAAGAACGCAGCCTAATCGAAAGAATTCGGCTGAAATTCAGTCCAAGAAAAGTCAGCTGAAGCCATTCAGCTGAAAGTCAATCAGCTGAAAGCCAGTCGGCTGAAAGCCAGTCGACTGAGAGTCAGTCAGCTGAAATCGGAGTGGAACAGTAGATAGCATCGACTTCATGTTTCTCAATCTTACTTTCAGAACTTCATCTGTCTTGACCTAGCTTTAGAATTATATCGTTACTACTGCTACTATTATTACTAAATGTTATCGCTATTATTATAACTATTATTAATTTTATAATTATTACTATTATATTTGTTATCATTATCATTACCATTATTATTTATTTTACTACTATTATGATCAATTATATTACTGCAATTATCATTATATCTATTATTATTTATGCTATTATTAGCAATATTGCTCTTATAATTATTATTGGCTATTTCTATGTATTTATTTACTTTTATTTAATTATTTTTATCTATGTTATTATTATCATCATCATCATCATTATTATTATTATGTTTTGTTATTATTATTATTATTACTGCTATTATCATTATCGCCATTATTAAAATTGCCATTGTAACTGGTAATATAATAGGTATTGATATTATTATTATTATGATTTCTATTGTTATCATTTATATTTGAGGTATATATTGTCCCTCAGGAAAAACAGTTAGAGTAGTGTAGTACAGGGTATTATTATGTTATTTCTATCGCTACTCCTACCACTACTCCCCTTACTAGTAGCTTACTGTTATTATTGACATTGTTTCCAGACAATAGGCCAGTGGCATCACTGGGGTTGGTGTCACCCAGTGCGGTAAACTCTTGGTGTCACCCCTCTAGACTTTCACCATGGTCTTCTGAGCTCTGAGTCTTATTCATTTAAGCACCAGACGCTCTGCATGGTGGCACCCTGTGCCTGCTCATGTATTTAACAATGAACGGTTATGAAACCCGACTAGACAGAGCTATGTCTGCTTTGTCAAATTTGCAATTTTTTTATTTTGGTGTCACCCCTTGATGGTGTCACCCGGTGCGGCCCGCACCCCCGCACCCCCCTAGTGACGCCCCTGCAATAGGCCTATTCTTGCTTCCATTAGTCAGTTTTTGAACGCAACACATTCGGACATATATTTCACAAGACTTCTTAGTGTATCACAACGTGATTAGAAATTGAATATATATGCATTATATATATATATAGACCTATTTAGATATTTGCTTCATTCGATTAATTGCTGTTAGAGGATTTATTACTATTACTTGTGTATAAAAAGTGTTTTAAAGTTGCAAACATAATTTTTTTTCATTTTAAGGAAATTTTTATTTTATTTAACAACTGCCTATATTGCCAGAAGAACATTTATACAGCGCCAATTGACTTACAGAAGTGCTCTGTAGGTTGGGGAATAGAGGATTTTGGACTTAAGTGTGTTACACGTATTGTATGTCACTTTAGAATTCATACGACACTGTTTGAATGCAGCTTCGATGCCATTGTTATTGCAATGTAATCTGGATAAAGTTTGGATACAGTTTAAATGCAGTTGTGCAGATTTCGAATTGCAACGAGTCCGAAAACATTTATGCATTTGTATTTTTTGTGCATGTTAGCGAATGCGCGATATACATATATTATAAATTACTGTTATGTTTCATTTTGTTTTATTTGTGTATTGAATATCCTACAATCAGTTAACTGATTATTTTGATGTGATGTCTCACGTTACGGTTTGTTTGATTCTAGAAAGATCAGTGAACAGTTAAAATGATTACAAAGATTTGAATCAGTAGAATCGGAAGACTTTCGTTTATAAAATCTCTGCTACGTTTAACTATCGATGCCAGATTGATTTCACTGAATAGATAAGACTTTAGTCTTTATTAGGATAGACATACCAGGTTTAAACAGGTTCCGATAAAAAAGGGTAGACAAGCTAGGGTAGGGTAGAGCAAAGTATACTATGGAAAGGTAGGGTAAGCTAGAGAGTAAGGAGGGTTGTGTTGTGCATGGTATACTGTATGGTGGCTTGGTTAATTGTATAGCAGGGCAGGGTAGAGCAGAGTAAAATGGGGTATGGTAAGACGGGGTATACGGTTCGTATGGGGTTGGGCTTGTCATGGTACGGTAGGGTAGAGATAGTTCAACTCCAAAGCGAAATACATATGACCTCAATAAAACCATATGATGATTGGACGAGACTTCTAAAGACATCTCGCTGTCCAATTGCGCTTGATTTGCGAGGCACCGAAGATGATTCAAGTGAATGGTTGCACAAGTCATGCTGTCATAAAGTTGAGGCTGTAAGTTCTTGAAATGGTCTGCTCCCTTCAATGGACACGTGCTAATGGCTAAACAAAGGCAGACAGAAAAAAGTGATGTCGTACGACAGATCTTTTTTGCCCAGTTAGTCATCAGTTCCTAACTGAAAGCAATTAGGACGTCTTAACGAAAACTTGAACCAGGCTGTCTCGTCAAAATCACCAAAATTAATAACAAAGTTACATACAGGGTGTACATGTTCGTATGCGATGGTTACACGAAGTCATAATTGGAGGTTGGCAATCTTAACATCTGAAGCGGTTGATATCTGCAACATTAAAAGAGCAGAACAACAATAAGCCATTGTCCATAATTAAAGCAGTCATTCCTGCTCTGCTTTATTAGATTGCACTCGGTTTATTAATAAAGCTGACTTAACCACAGAACATATTGTTCTTGCTACCGTATCGAACAACTAACTGCATGCAGATGAGGACATATCATCCACCGTATAATGATGCATCGAGACCAAAAAACTTATAATCAGTTAAGTAGCAGATTAGCTTAAATTGCTTATTATAAATAATTAACGGTCTATTGATACTCCACTAATTGACTTTCAACTGGATTTACCCTGGAACTTGATTGCACTTGCCTCAATCTTAGTGGATTGACCTTCAAAATTATCGACCTGATAGCGTTATAGTTTTTGTGCGCCGTCTATTGATTCTTTGTGCATACTGGCGCAACAGAAGTGACTAAATACAATTGCAATCTAAAGATGGAGCTGGAACCCAACGATTGCTGCATCTAGCTTGCTGAACGGTCTTCTTGCATCGTCCTGTTGAAGTGAATCCTCCAAATTTACTTACCGTGCGAGCATAACAAGTTTTACAAATGGCCAAATAGCCATAATTATATAGAACGAATGGACAAAAAAATTAATTAGTTCATTAACAATGACGCCTGGGGTGTCCCGACGTTAGCGCCCAGTACAAAAGCGCCCCGTCATAAGCGCCCACCGTCAATTGTGCCCTGGACAAAAGAGCCACTTCAAAAATGCCAGTTACTCAAGAGAAACACGAACGAAAGATTTATAAACACGTATGTAAGAGAATTTTTGATCAAAACAGCAATAAAACTTTTAACGTAATTGTTAATGTATTAAGGGTTTTCAAACTTTTCTTCTTAAAGCATCTTCAGGATGCACTACCGTCGGCATTGACGCGGTGCTTTCTGTATCCATATCCATCAGTTATGACATGCTCTTTGTCCTTCTGCGACTCAAGTTCTCATGGTTGAAAAGATTATAACAGCTTTGAAATGTCTGCACACTAAATCTGGTATTTACAGTTCTCTTAGTTTGTACTTCGTAAATATGTCCTCTGATGCCTGCCAAAATTAATCAGTAATTTAAACAATTCTAATTCTACTGTTAACATTACAAGAAATATTTAGGAGTCTACATACCTTGATGTTTGGTTAGATGTGTACTTACTTGAAGACCAGCGAATAATAGGTATAGACGAGAGCCAAATATAACTGCATTCAATTAAAAGGAATTAATCGGTTTAAGTTAGGATTACGATTACAAAAACTATTACAGATTTCTACACACTTTGAAGTGTGATTTGCTGTGTACGCACTGCTCACGCGAAGACGAGCACAACGTTACATCAAAGTACAATACGCAGCTAGACGACAATAGTACAGTTTGAGCGCTTATGACAGAGGCACATTTGACGGGCATTTTTTGCCGGGCGCTTATGACGGGGCGCTTTTGTCCTGGGCGCTGATGACGGTTTGCCGACGTCTGGTAATGGGACACACAATCGCCTACGAGAAAGGATATCGATTACAATCGCTGCAGAATGGAACGATGACATTTGTTCGTTATTTTCGTAAGAAACCGAACCAAAGTCAGAATCTGTTCGATTAGCAAAAATAATCAGTAAAGTAAGCAAGTAAAAAGGTAAGCAAGTAGGCCTTGGCTATATAGGTAGGCAATCGAAAAGCATTTGTTGCGACTAACTGTTTATTATTCTCTCATCTACCCATACTTAGCTTAGTGTAATCTAACTTGAACCTCCACCTATAGTTCTAATTTTAAGCAACTCACGACCCTTCAAAAACAGGCTGTCAGATATATAGCAAACATCCCTTATAGAGGACACACTCCGTAGTATTTTCAAGAATATGGGCTGTTGAGTGTTGATAAAATCAGGCGGATGCAAACAGGACCGTTTATGTAGGCTTATCGCTATAATTATGGTGTATTACCACATGTTTTTAATAGCTTTTTTTGGTCTCAACTCTGATCGCCATTGCTATCAAGCAAGGAACTCGACGCCCTGTATGACCCTCCTTATGTACACACAAAAACTCAATTGTTTTACTTTCAATGTACTGGATCCCATTTTTGGAGTCTTCTCCCAACATATAATTCAACATCAGCCAAATATTAGAATGTTTAGAAATAAACTTCGCCCCTATAGATTTCTCTATATGCTTGAAGACACCTCTAAGTATTGAATGTTTGTATTTCTGTCTATTCAGTGGATGCAAAGAGCCCTTAGTTAAAGCACTAATAAGATTAGCTTCTATCTATTTTTACTTACCTGATTTGTGAATGTTGTTAATACTGGTACCCATTGCCAGTTTCTAAATTCTACATAAAGGCCCCTGGTTAGCGGGATCCCTTTAGGTTCCTCTGTTGTCTGTCATTATCTTTTGCTTTTTTGGTTACTAAATAAAATTGAATTTTATATATATATATATATATATATATAGAGAGAGAGAGAGAGAGAGAGAGACAGGCAGGCAGACAGAGTGATAAAGAGAGACATTAATGAGTCGTTGATTACGTAAATGTCATTTGTACAAACTGACACACAACGTGTGCAATTAACTAACATTGCAAACGCTCCAGTAAGCACACGTTTTGTGTCAATATTCCTATTTTTAATGCCAATATCCCGATAATTCTATCGCCGCACCATTTAGTAGATTAAAGAATGGGTGACTGGGGAAAAGCGGTTTACACGAAGACGATATTGTTCTAATTGTATGCGTCTATAGGTGTGTGTGTGTGTGTGAGTGTAGGTGAGTAAACCAGTCAGTGTTTGTGTCGGTATGTTTGTAGATAAGTGAGTGTGTGTGTGAGTGGGTAAGTGTGTGTCTGCGTGTAACTAAAATATATCAAGTCTACCGTACACTAATCTGATCGTATTCTATAGGAACCGATTTTTCCAGTTGGATGATGTCTCACTTTGTTGATGTATGCGATAGGATGAAATTCAATCGGAAAAACGATCAGATTCAATCTGAATACAAAATTTATCAATCGGATCTGATTGTATCTGGTCCGTGTGAGATTACTAGTTGGGCGATTGAGGCCGACGAATATTACTATAATAATTAATAATAGTAATGTTTGTATATATAAGCTTACGTGTCAGATCCTATATATATATTATATATATACATATATATATATATATATATATGATCGGGTCCGATAAGCTAATATAAAATAGGTTGAAGTATACGGCTGCCTCTATGTTTTCGTTTATTTGACGTATAAGTTCGCACGCATACGTACACACATACACAAAAATGTATATATATTATATATGCATATACAATCATATATATATAAGCATTTATATATATTTATGTATATATTTTTTAGTACATTGTTATAGAGATCTGTAAACGTAAGCATGGATAGTGTGGAGCAGAAAGCTGTAAGAGATATCTCTGGTAGACAGGCAGCGCTGCTGACGTCCGTCCAACTCACGGCAGAAATCATCAAATTATCGTCGATGGGGAAAGTGGAGACTCTGCAGTCACATCGGCTGCAGTCAACCACTCTGCAAGCGTGATCGATGCCCCAAGAGATTTCTCATCAGCCGCCTCAATATAGCTCTGCTCAGTTCTCGCGAGATCGCTGGAGATCTCACGGGATACGAATCCAACTTCCGGTCTCAGCAAACAGGCAGAATTGTCAACAATGGGCATTTAATCTGATAAGTATTCTGTCAAATAATGCGCTGCAACATAACACAGGAAAACCAATCGACAGAAAAACAGGATTAAGATAGGCCTACGAGGTAGATGTAAGTGCCCTTGGTAGTCACACGATGTCGTTAACACTGCAAATAACAGTAACATTAAGGACTTTTAATATGGCTCTATCGCTTGAAGTGAATTCACTGAGAGTGTTTGGGTTCGTAGTGGGGCGGAGAAAAACTTGACCGAAATTGGTTCATCCGGTTTCATTTTGATTGTGTGTTATTTACGAAGGCATCAACTCGGACGTTTTCTTGAAACTGTCTTCCATCGATTAAGACTGTGCATGCGATCCCTCTACACTTCAAGACTGTGCATGCGATCCCTCTACACTTCAATCCATTTTTTTTGTCTTACCTGAATCTTTACACGGCCACTTCAAAAATGCAATTTCGTCGCGTTGTACAAGAACGGCAGCACTCTCCGCGACTTACTTGTATAATAGTTGACTGCGGTGACACGACAGCATCCTGTGACTCAACTTATCTTCAAGTCTCGTAACTGCCTCACTATGCTGCTATATGACAGCGGTTGTCATTGCTATTTCAAAATGTAGAATCCGCGATATTATTAGTAATCATAAAATTAGTAACTTTGACTGCGCATCAGATGCCATCTTGGTCAAACCGCAATCGGAACCAAACCAGTAGATTAGTCCGCATTTGAGCAAATTGGGAAGGTAGGCATTAATGCCGAATAGGAAAATGACACAAGGAACTAACAAAACGAAGAGATACCGTCAGAAAATGTTCTAAATCAAAGTAATTCCATCCTTTAGGTTCTTAGTGTGTGTTCCCAAAGCCTATAGGAAGATAACCGGCTTATATAAGTGCATGTGCATGCTAGTGTGGGCCCTTGTCAATATATTCAACCAATCAATCTGTTTATTTTCCTAGAAGATGGATTAATAGTGGTGATACAGAATATTCACCAAAAGTGTGACTGGATATTTAAACTAACAGATCACATATTTGACGTACTAACTATTGAGGGTATCAACCGGATACCCAAAAGGGACAGAAGTCTCTCTAGGAGGATGACGGTAGAGTTGCTTTTGCTTTTATAGCAATGTCAGAAAGAGTAAGAAATTAACCTAACTAACTTAGCACTTAAACAGCTAAAATTGTTTAGCTATTCCAGGATAAGCATATGTATGCAAATGTACCAAGTCTCAACGAACATAAGTTCCTTGAAAAGGAGTGATGCTCTCCCAGAATTAGGTTAGTGTGGAGTTATGGGTTCACCAAACTTATCCAGACTCCATCTTTATTTTGTAGCTATGCTCATAAATACATAACGAACACAGTAGCCTGATAATTAATTCATAATTATTAAACATATTCTAATACAAAACAATTCTGACACCAGCTTGAATATACGGTACGGGATCATCACGAAAAACTATCAATATACAGCTTCAAGTAGGCTACTATAATTATGCATTACTCATTAAATATATATAAGTCGGTCATGAAAATGTAAGAGCTGTCTTTTACACATCTCCATATGTTTACCATTATTTCATACAGTACTGCATAGTCTTGTTTCATAGCGTTATTCATCCGGTTATGTACACGTCTCTAAAAGACCCTATAAAAACATTAAGACACACTCGCGAACAGACGGGTAGGCCTATATAACATGTGGCGATTTAACGATTCTAACACAAGTCACACAGCCCTAAGTGTCAACTATAAAATACCGGTCTACAATTGGTTATTAGTTGTTCTAAGTTGCAAAGAACTGTTTAGAAAGATAATCAATGAATCATTTAACTATTAACTATTTAGAAAGATAATCAATTAATCATCAGTCAACTAATAGTAAACTATCTTAAACGCAGGATGTGACTTAGTAACGTATTGCTTTACAGATATGAGCTCAGTTAATGCGTCGCGTCTTCAATGTATGGTTGGCATTTCACAAAAAAAGTGTTTCTTTTTTATCCCACACTTGTTGAAATATCGAATGCGTCTGTCATTCCCCCAATTCTGTTAGGCAAATTATCGGTTTAGAGTTAAATTATCTCAGCATTTCCCCATCGCTGTGATGTAGTTCCGATCGGCAGAGTTTGTCCAAAATTCGTCTCTACAAATGTTCTTATTCGTCGCATTTTGCCCTACATTCTGACATGTGAATGACAGTTTTGTCTCACATGTTTATCAATCAACACTTATACGCCGAACCTGCGTTAATTATGGATTATAGTTGGTTTCTGTCATTCCAAGGCTCTGAGCTGTTAAAAAAGAAATTGAATTGTGGATCTGACCAGACGTGTGCTTTTTCGTGTTCGACAATTTCCTTTAATTCCCTTCCCATTCACTGATGGACAGTGATGTCATTCACAAGAAATATGTCGCCATCTTATGAATCTCGTTCGCTTGAGGTTGCATGACAGGGAGAGAATCGGGAGAAGCAAAGAGGTAGGTTCGAGTTGCAATCTTTGAAGGCAGCAATCTCACTTGATAGGTCGCCGGTTCCAAAAGGAAGTTCGTCCACAGTTCCTCTTCAAGAGTAAAAAAATTGAGCTAATATATCTTGAGCACTCTCTCTTTTATCCGTCGAGACCATCACTCTGAGACTTCGAGAGTAGTTCATTTATCTGCACTGGGGCGACTCAGATGCTTTATGTTGCTACTTAAAGTCCTGTAATGGTTCGTAATAGTTCTTCCTATACCGTTTCATAAACTTCACATGTCCTTGCTCCGCTCGATCCATATCGCTGAACACTAAATCCAGTTTGATAAGATTCCGTGCATGGTCTCCTATTCATTTCCTTTTTTCACCTTGTGTTGTCGGTGTCTCGTTTGAGTCTCTGCATTCCATTCTTTCTTATCTTTGTTTCGTTTAGTGATCTTTTATTTCTGTTATCTAGTTTCCATTCTGGTCGGGTCCTTGTTCGCTCATGCTCTTCTGGTTTCTCGTCTCGATGTCGTTACGGCGTTGCTCAGCAACCGTTTCCATGGCACGACGCATGACCGGATATCGCTCGAGAACGGACAGGAAGTGCTCGACGGACAATGAGAATAGACTGCAGAATGTTTCCGCTCTTACGCTGGCCAACCTCCGACAGTTAGTCAGAAGACAAATCTCTAGACGAATAGAAAACAAACAATCATGACATTCAACAAACTAACACTAGATTACACCTTGAACCGGTATTTTAACTGTGATTATGGTCATTACTGTCATAATTCCCTTGAGTATGGTAAATTCAGTGAGTGTAGGAAGTCCTTTGAGCATAGGTAGTCCTTTGAGTATAGGACGTCCACTGAGTATATCAGGAAGTCCTTTGAGTACAGGAAGTCTCTTAAGTATAGGAAGTTCACTGAGCATAGGAAGTCCTTTAAGTATAGGAAGTCCACTGACTATATTAGGAAGTCCTTTGAGTACAGAAAGTTGGTTGAGTATACCTCCGAAATAGGATCCATCTGAAAGCGAAGTGACGACCTCTCCTTCTCGGTTGACAACGGCCACTATTCCCTCCTGGATGAAGTACATCTTCGTTCCAGTCGTTCCTTCCTTGATGATGTAGTCGCCCGGAAGGAAGACCTCGAACTGGAGCTTCGTAACGACATCCGAAACGAAGTTATGGTCCGTCTGCCTGAAGAATGGAACGGCCGAAACCAGGGCTCGACAGTTGTAGTTCACAATTTCCTGATCATCAACGGTAAAAGCGAATAATAAAGGGCGGAGTCATCTAAATTCTGTGTACTGAGATATGCAAAACACTCTGGCCACTACAACGTTACCTAAACAGTTATAGCTCTTTTAAAAACCTCTCCAAGATCCCTCGTGATATGTGATGAAATGAAATACAGTGTAAGGTATACTAGTCTGACGTAGCCTAATGTATGCATTTTTGCACGTAATTGGGATTTTTATTTAGCGCATTTAGAAAACCCTACAATGGCGCTACAAACTTGATTGTCCCAGGCCCGTGTGATATGTGTTATGTATGCATCTGACCATGTGTGCAGATGAAAATTCATTAAACTCCTATAATTAAGCATCTCTGTAAAACCTCTATTAAGAACTTACTATTAATTACCTAATTAAATAACATTGTAATATGTAATGCGATATGATGCAGTGTAATTCTGTGTGAATTGATTGTGTCTGTTGTAATTATCTGCTCTATCGATAGCTAAGTGTGCCTAGACCCAATCCGTGTCAGTGTATCTGACAATGGCGAAGACTCAACGTAATACAACTTACAAACTTACATACAAACAATACTGGCTTACATCTGGACACTTGCTGCGGCTGGTTGGTCCCGCTATTTCGTTGGGACATAATGCTCACAACGCCTTTATTTGTAATCATTTCTAATAAATAATCGCAAATCGTACTGGTAACAGAAGAGTAGCCACACAAGCAGGCACTGCAGCTAAGACATAATGCTATAGGAAACGGAGGTATTCCTTTGTAGGCGGCTGTCCCAACATCTCCCATGGCAGTGAGACTGCGCCAAACTGAAAACTTCCCTATTCCAATCACTTGTTGATCTAAATGGTTTACTTGCCTTAATTAACGTGCCTTTCTAAACTTCGTAAGTAATTTGCTGTATTATTGGCAATTATTGCATTGAACCGTATTGTAATGTAATTATTTATTGCACTGAATCGTATGTAAACATTCCATAAAATACACTGTAATTCAATACAATACGATTCAATACAATACAGTTACATATTGTACTGTGTTGTATTGCATTGAGCAGTATGGTATTGCGTCGTGTAGGGGCTGAGCCGAACCTCGTGGAGACACTGGTTGACTTCCGTTAGTATGGTAGTCTCATCAAACATCTTTCCTCTGTAGCGATGTTCGTAGTAGCTCGTGATGTTTCGCCTCAGTCGCCTCGGTAACTTTCGGTAATTCATGTACTCCTCCACCTGCTTGAACTAACACATTGAAACAGATCAAGCAGTATATTTTGATTATATATACTAACACTATATACGTACATAGTAACACTATCAATGATAATAATGAAAATAATAATGATGATGATGATGATGATGACAACGACGACGACGATGATGATGATAATTATAATACTGATAATCATCTTTAACAGAAGCAGCAACAGCTACAATGTATTTCATCCGTCATTGAACCTCTTTCTGTCTCTACTCGGTGCAGTTTATGCTTAGATTCCAGCTCGCCATAATGATTTAGTTTTTATGCGGACATCATCAGAGGGTGGTCAGCCGATCGATTCGTCGTCTATGATCAAACGATGATTGATCATAGATCATAGAAGCTGGACAGTTGCACAAAGACAACTTCAAATGCCGACGGATGATCTAATCGAAGTCCAGAAGGACATGACGGGCTGGACGGCATTGGGTGATAAGTCTTCGAGGAGGAGTCCCCTCTCTACATTGGCGTCTTTCCAAAAGATGCTGGCATCTCAGGAAATCGATAAAACTGAGAAGAAGAAAATATAAATATGGACGTTCTGGTGACTATATAAACGATGGCTTCTTCAAAATTGGAACTGATGATGTTGGGTAAGCGATGGAGGTGATGGCGTTGGCGATGGTAATGGACGGGGTGTCGTGATGATGGAAGTGGTGGTGAAGATGATGATGATGACGACGACAATGGTGATGATGATGATGATGATGATTATGACGTTGACGGCGATGATGATGAGGATAACGACGACGACGATGATGATGGTGGTGACAGTTGTAGTAGTGGCGGTAGCAGTAGACATTTGTTCGTAAAGGGTAAAGATGGATACTGATCGCTAGAGCAACTATACCATTAAAGCAATTATCGTAGGACTAGGAACCAAGTAAGAAAGCAAGTGGGTAAGTGGGTGGGAGGCACGCTGATTGCCATTGGCGGGTGATAACCTTTTCCCTGTAGAGCCTTTTCGATGTGTCAAACGACTGGATGACCGTCGTCGATTGTCCTACGAAGATGGCGTAACAGGTGGCTCCTGTGAGCATGCTGATGATCGTTAGCCAGACATCGGTCGTGCTCTGCGGTGGGTAGCGACCGAAGCCAATGCATAGCATGTGAGACAACGCCTTGAACAAGGCCCACGTGTACTGATCCAACCAATAGGAACTCTGTACAAAAGACGTAAGTCAGTCTAGGTTTAGAAAATTAAAGAGCAGGACGTTTTGGCGCAACCGTTTTGTCGCAGGACGTTTTGTCGCAGGACGTTTTGGCGCAGCGCCGTTGTAGCGCAGGACGTTTTGGCGCAGGACGTTTTGGCGCAGGACGTTTTGGCGCAACCGTTTTGTCGCAGGACGTTTTGGCGCAGAGCCGTTTTAGCGCAGGACGTTTCTGGTGCAGGACGTTTCAGCGTCTGACGTTTTGGCGCAGATATCTGATACAATATATAGGCCTAGTGTAATATGAAGTATGATCGATGAAAATAATTATGCTAAACTGGGAACTGGAATGATGAACAGAATCATGCTTAAATAGAAGTTGGATGGATATGAGAATTCTATTCGTCATGTAACCTTTTTAGTCACAATCTTCTCATAAATCCCGTTTCCAATTCAACGGCATTATTTTTCGTCAATCTAGCTTCCAATGAGGCATAATTATTTTCATCAATCCAGCTTTCACTTAAGCACGATTATTTTTGATCGATCCAGCATCCATTTTAGCATGATTATTTTCACCAATTAAGCTTCCATTTAAGCATAAATCTCTCGTCAATCCAGCTCCCAGTTTAGCAGTATCCTTTTCATTTATCCAGCTTCTAGTTAAACATTATTCTTTTCACTGATCCCTCTTCTAACCCGACGCTCCCGAGGCTTAACCTGATTTGCCGTGGGGAATTATTTACGACACTAAAGTGGTAGATTGTCATAATATAATTATTTATATAATATAATTATTAATATAATATATAATATAATTATTTATATAATATATAATATAATTATTTATATAATATATAATATAATTATTTATATAATATATAATATTATTGTATCAGAGTTCTGCGCCAAAACGTCACGTACCGAGAAAATTATTATTGATTAATTACTGACGAGGAACCATCCAAACGATTGATAAATGAATGGATGGAAGAATGAATGGGTTAATGGTTGGATGGAAAGGTGGATGGGTTGGTGAGTTTCAGTGGGTCTTGGGTTGGTGGGTGGGTGTGGATTGATTGATTGATGGATGGATGGATGAATAAATGGATGGATGATTGACAGATGGATGGATAGACTGACTCGCATACATGTACTCTCTTTCCGATCATTCAATAAATCAATCAATCGTTAACCATATGATTGACTTAGTAACTGATCCACACGCTCGCTGCCAAGCTCTATTATCCCTCTGATAGACTGATCATTATCACCGACCTGGAGTCCTTCTATGGCGGCCCAGCTGTCGCGTGGGAAGTCCTGGAGCATCGGGACTAGCCACTGGAGACATCCGTTCCAGTGACCAAGCAGCAGAATCACAAAGACCAAATTGAAGACACGCATGAATCGCCCGGCGACAGTCAACAGCTGCAGCGGAGGAGTAACAGACATACAATAGAAGACAGACAGACAGACAGACAGACAGACAGACAGACAGACAGACAGACAGACAGACAGCTCTAATGAGGCAGAACGACAGACAGACGGTGACATGCAACAGATTTAAACGTCTTCGAAAAGAAGAGGCAGACAGATTCGTTTATCGAGATAGAGACAGGCAAATACACAGACAAATAGACAGACAAACAGACAGACAGTCCGACAGACAAATGGACAGACAATGTCAAACAGAGTTGTTCATTGAATGCATGGTTGGGTGGATGGGTGGGTGGCTGTGTACGTCATATAGACAGAAAGACAGACAGACAAATAGACAGACAGACAAATAGACAGACAGACAAATAGACAGACAGACAAATAGGCAGACTGGCAAATAGAGTTGTATTTGCTGATTTGATTTTGATTTGCTGTCAATGAATGCATGAGTTTAATTCTAATACATTTCCGTATATCTCTGATTAATCGCTAAATAGAGGGTTTAAGTAACTGCCTGGTTTCTCGTCACAATCATCATTTTTGATCTCCAAAGTCAATCAGAAGATAACGTTTACATTACAGTAATATGTAAAGTATTCATCATAGATTGCACCATCTTGCGTTCTTTTACTTACTAGATAACACCATCTTGCATCATCTTAATTTACAAGATTGCATTATCATACTTTCGCCTTGCCTTTGCTGAATAAATAACCAAGAAGAATAGGCAACGATATCTGGTCACATGTTTTGGGAAACGTACTGTACATTGATTGGCTGTGGAGGCAGGTAGTCGGGTCGCTACATGAAATGTTATAAGCTGCTGTCAAACAAAGTGCTGTAAACTGCCGAATGCTTTTGTGACGTTCGTTAGCTGTTGTGCGAACAACCAATATCCATACAACAACGAAGTCTGAACGAAAGGACGTCACCCACGATCACGCAACGATGACAGAGAGAACTTCCTACAGCAGTCTGTTGTGATGATGACGACGCCTGGAACGAGTCATAACGCGCTCAGCTTTGGACCACGTGGTCTTCAGTCAGTTCTTAATCTCAGACTTTATTATACAACGAGGACGAAGAAGGACCCGGTCTGGACAGCTTGGCGTCCCACTGTTGGTGATAGGGGTCAAGTGAGTGCGCTGCTAGGAAAACGAACTGAAGACAGATACGGGGCAGTCAAACCATCCCACTGTCTGTCTGTCTGTCTGTCCGACAGTGTCTGTATGCCTGTCTCTCAGTTTATTATAAATGATCATTGTAACATAGAAAAATTGGATGCGCATGAAGTAAGACATCAAGAGACACAGCTCGAACCAGACATGAATGTATGCAGAAATTGAGAGACAGACAGACAGACAGACAGATACAGCTACAGATACAGAGAGACAGACAGAGACAGAGACAGACAGACAGACAGAGAAAGAAAGCGAAAGAGCGATAGGAAAGGCCGGATGGATGGATGGATGAATTCGTGAACAGGCTGATATAGACAGACAGATAAATTGATAGGGAGAGGTAGGTAAGGTCTTCATTACTACATGGCTTACGCACAATGGGACAACAAAATTGAAAATATCGTAAAACAGAAAAGTAATGATAATGAAAATCAATAGTTCGCTATAATTATAGATAAATGAACATTAGCGATGAATCAACAAAAGAGCAGAAGCAATCAACAGGTGTTCATCCTTAAACCAATCCGAAAATAGATAACCCAAAACCCGAATCAACGCATTTTACTATGATTATGTTACAACGCAGTAATGTATAATTTAAGAAATGTTGAGGCGGCATTAAAATGATGTACTAAGCAGATAGATTATTTTCCGAAGGAGGAATCATTGTGATTTGTAAGCGGTCGTGTAACCATTATCATTCGTCAAGCAGGCTGATGGTCTTGGGTACCCGACGGCTCCTATCTTTTCATACAATCAGACGGAATCTTTAAAGCGATCAAAACCAAAAGATGCAGTTCGTGATATTCTTCCATGGAATAGCTGCTTCTCTCGCTTTCTTTTAAGATCTTATCAACTAGCTTAAGAAGCAAAGGAAAAGGACTCTGAGAAATAAACATCTTAAACACTCTTATTTCGTTGCCTAATATGACTAGAAGGTCCAGTGCTTTTATAATCTGGTCATAAAGCCAAACAATTATATCCAGCAGTCACCAGATAATCCACTAGTCTATCCCATCTTTATGACTGTCAGAAACTTTGGAGGTGGCTTCGCTCTAAAAGCAACTCTTCTGTGCATCATTGAACCAGATGACGGCTTCAAAAGTCAATGGCTTCATAAGTTTAAACGTGCACTGATTCATTTGGCCCTAACTGAGAATATGGTCGAAGTACTTGTTCAGTAGTGAACAAAGCAGATCACAAGCGCACCGAGTGCGTTTACCTTTAATTAAGTCTCGTTCAATCACATTTACCAGATGACGAAACAGCTCTTACTTGGTAGGTGTTCTCTAAATGCTTCGCCTACGTGGGGGACCCACGTAGGCGAAGCCTACGTGGGTCCCCCACGTTGTTGGGGCTGGTTGTTGCCAGCTGCAACAACCTCCCCTTCCTCTTCGGAAGGATCTGCTCTCTCTCCTCTGCTGCCTTCCGGAAGCGCCTGAAGACTTTCCTTTTCTCTCTTTAGCTTTGTGTCGAGTCATGAGCGCCTCTGATTTGAGTGGCGCTACATAAGTGCTTCATTACATTACATTACACTACAAATTCGCATTTGCAATTTCACTTAAATTTGAACTAATACCACCAAAACAGTTAATAAATGACCGAATTAAGCTTTCGACTGACCTGACCGATATCCTGAACGCAGCCAGCAACAAGAAAACGACCAACAGTTGTTGTTAATTCGTTGACCAATGGCTAGTCAGTTAATCAGTACATGTTAGTCAGTCAGTAGCTCAGTCAGTAAGTCAGTCAGCCATTCACTAAGTCGTTAAGCCAGTCGTTAAACACAGAATGCCAGTTAGGCAATCAGTCAGACAACCTCATACTCAGCCCCAGCCAGTCACTAAGTCAGTCAGTCAATCAGCCAGCTAGTCAGCGAGTTTGCCAGTCACTCAGCCAGTCATCAATCACACTAGTAAGCCAGTCAGTCAGCCAGTCAGTCGGCCTAACAGTGCTTTCCTGCAAATTGCTTATAACGATGCGAAATACGTTTGTGCGACTTTGAAGCTTTCGATGGACTAGTAATGAATAATGGACAATGCGATTGGTGAAAAATTACAAAAACAATGATAACGATGACAAAAATTACACTTCTTAATCTTTGGAAAATAAGTTTTAAATGATGACGACGACAAATGATAATTATGACGATGACGATGACGATTGTGACGACGATGAGGACAACGACTACGCAGACATACCTCCTGCCACTGATTTATATAGCGCACTAGTCGCGACAGGCGTAGAAGTCGAAGAAGACTGAGCAGTTTGACGAGACGAAATATTCGTAAGGCTTTTCCTGTAATTTATAAAAATTCAATTGTACATACATATATGCATACATGCATATATACATGCATTCAAGCATGCATACATGCATACAGACATGCTTTTACGTAATACATCCAGCCATGTATATACTTGCATACATCAACACATATGCAAATCGATTGGGCATAACTGATGCAGTTCAAGGAATGTAGTAAGTGCAATATAAACACGGTTTATATGGCGCATATTTCAAATGCTTACACTGACGGATTCCATCCTAATCCAAACTAACAGAAGAATTCGAAAGGTCGGTTGTCGCAATAAAACGCGAAGAAGACGACCACCCATGACGAACGGTTTCCTTTGATGCGTCATGGAGTGAGGTCAAGCGCATGTCCGTCCGGTTCTTGACCAGTCAAATGACCACTGACCATTTCGACAAGACCATAGGCTGATTCATCTTGACAGACAGTCGTCGAACATCGAAAGGCAAAGACGAGAAGCAGAAGCACTGGTGCACTTGATGAACTCCTACTGACTCTGCGATTATAATGGGGTTGATACTGTGTCATGCCACCATAGAGATCACGACGACGATAACGATAAAGAAGCGAAGGAGGAGTAGAGCAATCCCTGGAGCCAATCCTGAGGGACCCATGGTATGAGTGTTAGCGACCTCATTTTCCTAGCCTCGGCAGATCAGGCCGGATGGCCATTCCTCTGCCTCACCGTCTCATCTGTCCACCGACATTGTACAGATGCTAGCTGAGTTGGTCCCATGTGGAATAAATAAAGCGGGAACCAAATTTCTGCTCTTGCGGAGCATTTGAACTCCTGACCTCGGAGTTGCTAATGAAACACGTTAATCGAACACAATAATGATACACATCAAGTTACGTCAATAACCCTATAATATGCTTCATTTGGGCGCAATGTGTCCGTTACTATCAATTTTCAACATTCTATGGTAATTTGTTGACAACCGTCAGCTTCAGAAGGCTGAAAAGTAGCGCTGCCTGTGTAAGTTGAATAAACAGACAATTTCAACCTTGGTCATTTCCTATCCATTTGGCCCCGGCTGCTGGACGTCTTGATCTGACCGTTGGTCGCTGACCAATTGGCATCGGACAGCATCTAATTAGACTGCGAATGGCTGACCATAAGGCGGTTACGACTTCCAAGAAAAGAATCCACTGATTTATTTGTCAATGAAAACATATTCTTAAATTCGTTTTTTAGTCTTACTATGCAACTCAACAGTTCTACGGCGCCCTCTTTAAGCAAGTAAGTAAAAATGCGCTTCATTTAACGAGTTGTAAAATGGAAGTCTGACGAACAAACGCTTAGGTCAAGAAAGCAGACACGTTACGTTCTAAACAGTATCTATAATGTATATATAATTTATATGTGTGTTTATTTAAATACAAGTGCTGCCATACATGCACTTTAATCTAGCCCTCGTGTTAATAATAAGTCACATATATGGGACATACAAAAGCATGCAGTATAATCAATGCATGAATGTATGCACTTATGCACATTTGAAAGTGTGAGTCTGTGTGTCTGTGTGTTTGTACATATATAAGTTACATGCGTACATACATTTGTATCTTGAGTGTACATGTCTTCATGTATCCGAGCATTTCAATTGGGTAAGTTGCTGTTAAGCGACTCGTTTTCATAAAAAAAATTAATCGCGTCGATCTCCCCCCTTTCTCCAGTCGTTGGACTGGCACTGTCAGAGAACAGGCGATTTACACAACCAGAGTCCGTCAGTTGAAGGCCACAGCCAATCGACTGTTCGTAGTCTGTGCCTTTTTTATACCAGCAGCTGAGAATAGCTGCAGCCGACGATGGGTTGTTCTGACCACATCACTCTGGACATTGGTCATCGGTGCTGGACAGATAGATGTCCGGTCGGTCGACGGCGGCGGATCCTGTCTGGTGGCGGCTCGCGTGGAAGCCAATGCAGGGATCGATAGAACAAATCGAATTTCTAATTCATCGTCCGTGCTGCTGCTTCTGTCGGATGATGGCACAATGAGCATCACTGCAGTCCACTCGGTCGTCGTCATCGTCATCATCCTCTTCATCATCAACAGCAGCTGTCAATTCTCCAAAGACAGAGGCAGAAATTCCGTGGCACTAGAACGGCACCGTAAACGATTTATCCGCAATCACCTTAAAATAGTCTTCAGCAACTTCGCCATCTGGTAACGTTGTGAAGATCTTAAATAGGCATCTGTTTTTTTACATTAATTCATAGGAATGAATGAAGAAGGTATTAGAGAATAGAGTGCGAGACACTAAAAAAACACAAGGGTAAGGAGTGTCAGATAAGATCTGATAGAAAAATATCTGAAGGAAATAAAACTAATGACAACAGAGGAAAGATGGAATAAATTAAGGGAGATTGGGAAAAGATCGACAACGGAGACCTTAGGATTTCACATGGGAGCAGCTCCTCGCAAACCATGGGTAACAACAGGGATGCTACAAGAGATGGAAGTATGAAGAAAATGGAAACATCAAAGCACAGTGTAGGGAAAGAGCGAATATGGAAGACTTATCAACCAACGAAGGAAAAACAGACAAGGTAATGGATTAATGGTAAGAGTAACGATGTGATCATCTAGAAAAAATGCAAGCGACTGGAAGACCTGGTATTGGCCTATGACAAGATTAAAGTACTAGCGAGGATACAAGGTGGAAATAGAGACCATGCAATTAAGAATAGAAATGGAAAGTTATTCCAGGATCCTGATGATGTAGCCTACGCAGTTGAAAGGTATATAGAGGAATAACATAGCGGGAAAGATATTAATTGCTGATACAAAGAAGAATCGGTACATCGTGAAGATGATATGGGAATTAGATGTACTGAAAGAGGATAAACTGGCAGCCATTGGTGAAATGAAAATAAATAAGACTAAGGGAATTGATAATATTCCAATTGTTTAATGCCTAAAATCTTAGGAGAAAAGGCAGTGAAAAAGAACTAGAATAGTTTTGTAAGGACATAATAATAAAATACGGAAATAATAATAAAATATGGCCACAATACTCATTTTCTTACAGATCGTGTTGGTTTCTTTAAGAAGAAAGGAAGAAGAATTGGCATTAACGGCTTTACCTGTCGGGATTGGACGCACTGTTGGCATTAAAGGCTTTACCTTTCGGGGCCTGCATCTTTATAGGCCTACGTGTATGCAGCTGGAATGCTGCCTACCAAGAAACTCTCAGCAGCTCATAGACACAGTGTCACGGCTACTTCCACGCTTATTATTAGCGTTTCCAATTTTTATATTTGTAGATCCTTGGTTTGAAATGACTGAGTAAAATGGTCCGCAGGTATAAATACAAGGGTATGAATAGCTTTTTCATTACACGGCTCCTCAGCTCAGCAGCCCTCGGTTAAGAGGTCAAAGGTTACTCGGCTGAAGCGCGAAAACGATCTTGTTGAACAACTACACCTTGTAACACAATTACTAGTGCTTGTCGGCTGATTGCGATTTTCTGCTTTTGTTTTTCTTCGTTCATTACAAACGGTAATGATATGGTAATTGCATATTCATATAGCGCCATATAAAGAGACTCATCAGAGGCACTCTCGACATAATACAATGAAGTCATCGTAAAACAGAATGGTCTTCAAGAACTCAGCCACTGTTCGCACTCTGACAGGGCCAGTCCCAAGCCTGGGCAAAGGAGGAGGGCGAGGCCAATGATCTTTATCTTCACACAGTTAAACTGAAACTATACTACTATGGTCTTCAAGCGCTTGAGGAAAAGAGGCAGAGGAGAGGCTGAGAAGATCGTGTTTCTGCTTCGTACGAAGCATGATCAAATGCAAAACCTGTGACGAAATACCTGTCAGTAAACAACTGGCGCGACTTGTGCGTGTGTTTGTTTGCATACTTTCCCGTTTTACTTCTGCTGCCCGATACCATGCCTGTGTTTCATCAGCGAGCCCGTATACGTCTATCCCGTCTCTCCATCTGCCGGTCGTGACTGATACTTCCTCAGACACTTCCTCGTCTGCTTCTTCTTATGAGGTCATATTTCTCGCGCACCTGCAGTTCCTCCCCGTCCTATATCTGAACGCCCGCTCGTCAATCGTCCAGTGAACATGCTCCGAATGACAACAGACGCACAAAAATCTGCTAGTGATAGACTCGACACCGATTTCTATCCTTATATATTATTCAGATACGCACCGATTGCGTTATTTGAATGGCCCTGTTACTGTTTAAATCGAGCAGCGATCAATACGCGTGATCGTAACAAGCGGTAAACTGCAGCCCATTAACCGAAGTAAAAAAAAGAATCGCTTTGAATGTTAAGACTTACTGAGGGAACGTAAACTACACATTAATTGTTAAAAAATCTCTGGCCAGAGCCATGGCAATTATCGTTGCTGGTTGTTCATTGAATCCCGTTTCAAGTCCTCTGTTTCATCCAGCAAAACATTCAAATCAACTAACCTATCCATTTTCCATTCGTATCCATTAGTCATAACAGTGTGTTAAATTAAATATGCATGTATACATACGCATGTATGTATGTATGCATGCATGTATGCTTGCATGCATGTAGGCATGTATGCATGTATAATGTACTTGTTTAGGTGTGAATGCATACATCATGTATGTATGCAGATTGCAGACAGTTGTATATAAATGGCATCACACGCGTGTGATCAGTATAATACATGTATTGAGAGATAGGTCGATTTTCTTGGCCCTAAGCGATTTTCCTGTCATCGCTCAGCGAAATTGCTTAAGCAGATACGGCGGATTTCAATTAGTAGGAAGCATGACGGACAGGAAAAGATCTCAACAGAACTGTCAGAAACTTCCCCTCGAATTGCAGTTGATTCGTCAGACTGGATAGATTAGGGAGGATGTGCGATATCAGACGTTGTTAGCATCGCTCGAATTAGGAAAGCGGGGTTGTTCTCAGCGATATCCGGATGCTGTTGTTGTTGTTGTTGTTGGCAATCATGTCTTGGATGGACTGAAGCAACAGATGTTGACTGAGATACTGACCGGTCAGTGAACGACAGTTGTCCACCATTCGCCATAAATCAAACACTCCTCCGAACACAATTGGAGCAGATCGCAGAACACGAACAATCAGAGACAGGCAAAGAGGTACGAAATGACAGACACGGAGAAGCGATGAGACAGACATAGGAACCAAAGGACAGGCAGGGTGGATTGAAAGGACAGAACGAAAGAACATGCAAGGAGTAAAGGAAACTGGGAAGGAGGAACGGAAGCTGGCAAGGAGGAACGGAAATACAGGCAGAAAGGAAAGAAAAGACAAGCAGAGAGTACTGAATGGTCAGGCAGGGACGATATACGTATAGGGAATTAGGGATGGAATGACAATTACGGGCAGGCAGACCTAGACAGAAAGAGAGATACTGAGACACTGATGGTAGGCAGACAGAGAGGGTCATGCAGATTGTGATGACGGAAGATGGGAGCGATGGAAAAGAAATGGTGACTGGGATTGAAGTAACAGGAGGTGATAAAGGTAGACAGGCAAGCATTCAGAGACAGAAGAGGAGGTAGAACAAGAGGAAGAGAGAGAGAGCAAGAGAGAGAGAGAGAGCAAGAGAGAAAGAGAGAGACAGGGAGAGAGACAGGGAGAGAGACAGGGAGAGAGAGACCGTGAGAGCGAGCGAGAGACAGTGTGTGGGAGAGAGACAGAGAAACAGAGAGGCAGAGACAGAGAAAGAGAGAAAGAGAGAGAGCACTAGAGAGAGAGCGAGAGCAAGGCACAGAGAGAAACAGACAGACAGACAGAGAAAGAAAGAAAGAGAGAGAGAG
This sequence comes from Bimastos eiseni, assembly GCA_959347315.1. Taxonomy (NCBI): domain Eukaryota; kingdom Metazoa; phylum Annelida; class Clitellata; order Crassiclitellata; family Lumbricidae; genus Bimastos; species Bimastos eiseni. The sequence goes on along the minus strand of OY365815.1, from coordinate 24,476,364 downwards.
AGACTCTCTACGAGACAGGGAGAAAGCTTATCTACATGTATCCACTGAGCAGTCAACAAACGACGAATGATCAATGGCACAATCGATCCCAATGTTGTCTGCCTGTCTGACTATTGGACTATTGTTCGTCTCTTGTCTGTCTGTCTGTCTGTGTGTCTGTCTGTCTGCCTGTCTGACCGACAGGCTTACTGGCTGACTGGCTGATTGCACTGACTGTTCTGACTTAATTAATGACTGAATTGTTTAAGTAAGTAAGCAAGAATATTATTGCTTAGACTACTAAAAAAACACACAATAGCTTATAACGGGTGTACATAATAGCATCAACTTTAAACAAAGTCATATAACAGTCACACAATTAAAGGAACTGCTAAAAGATTAAAATATAGACTTACCCAGCAATTGTTCCCAAAATGCAATAACTGAATATAGGTCTAAAGTTTTAAAAACATATCAATTTTGTTCACACCTTGTCCATTCATTCAGAAGACACTCAAACACGCACTTACACACACAGAGGCGCACACACTCTATACATAGTGGCCTTTCAAAATATATTTTACTGAAGGATATCCCAGAAAGCCCTTAAAAACTGTTTTCACTCAGTTTCTCCTGCTTCGTTCCCCTGTACCCTCTGTCAGTCATTTTATTCAATCTACATGTATATAATAAGACTCTGTCATTCAGCCAGTAATTCACTTTGTCTGTCTGGAGGGAATGATGAATGTGTTTATCGAAGGATGAATGTGTGCATTGTTGTCTGCATGCGTGTATGTATGTGTAAATGTATGGCAACGTCTGCCCGTATAAAACTGGCATTGTTTCTTCATATTTCTAGTGCTTCCTTCCTCGACTAAACCAATGCCTTTCTGTGTTCTTTGTTTGCCGCACCGTACCTCGAAGTACACCTGCTGTGTTTCTCTGTTCTTAGTCGCAGCTCTTTGCACAATTTCGAAACGTCAGGCTCTTCCCGTTCAACTTATCCACCGCCTGCGTCTTCCGCTTCAAAATCCTCTATCTCTCCATCTTCTCTCTCTCTTCCTCCATCATGTTTCTACCTTGCTCTTACTGCTTATTCTTGCTCCTTGCTCTTGCTCTTGCTCCTTGCTCTTGCCCCTTGCTCCTTGCTCTTTGCTCCCTGATCCTTGCTCCATGATCCTTGCTCCTTGCTCTTTGTTCCCTGTTCCTTGCTCTTGCTCCTTGCTCTTGCTCCTTGCTCTTGCTCCTTGCTCTTGCTCCTTGTTCTTTGCTCCCTGTTCCTTGCTCTTGCTCCTTGTTCTTGCTCCTTGCTCTTGCTCCTTGCTCCTTGCTCTTTGTTCCCTGTTCCTTGCTCTTGCTCCTTGCTCTTGCTCTCTGTTACTAGCTCTATGCTGTCTACCTGCCCTTCTCTTTCTGTCTTCGTGTGTCTGTGTATCTCTGTCTGTCAGCCTATGTATACATATGCCTGACGATCTGCCAGACAGGGTAGCAGGGTTGTACCAAACTATAATTGCACCCAATTAGCGCATAGCAGTAAGCTGGCGCTCCCGCGTTGTTTTGCCTGTTTAAATTTCGAATGTAATATAAAATTTATTAATAGACAAAATATAAAATTTAATATACAACTTAAATCTTTCATTATAACTTTCAAATAAGCTACAGGTTGTAATAGCCACCAGCACACTTTCTTGTTTCACTTTTCAACTTAAATTTTAAGTTTTATGTGTGAATGCAAATAATATCATATTTCAATAAAGAATCAAGTTATGGAATAACTAAAGTTATTAGATCCTGAAGTTTGCGCCCCTGTTATATTTGCGCCCTGTGCCACGGCACCGCTGGCACCGCCCTCGGTACGGCCCTGCAGGCTATAGGCTCTCTGTCTCCCTGTCTGTATGTGTATCAACCTAACTGTCTCTCCATATGTGTGTTTCTCAGTCTGTCTGTGTCTGTCTATTTGCCTGTTTAAATGTCTGTCTGCGCGTTTACTTCATTCTCTCAACTATTTCAAAAATGCAGAAGCTCCTTAGTTCAAGCCAGTTGAACTGAACTGGAAGCGTATTTCTTGTTGAGAAGGGAATATCCACAAAAACAGACCGTCTTCAGTCCGAAGTTTATCCACGGGAGCAAAAGGTTGGTACGACAGAGAAGGAAAAACAGGCACATAGACATAAATACAGACAGACATATTAACAGGTAGACAGACGTATATAAGGACATACCGTACCAATATTAAGATTGACAGACAAACATATAGACAGATATATGGACAAACAGACAATCAGTTGGACATATGAGATACGATAAACGAAATTTGGGGCGATGCGTGGAAGGAACTGTGGATTGATGGCGCAATGAAACAAAACCAGCGAGACAACGGGACAAGGGTAAACAATGACGCAGAGAAAGAAAGAGAGAGAAACAAACAGAGACAGAGAGAGAGACAGAGAGAGAGAGACAGAGAGAGAGAGAAAGAAAGAAAGAGACAGAGATAATAAAACAAATTGAGCGTTTGTGTGTGCGCTTTTGTGTGTTAGAAAAAGAGAGAGAGAGAGAAAGGGAGGGAGGGAGGGAGGGAGGGAGGGAGGGAGGGAGGGAGGGAGGGAGGGAGGGAGGGAGGGAGGGAGGGAGACGGAGACGGAGACGGAGACGGAGACGGAGACGGAGACGGAGACGCAGAGACAGAGAGACAGAGACAGAGAGATAGAGAGACGGCGAGAGAGACAGACACGGAGACAAAGCAAATACTCCTACATGGACATGAGAACAGTTAATATCGGTGTCTTTCCGTGACAACCAATATAACTCAGATTCCTTTCAGCCTTTTGTAACCGATCACAAGAGCAGAACTGTTAACCCTCACAAAACCATCGATCGATCGTACATGTAAGCCATCTAATCCAATATAATCTGTCTAATATGATTATTTCTATAGCGCCATTACAATATACAAGAAAACGGTCGATAGGTGGCCCAAATCAGGAAACCCTGCTCAAACTTCGTAGCTCATTGAAGAGGAGGAGGCGGGAGTGGAGGAAGAGGAAGTGGAAGAGGAGGAAGAGGAGAATGAGAAGGAAGAGGAGTAGGAGTAGGAGGAGGCGGAAAATACGATGGATAGGACTATCGAGACTGTCATAGCGGGAAAAAGTTGGTTAGCAAGTCATTCACCCAAACAGTTAACCCGGCATAATTCTCAATCAACCAATCGAATGATTGATTAGCTGCGAGCAATCAACACAATCACTCTACACTCTTCTCTAATTAATACTCGTGGTAGTTGCAGTTTAACGACACTGTGTGATAACAAAGATCATTAGCGTCGCCCTTCTCCTTATCCAGGCTTGGGACTGGCACTGCCAGACTGCAAGCAGTGACGGAGTTCTGTAATTAGTAATTCAACCAGCTTAGCATTATATGTGTAATTATTATTAGATAAGGATTATCTGCGTTTATGTGTGTTTGTTTGTTTGTGTGTGTGTGTGTTTGTTTGTGTGTGTGTGTGTTTGTTTGTGTATGTGTGTTTGTTTGTTTGTGTGTGTGTGTGTTTGTTTGTGTGTGTGTGTTTGTTTGTGTGTGTGTGTTTGTTTGTGTGTGTGTGTGTGTGTGTGTGTGTGTGTGTGTGTGTGTGTGTGTGTGTGTGTGTGTGTGTGTGTGACAGTAATAGGAGTTTCTTAGTAGAGTCTTTAATAATTAATTAGTTCGTCCAATCACTCCTATGTCTACTTACTGACCTGCGTTTAGTAGCTGAGTGACGTTGGAGTCTGGCGACAGCGTGACGATGATGTAGTCAAGCGGAATGGAGCTGATGAAGTCAAGGATGAACCAGGTCTTCAGGTAATGCTTCGCAATTTCCAACGGATCCAGAATTATTGCATCCGCATAGCTGTCCATGATGATTCCTGTACAGTTCAAAAAGGTCAATAAGAGGTCAGCCGTCTAGGCTCATGCATCGTTCGAACTCCCCTGCAGCTGTCTGTTGCAGTGTGATTACAGTGCCATTTAAATGATTAGGTTGGATTAGGTTTATTTAAATGATTAGGTTGGATTAGGTTTATATTATACAGATTAGGTTAGATTACAGTTGCTTCGGATTTGGTCTTCAGTTGACAAATCTCTTTTGTCTCTGTCGCTGTCGTGGATGCAGTTTCTCTAGGGTGGCTATAAAAAAATTTCTCCCACTGACAAAATACATACAGATTTTTATACCACATTTTCAGGGTTTGCTGGTGAAAACTGTTCTTTAATCTCTCAAAATTTAACTTCAAACATTACAGGCGTTCAAATATTCTATTCCTATTTTCAAGATGAAGCAGATAAATAGAAAGTCACTCGTCATGTTCAAAATCAAATCAAATCACAATTCCTTTTGGAATCATAAATCTGTCATTTAACAGTTTATAATAAAGCATGTTCGATGTGTCCAGCTCTAGCTTTCATGAAAGCTCGAAGTCTTCCTGTGAAACTCAGTATGCCCCTATTGATTAAGTCCTGTGTCATCTGGTCCTGTGTTAACTGCCAGACGTTCTTCAGCTCGTTAGTGTTCTTCGTCTAGTATCGAATAGCTCCCAGACGTGGTAATCGAGAGGGTCAGGATTTGGCGAGTTTGGCACTCATCTATCTTTGCCAATGAATTCACTGCAGTTAGTGGCAATAAAGTCTTGAGTCGACCCCACCTTCTGCTGGGCTAAACCAAAAGGTACACTGAACAGACTTGAAATCTTCAATGAGTCAACAGATTTTCAACGTAAAGTTTAGCAATTACTTCGGCTTTGTCTGTGATGAAATGCAGTCTTCCCTTGCAGCCACTGAGACTCCAGACACTGTAGGAGAAATCATGATGTGCTTCGCAAGCTTAGCTCTCACTACCACCAGGCGACTATCATGACCATCTGGGTTTTGACAGCAAACGAAACGGGCTGATTCAAGTTTAGTCACAGGCAGGCGACGAATAAGTTCCTGACAGCGCTTACGTCGTTTTTTTTTAGTTTAACCGATTCTGAAACGATCTCAGCTGAAACGCAAAGAAATACAGATAGATGAAGATCATGTTTCGCAATTCGCTGAACAGACGATGGCTGAACATATTCAGCTCTTCATCGATGTCTCTGGTAGTCTTGCTTGTTCCAAGTTGAAATCCTTGAAAACAAATCAGTCCACCAATATTTTCACTGTTTTCTGCCTTACGAACTGTTTTTAGTTGACCATTTCCTACTTTCTAACGACAGCTGACCCCGTTACACGAACAGCGTTTCCAGGTAGGGCTAGGGTGAGGGTTTCCAGGTAGCCGACACTAGAGGTCTGCGGGTAAAGCGTTTTGGCTACCCGATCCGTATCCGTAACCCATGACCGTTACCCGTACCTGACCCGTACTCAAAATTCATACCCGACCCGCCTCTAGCCGACACTGTGCTCAGGCTCCAATACTTCTTTGGGTATGTTGTGATGATCAGACGATATCTAAGTTTCTGGTCACGAAATGACTGAGTTTTATCTTCAGCAGAAACTTTGTTCGTAACGCTCAGTAACTGATCGACAAATCCAGACCTTAATACGTTAAAATATTAGATAATATTAAAAACTTGCTTCGTTAACAGTAACTTGGTAGATGCTCATGGGTGATGGATCAACCAACCCTAACGGAAGCAAATTTTAAGTCATACAAGGGGTAATCACCCTTCCCCACCCAAAGAAAAAAACTCATCGGATTAGCGATAATCTCAGCTTGAGCAAGCTTTGGGACAGCTGCGTCTCTGCACCCCTATAGCATGCCTCATGGCGACGCCAATGTGTATGATCACGTACTATGATCTAAATCTCCATGACAGGAGAGTAGCATCGATATCGGCCATAGCAACCGGCCATGGCAACCGGCCATGGCAACCGGCCATGGCAACCGGCCATGGCAACCTTCCACGGAGGCAAGGTTGACAGATGTAAGTTGTACGTCATAAAAACGAGCTTATCGATCGGGATGAAGCCAATCAGAAGTCAGATCAAACACGAAACAAGATCGAGTTGACCCGAAAGTGACGCGAACGGCTGATGGATATGTTGTGTACTTAACCTCTGACCCTCTTACCAATATATATATAACTGTTCATGTTTTGGGATGTGCACACGTGATATGTACATACATAAAAGGAAATATATGCAAACAGACATACTCAACACATGCGCATATGTATACTTTTATAAATGCACACATACATCATACATGCATACATACATACATACATACATACATACATACATACATACATACATACACACACACATACATACATGCATACATACATACATACACACATACATACATACATACATACATACATACACACACACACATACATACATGCATACATACATACATACACACATACATACATACATACATACATACATACATACACACACACATACATACATACATACATACATGCATACATACATACATACACACATACATACATAAATACAGACATACCTACATAAATACAGACATACATACATACACACATACATACATACATAAATACATACATACATACATACATACATACGTACATATGTACGTACATACATACATACATTACACGCATACATACATACATACATAAATACATACATACATACATACATACATATATAAATACAGACATACATACATAAATACAGACATACATACATACACACATACATACATACATAAATACATAAATACATACATACATACATACATACATATATAATACATACATACATACATACATACATACATACATACATACATACATACATACATACATACACACACATACATACATGCATACATACATACATACATACACACATACATACATGCATACATGCATACATGCATACATGCATACATAAATACAGACATACATACAGACATACATACATACATAATACATACATAATACATACATCATACATACATACATCATACGTACATACATAATACATTCATACATACATACATACATACATACATACATGCATACATACATACATACATACATACACACACACATACATACATACATGCATACATACATACATGCATACATAAATACAGACATACATACAGACATACATACATACATAATACATACATCATACATACATACATCATACGTACATACATAATACATACATATATAAATACAAATATACGTGCATGCATACATACACAGTGTCTTGATTAAGTAGAAAATATTCCTAGATGAATAGAAATGGCAGAGACTATGGAAAACTTTTTTGCGGATTCGATGATCCTTTTAAATCGATTTGTATGATCATCTAATATCGAGTGAATGATCTAATGGTATATCGTCCTCTCATTTATATCATCTAAGATTTATTGGATGACCATCTTGAATCGATTGCATGATCATCTTAGATCGATTTTGTGATCACCTGAAATCGATTTAATGATCATCATTATCTGTCTATATCATCTCAGATTGGAGTCTCATCTCAGACCGATTGGATGATCATCATCTCATATCTATTGGATAACGATAATCAGTTCAGATCGATTGGATGGTCATCTCAGATCGATTGGATGTTCATTTCAGATCGATTGGATGATCATCTAGGATCGATTGGATGATCATCTCAGATCGATTGAACGTTCATCTCAGATCTATTGGATGATCATCTAGGATCGATTGGTCTGTCGTCTGATATCGATTAGATAATCATCTCAGAGTATATTAGGAGATGGAATAAAAATACTCAATTCTGCTCCACAACCTCATCGCTCGCGAGCACAAGTGTCGCCCTATTATACTCAACAAATCGGTCTCCAGTCCTAATTCCAAGAGGCATGTGTCCAAGAATTGGACCGAGTGAAGAAACAGGAGAACTGCGGCTGCGATGATAAGATGGAGATGGAGGAGACGGAGAAGGAAGAGGAGTAGGAGACGGGGAGAAGGAAGAGCAATAGCAGGCTGGTGTGAAAGAAGAGGAGAAAAAATAAGAAAGTGATTCAGAGGGAAGGTAAAATGAGATGCCATGGTGAAGGATGAGAAGGAGAACTAAAAATACGGAGGAAGAATACGTAGGAAGATCGGAGGAAAATTAAAAGAGGAAGAAAACTTGAAAGAGGAGAAGAGGAGGAGAATAGAGAAAAGGACGAAAGATGAAGAAGGAGAAGAGGAAAATAAAAAGAGAAAAGAGACGAGAGGGAAGAGAGGAAAGGAAGAGGAGAAGGGGGAAAAGGAGGAGAGGGAAAAGGAGGACAGAGAAGAGGAGGAGATGGAATAAGAAGATAGGGAAGAGGAGGACAGGGAAGAGGAGGAGAGGTAAGAGGAGGAGAACGAAGAGAAGGAGAGGGAAGAGCAGGAGAGGAAGGGCTCTCGAATCTCGATCGGTTCGATAAGATTTTGTCCTCTAAATATCCCAAAATCAGACGACGGACTGATGGACGGAGGTACGAGACCCAGGCTCCAGCCTTCTCCTGTTACTCTTCCAATTTCTCTTCCTCCTCCTCTTCTTCCTCCTCTTCGTCCTCCTTCACTTCGTCCTCTTTGTCCTATTCTTTTTGTTCATCTTTGTCCTCCTCCTCTTTCTCTTCTTGCTCCTCTTCGTTCTCCTCCTCCTCCTCCTTCTCTTGCTCCTCCTCATCTCTTCCCATTGGTCACACTGATTGGAACTCCACAGTACGACATCCCATAATTCCATGCGGCGCATCTGTCCCGCCGCACTGACTGATTGCAGTCCGGGAGATATATGGTCTCCCCTGTGGGAGTCCGAAGACGGACAAGAAGAAGGGTATGGCTTCTTGGGTCGGGGTGTTCGGTAGGGGTGGCCGCTCTCCGACCAGATAGTAATTAGTTTCGCTGCGTCGGATTGAGGGAGCGAACTGAATCGCACTGGATACAGTAAGAATCAAGCAACGTCGATCTCAATTGATGAATACGTATTTGGGCGGCGCTATATAAATTCCTATTCGAAATTGTCATGTAACTGCTGTTAGGTAAGAATGATGTTCATAAGGCATTTTTATGTCCATTTAACGATCCTTCCAAGGCATCCGATTAAATCTTCAAAGACATTTAGACACCTACTTACTTATACAACCTCCATGAAAATATTTTCTGGTTTTGCACGATCATACATGTGTATAATATAAAATTTATATATATGCACAGATATATAGTTAACAATATTACAAGTATTATAACATAAGAAATAAATTAATGTACATAAATATATATTATATTTGCATAGATGCAAAAATTATTGTAAAATATGTCTTTCTAAAATCAAAAATACATACTAAAATCAATCAATCTATCTATCTATCTATCTACCTATATATCTATCTATCTATCTTTCTATCTATCTACCTATATATCTATATATCTATCTTTCTATCTATCTACCTATATATCTATCTATCTATCTATCTATCTATCTATATATCTATCTATCTATCTATCTATCTATCTATCTATCTATCTATCTATCTATCTATCTATATATCTATCTATCTATCTATCTATCTATCTATCTCCATCCATTAAATCCATCTGTCAATCCAAAAATCTATCTATCTACCTATCTATCTATCTATCTATCTATCTATCTATCTACCTATCTATCTATCTGTTCATCTATCTATCTAGGCCTATTTATCTATCTATCTCTATCCATTAAATTCATCCGTTCATCCAAAAATCTATCTATCTATCTAGCTACCTACCCATCTACCTACCTACCTACTTACCTACCTACCTACCCATAGATGTCAATGAGAATGCGTTATACGGTGGTAACGTGGCCTGCGTTTATTTTGAATGATGGATAATAGCTGTGGTAATATACAGGCGAGGGGACGCAACTCAGGGTTTATACTATATATACAGTATCTATGTCACCATTCATCTCTCAATAAATCTATCTATTATTCTACCATCTGCCTATCTTTCAGTGTATCGATACTTCGCTGTCTGTCTCCCTGTGCATCCATTCGTTACAGTTTCCATTAACCACCCATTCACCATGCTTCATCCATCCACTCCTTAACTCAACCATCCTCCAAACCACGCATCCGCCTTCGATCTACTAACCAAACCTTGACCTCACACTATCCCTGACTCTGATCGTACTCGGTGATGGAGTCCCTTCCACGCGTCGCCGTGAAGGTCATCAACTGCGTCCCTATTCAACAAAGCGCCAGAAAGACCCTCCGCCGGCGGAAAAGCGGCCACAAGACTCAGACCGAATTACATATCGCCATTCATACACTCGAATTGACTGCATCTAGATCAGTCGACGCCGTATATGTATGAAATTGTATATATATATATATATATATATATATTCCAAAGAGGTGTATATATACTTATATAGATGCGTGTATATAATTTATATGCTGATATAGATGCAGTCATTTAAAAAATATATACATATATATATATACATACAAATGTCTGATCGAAATTTAAGAGTTATGACACTACCGAAGAAAGCTGGCTGTCTTTGGTGCCTATAATTGATCGATTGCTTGGCATTAGATGCCGGCGCTATAGAAGTTACGAATTATTCATCATACTAACCACAGAAGCACTGGTCTAGTATGTGTGACAATTGGTAAGTACGAGCAGTTGGGGGTTGGGTAGTATCAGAATAACATGTAAGAATGTATCAATGATATTGCGATGTGTACCCTTCTGTGTGAAATGACCTGCCTCACATTATCCGTAGCAAGCTTTTAATCGGGCTCCCACCCTCATCCCTTCGTTGCCTGAAGACTTTTTTATTTCCTCGGGGCTGTCACGCTGAGAGTGCTTCTGAATAGTTAGTACATGTA
>OY365815.1:24315542-24460542 GCA_959347315.1 Bimastos eiseni | reverse complement strand
TGCGAGGGAAGAATTCGTTTTAACTGCGGATCAGAGATTCGTATAAATAAGAAGTCGTTTACCGATCGGGTTCAAACCAAATATTTGTTCAAATCTTAGTAAACGTGATACGCTGCTGACTATTCGACAACACGCCAAGATGGAGACTGAGACTTTGCATAGCATAATAGACCGACGAACGAAAAAGAGACAAAACACACAGACAAAATGGCAGGCAGAATGACAAACAGACAGACAGACAGACATCTCTACAAAATTAAAGGCAAATACACTATGTCTGCAAGCCAGGACAGGTGAGATAGTTTCAAGTAACGACTAACAAGAGGATGGCAGTCAATGTTATCACACGAAGACATATACATCGCGTGTCAAGGGTCAATAATTAATATTGTTATTTGAAATTGAAATCACGAAGGAATCGGGAAAAGAAAACGAGCACAAAACGAAATATAAAAAATTCAAATACTTGGAATTCCCCGTTTAATGAGCTCAATGGTTTGTATAATTCGATCAGTATAAATGATATAGTCTAAATTAAGTCTAGCATCCTAGTTCACTTTTCACTCTTTGGATGGATGGTGCGCTATCGACCGCCTACATGTACCTCTGCAAATGCTACTGAGGGTTTCGTTCCGTTTCAAACACCTTTATTATCATAATAATAATTATTATAATTATTGGTAGTAGTATTTGCAGTGGAATTGGAAGTAGTAGTGAAAACAGTAGGGGAAGTAGTGGAAAGTAGTAGGCAGAAGCAATAACAAGAGAAGTATTCTTACTAGAGGTAGTGTTCTGATCCCTCAGGTCATAAAAAACTGTCCGGAGACAGAAAAAAATGGGTGATCTGTTATTATTATTATTTATTATTCCTATTATCATCATCAGCAGCATCAGCATCGTCATCAGCAGCATCATCGTCGTCGTCGTCATCATCATCATCATCATCACCATCATTACTACTACCACTTCCACTACTTTCATTTCAACTACTATCACTTCCACTTTCAAGACTACCACTGCTACTTCCACTACTTCCCCAACTGCTTCCACAACAACAATTACTACTGCTACTACTACTAATAATAATAGCAATAATAATAATACTATTTCTATTATCATAATTTTAATACCTTAATTTATACTATTATTGATGTCTGTGAATGTCACCTGTTCTGAAGTTGACGAGTAGGTCCATGAGGAAGACGGTGTCACAGATGCTGTTGAAGACGATCCACTGTGTACTGAGGTCGTCGTTGAAGAAGGAAATGGCGACCGGAAGAATGACCATGTTGGCCATGACCAGAATCAACATGAACAGGTCCCAGTAGAGGCTGAAAAAACCCAGCACAGGACCCCGAGGTTACTAGACGGCAGGTTATGCACGATTCATACTAGCCATCAATTGTGTCGTTGCCCTGCAGAATGCTCCGACGGGTTAATTTAGGCTTCAACTTCGTCTGGTACCCTGATCTTAACTAATGTAATTACCATCGCCATCTCTTACAGCTGGCAACAGAAAGGCTATGCTGAGACTCAGTTGATTTGCATCCAGATTTTAGGAAATTTCATTTCATCCGTCTTAGATTCCGATCTAATATTTTAGACTCTGGTCTCGTGTAATCAAGTTAATTATCTCGCGCATTGATCTAATGAACGAGACGTAAGAGAACAGGGAACCGAAGCAAATTTAATTACCAATTACTAATTTCTTCGCTTAATTGGAACATGACCTTGAGCCCATCTTAGTTGCGTTTGTGAAGTAGAAAACAGTTTGGTCTAATGTAGAAATTAACAAGTCTCTATGAATTATATGAAGCAGTTTCAACTGTCGGTTTGACTTGAAAACCAATAAACCGGAAACTATACCAAAATTCAGTGATGTATGGTCTCGAGACAGTGTCTCGGTCTCGAGACGTCTCGAGACAGTTTTTTAGTGTCTCGGTCTCGGAAGCCTGCTGTCTCGGTCTCGGTCTCGAGGTTAGTGTCTCGAATTTTTAGAAACTGTCTTGAAGTGAAAGTCTTGTTCTGTCTGGAACATGCAGTCTCGATGAGTTTCGCGTCAATTGTCTTACAATCTTGCACTAGAAACTGAAACCGCAATCTACGAGAAACGGTAATTCTGGTTAATGCGCGAGTCACATGGTACTGGAATCAATTACATTATCTTAAAGTAGAAAAATGTCTCTTTGAGAACCTGAAATTGTGAAGTTTCCTTTTACGCAATTTGAAGTCATTGACAAACAATAGCCATGCTGTACCGTTGGTCATTGATGTAAAACCACGACAACCGAAACGATCGAAACAACTTCGAGTTTCTCAGGGCGAGTATAAGGATATGCGAAACTTTTTAATTTCGTTTGGTATTAGGTATCGAATTTGCTTGTATATAATCGTCTATAAGATTTTAGACGTGTCTAAAAAGGCTTTCTTTATGTTATTCAGAAGATATGCCACCGAAAAGGTATCGAAAAAGATAAAACGCGGCAATATAAAAACTGTTCTCAGGAATTGATGCTACATACATTATAAGTTTCAAATTGAAATTGCACAGGAACATTATTTCCGAAAACTGATTAAAGTATCAGTTTTCGGAAATAATGTTCCTGTTTCACAGCATTTTATATAAGATCACTTGTCTTTTACTGTCTCGTACTGTCTTGAGCCAAGTGTCTCGGTCTCGGTCTTGGTACCTCACTGTCTCGGTCTCGGTCTCGGCACCTCACGGTCTAGGTCTCGTCTTGGTCTTGAAGTTTGAAGTCTTGCATACATCACTGCCAAAATTACACGAACTATCTGTGACACCAAGATCAAAGTGTCTGTAGCCAACTACCGATTGTCCTCTACCTCACTTAAATACTGTATAGACAAAAGAACAAGTGCAGGCGTTGTTAATGTTATTCTAAAGATATACAATTCCAACAGTTATTGGCCCTTATTGCCCTTCCTTCACTTACCGGAAGTTGCTGCACGGGTGTATGATCCACCTGGCGACGTTTTTCTGGCGCTGTTTCTCCACCAACAGGGCCTTCTTGTTTCCGAACAGTTTCATCGCTAGCTTGTTGTCGGAAGGTTGAAAGAAAGAGATGATCTGTTCCCTCAGGAAGATCCCTGCCGACTGATGTCCCGGCGGGGCCCCTCCCTGGTCCTTGACGGGCGACTGGCCCTCGTTCGGGGTCACGTAGATGCTCGATCCCGACGCTGGACCCGGGCCCAGTACGTCTATTCCGGCGCGGTGAAGTATGCTATCTGAGCTCATCGGGAGTGGATAACGATCTCGAAGGAACTCGTCCGACGATCGAACCGTAACCGTAGGACCGGAAATACTCTTGAAGCGGTGCTCGATGAGTGGCCCCGGTTCGCTGTCTTCCCTTCGACGCCTGCCTCTACATCGGCCACTGCCCGACCAGTTTCTCTTCTTCGGGCGCCTCTGGAGGAACGTGTCCGTCGACTGGAGCAGCAGCAGTGAGGACGAAGGGTCCTCTACGACGCTGATCGTCGGAGCTGGGTTGGTGGCCCTGCGTGCGGCCGTACTTCCGTTCTGCAGCCAGGACCGAACGGCGCTCTCGCTCCTCGAAGGCTTCGTCAGACGCTCCCACTCAGTCGACTGCTGTCTCTCCGACTCCGCTCCGTTGACTCCCTGTTGCGCTTCGCACGTCTCACCGCGATTGTCTTCCTGCGGACGTTCGATGGGCTCGAAGCAGTCCTGCCTCCCAGAAACGAGATCTCGTCCCTGGAGTAAGGGATTTGAACGGGGCGACCACGGTTCGGTATTACCGTTGGGCTCTAGATCAACCACCGAAGGCCCAGCGTCGTCATCGTGACAGAAGGCGTCGACGTCGACGATGGTGGACTCCAAGTGACGTGCAATGTCCACTCGATCGGGTTCCGATGAAACTCTGTAGGGAGGTTTTGTTCTCTGCGCCCATTCGGTCCGCACTCGAGAACCCTTTGACGTGGGAAACTCTGGATTCATGTCGAGAAGGTGAGATTTAAATGAAGAAGGGGACGGATGAGAAAGGGGAGGAACGGGTCGGACTAGATTTGGAGAGAAACGGGGTGGTCGTATCAGATCCAATAACTTTCGTGGTTCCACTGCGTAAAACACAAGGCATCAATCGATTACTGTGAGCAGCAAATTCGGTTCAATCTAGGAGACGAAAATCCCTTGGCATGGGAAACTGAGACAAGAGCATGCAGCAGAAGGAAGGATAAGAGCAGGAAGAAGATCTGGAAGAAGCGGAATGAGCAGACTGACAGAATATCTTAGTAGGAGGAGAACGAGGAGGAGAAGGAGGAGGATGAGAAGAGAAGGAGGAGAAGGACGAGGAGGAGGAGGATCTGTGTTGCTGTGTGTTATGGATGACCAGTATTCGTGGAGCCGACGTAAGCAATCCACTGTAAATACTCATTAACTTGTCGCCGATTTGTTGAGTCTCTGAATGACGGAAGTCGACACCCGGCTGTGCCACGACTATTAATCGTAGACAATGGAGCCAAGAGGTAGAGCAGAAGCGCCAGGAATCGAACCAGCGCACGCACGGACACATAACCTTCTCTTGTCTTATATTAGAGAAAGACAAAGCGAACCACTGACCTGTGAAACTGAGAAGATGTTTTTAGCGAAGGCGAAGGATGCGACAAAAACGAAAATTGGGAAGTTGAGGCACGACAGGGAAATAATGCGGCTGAAAAATATTTAATCGAGAAATAACATAACAAAGAAATGAATTTTACAGAGATATGACAGCAGCTAAAAAAGATAACAGAGAAATAATACGGGAAAAATAATTTGTTTTACTGTAGCAGAGGCGCAGAAGAAATGAGAGACTTTATAAATAGTTGGATACCATGCAGGTCAAGTAAACTGAGAAGATGCGTATTTTTATAGAATGTTTATGTCACGACGAATTGGACCGTTGCTGTTACGATCAGATAGAGGAAACTGAGTAGGAGGCAGAGACGAGGAGGAGGAGGCGGAGAGGGAGGACGAGAAGACGGAACCGTTTCATGGTAAAAGTTATGTAGAGGGCATCTGTACACGCCGATCCTTCACACGTACATACCGCTTGTAAGACGATCAGCGATGTAGAGGATGGACTTACAGGGAGTATAGACAGACACTCAGTCTGACATAGAGACAGACAGACAGACATAGAGAGCTAGACTGCTAGAGACAGGGACTTTCCGTGGAATTACAGCAACACGAAAGCGGGTAATCATTTTTGACTAGGACCACAGATCGAAGACTTTTCACGAATAAGCTTAGAAGAATGTCGACGAGAGCGATGTCTTGAGGCGAATGGCATCTGACGCGCCAGATCAGCTAATCAGCCGTTGGAGCCGCTGACCGACCAGACAGAATGCTTTCACCGTAGCGTTGCCTGGCGCTGAATATGAGAAGTGACCGGTCTGAATAACCCGCGCAGCCGTTGTCAGCCGATTTGGCTACTGTTGCTATGTTCGATATTAAATTGAATTATGGCCAGACTCCACCATTTACGCGATGAACAGAATTGGCTGTCAAAAGATGACGACTACGTAGTCTCTTCGAATACGATGGACGTACATTGAAACGACACTTCGTTGACACGATGATTAAGAAGCAGACGAGCATAGATATAGCCCATCGACAACATATACTGGATCTACGCCAGGACACTGTACTTACTTACAAAGAATATATCAGGCAGGGGAGGTGTCTTGGTTTCCGAATTGGAATCACGGAATAACAATGTCCAAGGAGAGACCACCACTTGGATAATTTATGCATATTTGTGATTGGGCCTCTGAGGTCTCTGCTTTGGTAGTGTTTCCTAAATTTCTGACGATCCTTAGACATACATGCATGAGAACTGAGACATAGTTTGTTGCTTTTGTCAAGTAGACCCTATGGCTAAAACAAACACTCGAGCAATAACACTCACAGCTGTAATTAATTAATTAGAAATATGCAATAGCTATAAGTGAGAGTGAATGCATGGATGACAAAAGCCCAACTACTTGGGCGCACAGGAGTGAAGAAATCAGATGGGAGGAGTTGTACCCAGCCTCCCCGTAAAGTCCACCTATTGTAACCAGCATAGGCCTACGGGCCAATAAAATACCCACTTACAAAGCCAATAGTCCCATAATGCTGAACGATAATCTTACGAACCCCATACCAAAGAAATTATGAAAACCATCGAGCTGTAGACTGCATAGAAGCGCTGGGACATAGGACAAATGAACACCGTGGAGCCGACAGATAACACGAAGTGAAGCACAGAATTGCTGATGATAACGCTCCCATTGCTAGAACTTAGACATAAAAACACCGATTAATGAGCTCAATGCTTATCGGGAAGAAAGTAATCGCAAACACAGTTCGTGTTTAACGTAGCGGAAGAGCAAAACAGGAGAATAAAACAGGAGAATAAAACAAAACCAGAACAATCGAAAATGTGAGTGATCTACGGCAGAGAATGCAGACTAGCGTTATGTAAGGGACGCGGTCCACAGAACTATAAAGCGCATGAGCTGTGGCGAAAGTGCATCGCAGCCGAAAAGCATGACGGGAACACAGAGTAATGTTAAATGAGATGCATTCTCTCACGAAACAGTGGCATATCATGTATGTTACACATAATTATGTAGGCATAGATACATATAAATATACAACAACTATAAGTAAATCATTGTTGGCCAAGAGTATGGAACCGATATTGATATCAAAGACACTATTGATATTAAAGAGAAGGAAGCATAAAAATTCCGATGAACTAAGGAATAGAGGAAGAGGAGGTTCGGAAGATGAATAAGCTGAAACAGAGCTAGGCCCATATATGAAAAAATAAGAGGAGAAAATGTAGAGCAGATGGAAGGGAGGCGCAATGGGAGTATGAGAGAGATGACGAATAGGAGGAAATGGAGAAGATACAACAGGCGAACGATGAAATCGGAGGAAGAGAAGAGAAGAGAAAGCAGAGTACTAACAGTTGCAAGAAAATGCAAACGAAAGAAGATGAAGTATGACCACAAGGATCAGACAGTCAAACAAAATGCAAAAGACTGGGACAGCCAACAGCGACCGGGGCAGACTGACAGGCAGTCCCCTATATCGATCACTGACCCTTTTGACATCCTTCAACCGTCCACCCACTCCTATCAATTCATCTACCACCAACACACTCTGCCAGCCCCTACTTACCCATCCATCAACCGACCTATTCACCCAGCAATCCAGTTATCCATCCATTTATCTATGCATTTATATGTATATATATATATGCATAGTATATATATACATATATATATAGATACATCATATATGAATATATGTATGTAATGTATATACATATACACATATAGCGTCCAAAAGAGAGGAAATTCCACTGAAAGGGGAAGTTACAACCCCACTGCGATGTCACAGACAGTTTATAAGAAAGTCCGAACATAAGAAAACTATTGAACACATAAAATTCAGAATGGGATGAACTACCATTGTCGATCAGAAATGAACAATAATAGACATCTTCGCTGCCGGAGGAGATCTGAATAGCAAGTTCATCCATCAATCGATCCAGCCACCCGTCACATCTCCACTCCATCCATCCATCATCCGTCCTATCCACCTACACACTGATCAGTCAATGCATTCTCACATACATATATGCATACATATGTACGCTCACTTGCAAACGTACATTCATGACATACACACATATATATATATATATATATATATATATATATATATTTATGCAAGGGACACGGTCAACAGAACTATAAAGCGTGATGAGGTTGACCAGACTTTCCCGGTAAAGTTGACCAGACCTTCTTTCGCTAGGCGGCGAAGTTGGTTAAATTAGATGTGTAGCGTAAATGGGCGCCCTGCTTATCTGCCGACGATAAAATTCGACTCCTGTAATAACTTAGAATTGTCATCATTCGTCATACTGTGTTTGCAAACAAACTGCGGTTTGTCAGTTTGCAATTAGACCAAATAATATTATTATCAATTGTATGACAAAACGAAGCCTAAGGATGTAGAATCATAAAAACATTGCGGTTGAAAACAAATTGGATTGCAACCACGACGTCCTTTAGTTGCATTCATTTGTGCCTATTTAAGGAAGGGAAAATAATGTCTATTGGCAACAACTGCATAGAAAGACACTTTGATACAGTGATCTAACTAAATTTTTCACAGTTCTCTGCTCATAAAATCTGTAGGTGCATAATGCATAATGAAGGGGTTTCATCACGGCAAGTGTCAGACAGGCTGATAAGTTAGTGACAGACGTTAATGATGAAACACTTGGATGTAGACAGCATTAACAGGGCTATAAACTGCACTGAAATTTACTTCCGAGGGATTGATATATCAAAATTTATCTGTGGGCTATACCCAGCACCTAAAGCGCCCATTCCAAAACCCCATTCCATAGGTGACTGATCTCAGATCCGGCGGGGATCCGGCTGAATTTAAACACTAATTATGGCCACAGTTAACAACGACATTTACGATTTGACGTCGGTAGATTGCGCGATATGGTAACAATTGATTACATCGGCTACGACGCGAAACAGAGTCATTATATATTATATTATGTTATAATGATATATGACCTAATTATAAATTGCACTATATTGAGTAGGCCTACTTTCGTATTTTGAAGTGACTTTTCTGTGACACATACATACATACATACATGCATACACGCATACATACATACATGCATACATACATGCATACATACATTCATACACGCATACATACATACATGCATACATACATACATACATACATACGTACATATGTACGTACATACATACATACATTACATGCATACATACATACATACATAAATACATACATACATACATACATACATACATACATACAATACATACATACATACATACATACATACATACGTACATACATACATACATACATACATACATACATACATACATACATACATACATACATACACACCGTCAGAGTCTTCTCTATTATTCTTCCTTTGTTTTGCTTTGCTTACGAAAGCATTTCATTCGTTCATCCATCCATCCGTCCGCTGCCGTCTCTCCATCAAACTTTAGTGCATCCACTCCATTCATTGATTCAAAGCATCCCTCCTTCTCCTCAGCATCCATCCATCATCAGGTTTATCCGCCTGCCTCTGTAACCACTGCCATTACACAAGAGCACTCGTCCGAATGTCCATGCATATGTATACCGACGCTTGAATAGTATACATACGTACGTAGGCTATACACATACATGTATATACATTTATGTACTCATACATACTCATACGAAGATTTGAATATGAATTTATGCCATGTAGCCTGGCACTTGCATAATATCTGTAATTTCCGATTCATCATTATGTATCTTTTGAGTTTTGAAACTATATATACACAGGGTGACACAAAAGTTCGTTCACCCTTTTCAAAATGCGTCTTCTCAATAAGTGTTATAAAAAAATTTATGATATTTTGTCGGTGCATACATAAATCAAATGACAGATATTGGACCAAATTTTACTTTGTTCCAGTCAGTTGTTGCCGTTATATATTATACAAATTGAAGAGGACCAGTTTGTTCATCATAATAATACCTCTTCTATCACTGTGAGCAAAATATTGGGCATAACACAATAATTTATTGTTTCCTATAGAAGGTCTTACTGATCTAGGCTATTAGCGTCCTGCATTTTCAATCTGCTTAATAACAGCACCGACTCTATACGGTATAGACTGAATCATCGACTGAAGTCTCCCAACTTCCATTGATCTCCTCGCACGTTGGAAGCGACATTTCATCTGATCAATGTTCTTTGATTCAGGATCTTTATAAACTCTGAGAGACTAAACACTACACAAGTTCTCAATAGGAGAGAGATTCAGAGAGCTTTGGTGGCTAATCCTTCGGCTGTATGCGTGACTGGAGTTTGTAGTCCAGCCACTTCGCCGTTACAGCTAATGTATGACAGGTTGCATCACCTCTTTCGTTGCATGGCACTGCCGTTGCCTCTCGAAGGCTGGCTTCACGTATTGCTCGAGAATGTTTGTAACGTAGTACTGTGAGTTCAGTCTGGTATCATATAGCACGAAGTGAAAGCTTGTGAGACCCCTGGACGTAATGCAGACCTATCAAAAGGCTGTAAAACTATATTTAATTAATAATAACAACTAGATTTAATGTATAACAATGTTAATTATAATAATACTTAAATTAATATTAAAAGTAAAGTGGTTCACATGTTCATCTCTAACTCTACTAAGAATTACAATTATCATAAGGAAATTTACAGAAACATGAAATGTGATTATGTCAATGTGATAAATGATTTTGAGTATGAAGCTTACAGTTACGAGAGAAATTGACCATAATTATGGTAGATACTATTAATACTTTTATTATTTATAATGCAATATTTGGTGTGCTTGTGTTTCTCCCCATATTCTTAATTAAGGCTCTCCTTGTCTAACGCGGCTTTTAGCATGAGTTCACCTTTGATTAAGTTGTACTTGAAGAGGAGCTACAGAAATATGTAAATACAATGCATTACAATACAATATTATACTAAATAATTGTAAATCATTTAAATAATTCCATAGTCTAAAACTCTAAATGTAAGTTGAGCCGAAATGTGTTGTGCAAGCTTTCCGGCTTGCAGACAATTCAATAACAGCACCGAAGTCTGATTTTCTTGCTAGAGGACCCTCAAATGTCATCATCCCTAAACTTGTCACTGCCTCTTGACACATTGTGGAACATAGACCCTTTTTATACACTTGCTAGTGTGCTGAATGACCGTTCCGCTTGTGCAAAGGTAATTTACCGATTTTCAACCAGGCTTGATAAGAACCGGAAAGTGGAAAATGCCTACATAGACGAAAATGAAAGATTTCCATATATTGAAAAATGTTGGTAAGTCAAGTCACTTAAGTGTTAGCACAGCTTTACAGGATTCCTCAGTTAGTGTATAAAACGTTTTAGACATTTACGGGCCCCTTGCCATAGAGCCGGGCCCTGGGGCAGCAACTCCATCTGACACCCCTCTAATCGGACTTGGCACCAGCCAGAAATGCATCTCGCGCGTCGCAGTGTTACGCCCTTTAGCGCACGTTCGACTTAAATCTTTCAAAGTTATTTAATGTGCGAGTCCTGTATGCTCTTTAAAATTATATAAGAGATCGGAATCATTTTGACCGAGATATTTAAGTTTGAAAACGGTGAACGAGCTTTTGTGCCACCCTATAGATCTTTTGCGTCTTGCAAGCCATAATTACAATTCTTTTTTCTGTCAGATTGCCTCGTTAAATATTTTATGACGAAGTTCCTTGAATCTTCTAACTCTGCCCGCGCTGGTCTCGACGTTTCCTTCGATCTTGAATCTGTTCGTCTTTTCATCCAGTCATTCAGTCATCCATCCATTCATTCATCCATCCATTCATCCATCGATCCATCCATCAAGTCATCTACCCATCCATCCATTCATCTACCCATCCATCAATCCATCCATCCATCAATCATTCATCCATTCATTCATCCATCCATTCATCCATCCATTCATCCATCCAGTCATCTACCCATCCAACCATCCATTCATACATCCATTCATACATACATCTATCAATTCATCCATCCACCCACCAATCCATCCACCCATCAGCGCATTCGTAAATCCGTCCATCCACCCATCTATTCATCCATCCATCGACACACCATCGATACACCCATGGTGTTACGAAACCAGTGACATACAGCCTCTCTTTCCTCTCCTACCCGTCTGAATATGATCTAGGCTAGTAAGGCTGTGGATGTCGACCGAGTATGCGTGTTATACGTACGTAATTAAGACTTTCGTTTCAAATCTTAATGAACCGTCAGCACGCAGTCTATCATATCAGATTTATTTAGCCTACATATTATATAATTGAACTTTCGTGTATTTAGGAAATACACTCTATACACGCGTCAATAGGTATGATCATTATACACGTCACACGTACCTGAGTCGTGAAAGCAGTATGGAAGATATCAGCGCTCTATGCATCAGACATGCTTCAGAAGAAAGCAACCAGTAAACGATCCTTTGACAGGAGGGAAGCTATCAGGGCTGCAAATAGGCCTACATGCTCATCGAGACACATCGCAAAGATACGGAAGATGCTAGCGACCAATATGAGCGAGTCTAGGGACATTCCGCTGCGGTACGGAGGATGTTAAAGGTCTATTATAGCACTTGGCCCTCGTGCGTATTGAAGCGCCCACTGTCTATCGTCGTAGAATATTTACCAATGACCGCATGCTGTATGCAGCGCCCTCCAACGACGACTGGTCTCCTTATTGCTGAAAACCGCTGAAGATGTCGCTCTGCGGCTACTTCGGCGTCAACTAGCGCCCCCTCTCGCTCGCCGACATCGCATCGTGTCCTATCTTCAGTGCTCGGCAAAGCTCACGTGGGTCCATGGTCATGAAAGGACAAACTGCATCGGATGAGAGCATAATTATAGGCCCTACGTGTACACGAGACCATCAATTCCCTAAGATTGACTTAGTAGAATCAACGTTTGCCGTATAGGTGGAGGCCACAGAAGGCTATGGGAGGCCCTGGAGCACCGTGGCGTTGGAGGCCCATAGCATTATGCGCCGCAGGCCAGACTCAGATGAGGCCTCTACGCCATGTGAACCTTATCGCAAATGCTTTACCAAAGAAATGTGGCGGAAAATTTCTTTGGGAGATCAATCTCAGTTATGGAAGTTTACAAATTATGGGGAAGTCTAAATGGGGAGGGAGGCGGGAGGGAGGAAGTTGCTCCAATGACTTCGTGATTAGAAAAAGTGATACCAGCTTATCTACGACACACTGTCATATCCACAAGATCCAGTAGGGACAGCTTCGGTGTCATAGCGGGAAGACAGTATCGAGCTGCGGTGGAAATCGTTGGTCATGGGATGGTGAAGAAGAGGAAGTAAGAGAGAGAATTGCTTTAAAAGTGAAATTGCGGAAAAACCTTCACAAGACGCTGGAACAATACGGTCAATCGAATCGTGGCGTTGCACAAGTAGAATTGATTAAGAAGGTTTTGTTAAGTTTCACATGCAAAAGCAGTCATTCAAGAGATGTCGCTGAGGTCCAGTGATGCTCGTAAAAGGTTCATCATCATCATCATCGTCGTCGTCGTCATCATCATTATCATCAATAATGGCGAGCCCCATAGAGGGGCGTAGCAGCCTCCACTGTCCTCCGCTAACCGATCTTCACTTGTGCCCTCGTCCAGCCTGAGTTGAGGCCAATGTTCATGGGGTCCAGGTCATTCTTCACTGCTCGCCCCCAGCAGTGTCTCACTGTCTCGGTCGTCCTGGCGGTCTCTTCCAGTCAGTAGGTGGTCGTGCGATCATAGCTCGCAAAGCTCTTGCGTGATCCTGACTGCTCTCTGATCGTGCGATATGTCCGAAAAGTTGACGTGCCGCCTTTGAATCATACATGTGACTTGTTCCTGGTTCGTTCGACTGTAAATTTCTTCCGTAGGCCAAATAATTTTTATGGGCCATATGCGGGACTCGCAGTATCCTCCGGAGGCACCGGAAGTGCGTCCAGTTTGTTTGTCTAGAGCCCTTGCATATATACACACATTTGTACAAAAAACATTAGGGCTTATAGGATTCTGCAGACCGGATGCTGATCTTCCTCGTGCTACCGTTTTAACAACCCATTTGATTTGACGCAGCGCTTGTGAAGAAGCTGGTGCTTCACGCTTGGTTTTCAAGTGGCGATTTAGAAGTTTGAAGATAACGATTACAATTCTCTATGGCCTGGTATCCATAAGGGAGGATTTTCATGCGAGGTGACACCAACCCTAGTGACGCCTCTGCACATACATATACATATATATATATATATATATATGTATATATATATATATATTCAGAGGATAATAAGAGGCTCATCCATGATAAACTCATTCAAAACAGTATATATATATATATACATATATTTATATATAAATATATACATATATATATTCACTGGGCAAGGAGCAAACCAACAAAAATAGCCTGTCATATATATATATATGTATATATATATATATGTATATATATATATATATATATATATATATACAAAGGCAATTTTTCAGGCTCATGCATTAAAAATTTCAATCTTAATGACGATACTCACGAGAAGAGGTCACAACGTGCTTTACATTTAAGATGATAGCAATCCTAAGAAAGCAAAAGAATGACTGAATATGTATACATTTTGCATGTCTCTGTGTATATACATATGCAAGCATGTTTTTTTATATATTTATGCCTGCATGCATATATCCATGTCCTTGTATATAATGTAAACCTGTACATGCTTATATATACATGTGACTCTGAAGATATGTATGTATGTATGCAATGCATGCATCATACATATCGTATACATGATCATACATATATAGTACATATGTATGATTTATGTTATAGCAGTGTTAGATGGCAAACTAAGACAAACTCAAAACCAAAGTTTTTTTTATTTATTTGATACCAGAAAAACAGACACATTTACTAGAAACAGTACATAAACAAGAAACGTTCATTACTCATCGAAAACTAAAATTAGAATGTGTCAACAAATGAAGGTATAAGTAACCCTTCACACCCATATCACATAATCTAAAAAAGAGAGCACATAATACTACATAAGTTAATTAGCAGTAATTGTAAGACAATTGCACTTGTAATCACAACAACGACCATGTTACTTACTCAACACACAAGAATTAGCAGCAAGCAGATACAGTTAACAGTTTCTCTCATTTAGTACAGCAGCATCTATCATTATCTCAATTATAAAATGAATCAGTCGATGTTACTGGTTAATCTGCAGATGAGCAACTGTATATGAAGATGAGAAACAAGCCTGGCATAATTTCACAAAATAATTAAACAAAAGCAAAATGAGTGAAGCATAACAAGCAGTCAGTTTAACGACATTGGGTTGTAAAAATGTATCCTCGCATTTTACACACGGTTAACACCTAGGTCAAGAGTTTCAGGAGGAAAGAAGGCTTCTGACTTTGGCTGCCTACAATTGTAACCAAATCAAAAGAGTCACTGTGGATAACCAATAATGCAGAACAATAATTTCACGAACCACTGGAACAAACATATAATCTTAGCTTGGTACAGAAAGCAGATCTAGAACGTGCATAGCTTAGGATTAATACTTGTTCGGCAGGAGAGTCTGATTTCAGTCAGCTTGACTACTAAACACTCATAGACTGTTTGTAACATCAAGAATGTTACAAAGTCTGATTTCATCCAGTATCAACATCAGCGTAACACTAGGTAAAAAGGCTGCGAGTCACAGAGGTTACTGCTCAACTCGGCAGAAGATAGGGGTCGCTCAAAATTAACAAAAAAACAGATCAATTTTACGAGCTGTTCATGATGGACCCGCTTCACATAATAGGGATGGAAAAGGACAGTCCAGCTTAACTAGAAGTAGACACTCAGGTTATATGGAGTATTAAGCATGAGAAGCATATAACAGCTTAATTAAACACTCAGATCATTTGGAACACTAAGAATCAAAGAGACATGCCAGCTTGACTAAACACTCAGAGATTGTAACGTCAAGAATGAAAAGGACATTTAATATAGCTTAACTAAACACCCAGATTATTTAGAACATTTTCCAACACTGCCTTTTCAAGGTTCTTAGAAAGGGTCTACATAAATGCACATATAAATAGATAAATACATGCAACACAGCAACAGTCAATACAAAAACCTATGTAATATAACGTACACCAAAATTTCAATTGCCAAGAGTAATGCATAAAATTTCTTGATTAAAGTCAGTAGACCAATTCTATATTAAATCAATTGTATTTGCAAAATGGTAAGACAAAAAAAACTTCTTGCCAAATAAATTCTATGAAATTACCGAAAGCCATTCAATATAAAAAAAACATCTAAAATTAATAAAACGTATATAACACATACATACAATTCGACTATAGACAAATGTTGTGAACATCTGGCGAGTCTATTAGCTCTTAAAAACACAAATAAAAAACCTAAGAGAGCAGATCTTCGAACTCCATTTTAAATTGGAAGTCACAGAAACTGTAGCATACAAAAGCAGTACCATGGGTTTCTTAAAGGCATTGTGTATTTACATAAAGCACAATCAATACTAATTACTGCATTGTAAACAGCATATACTAATTAATGGGACCACAATTCTCAAATGTGTATACTGCTTGGAAAAATAAAGCACCTTGAGCATAACATAACATAACAGTACATATGATAATTTGCTAATCGATCCATTGATCGACAGAGTTGTCTGTAACTTATTCTGGTATCGATCACTAGATTTGGAAAAGGGAATTTATTCCTTCATGTGAAGTCATTGTCTGCTGCTTGATTTGTGTGTTCATTCGTCCAGTCGTCTGCAACTTTATAAATCTGTTTATTATTGATCACTGGACCTTCTGCTATTCACCCTTAACCGAGTAACACAATACCCAAACGTGCCATTAGTTAGTAATGTTAGATCTCTTTGTCAGCAGTGCTTTAATACACAGAATCTTTGGTAATTCATTGGTTTGGCTTTTCCTGTGATGACTTTTACAGTAAACTGATCACAGATGAACTACATGTCAAAAAATGTACATCAATGTACTTTGGTACAACTTATGCTAGTTCATACAATATGCATGTCAGACATTAAGGATGCTATATTAGCTAACTAGATACATAATACATACGGCAATCTCATGCCCGTTGTGTGCAGCGGCCACGCAGAAGCTCTCTGCTGTTACCAGAAACCAACTCAACAAAATTAAGGAAGAAAATTATGTGTTAAAGTGTAGTTTTCATTGTAACAAGACTAAAGCAGATTTACAACAGATTAAACCACGTCCCCTACTGAAGAGTTGAGAGGGTAAATCCATCAACTCCTCACATGCACGATTTGGTTTTGATTTGCTAGAAGCTGATTCCCCCTCTTTCCATATTGAACCCAATATGACTCTGATTGTAGACCATAGACGAAAGGCTGGCATACGACTCGATCATGATCGGTCCTTCCTCGATGCTCAGAGCATCCGTGACGCCGTCCTGCTTCCGAATCTTATCGACCGCCTCTATGATGGAGTCGGCAAGATCGCTGACGTTGAAGGTGGTCGTCTCCTTCTCTTTCTCATTGTAGATCAAGAGGTGATGGGTTATGGTCACGTAACCAAGTTCCTCACAAAATGGGTTCCACTTCTGGACCAGCGTTGGTTCGCTCCTCGCCCAGTGAATACGAAGGCCACCATGTAGTCTTGGTCTAGACAAAGTCGTTAATCAGTTAAATTTAAAACCAGCCACTTAGGTTAAGATTGTCTCAATAGGGCAAGCTGGAATTGGAGCACCTCTGAGTAACCCCTTAAGGTGCATTACATAAATTCTCGTAATGAATAAATGAATTTTATATGATGTTCAAGAAAACAGTCACAGCTTTCGAGTAAGTCTGGGAGGCTATTGTTGGAAAGATAACAGAAATTCTGCAAAGAAACAAATACAGGCTCAGGAAGTTCCTCTTTACCAAAAAGTCTCTGAAAGACCATGTAAAATGACCAAAGCTTGGTCTCTTTGACTGAATGCACCTCTAGTGAATTTTCCTGAAGCTGTGCTGTACAAATATCTCATCATAAAATAATTATTAAAAGTCATAATAGCTAATAAAGACTGAAGACAGTAAGAAAGACACCCACTACACAGAGTTTTATGAATATATCAACACAAGACATTAACTTACGGCATGATAGAATGGGGAGGATATGTCAAATCCCCAACTTGCAGTTTACTTATGCTCCTGAGAAATATCCGTCTGAACTTTCCAACGGCCAAGGCAATGAAGTCATACTTCACGATTATAACTGAATTGGTCGTGAGTAGAACCAGCTTCTCCTTTTCCAAGTCCCAGTGATCAATCCTAAACAGATTTTCCACATTACAAACACATGGATGAACGAATAGATGAATAAAATCTCTTCACATGACCCAAAAAAAATTAATTTCTCCAAATCTAGTGATCAATACTATTTAGTTTCATATTACAGACAACTGGGTTGATCAATGAATCAATTAGCAGTGGATAATGACTGCACATGTAAGCATACAAATATAAGCAAGCAAGCAAACACAAACAAGTCAATAACATACTTCATTAAGGCATGAATCATGATATAACAGGACATGGATCCCAAAGTTTTATCAATTATAGAAATAACATCATAACAATGTGGTTTCATATATCATGCTCTGCCCCTACCTCAAGAGGACTCTGTTCGTCTACACGGGAAGACTTTATCATACCTCGCACTAACAAGAAGTTTGGGAACCGTGCATTCTCAGTCGCAGGACCCACAGAATGGAACAGTCTCCCAACTACAGTCCGTCAAGCCCCCATTCGTTACATTATTCAAGACAAAACTGAAGACCCACTTATTCTCCCTGATCTATGACTAAGAATGCAGCACAGTGTGCTTTTGTGCAAGACTTGTCTTGTCAAAGCATGTTATAAATGCCTAGTTGTGTTGTATTGTACATAAAGATTGCCTTTGTTACAGCCTCGCTGCTCATAGTCTGACTCCTCCGTTTTGCTGATATGATAACATAATATATGCCTGAAGTCTTGAACTGGCTCCCTATTAGAGCAAGCATCCACAAGCTCCCTTTTCTGGTCTCCAAATCACAGTATGGCAATGCTCCTAAGTACCTCTCATGCTATATCTGAAAGTCACAATTCAGATCCTTGTCTAGCTGCTTGCGCAGTGCTTGATCTTTTCACTTCGAGGACTAGGACTGCTCAGGCCCAACATTTAGGCATTTGCTATGGTCCCTCCATTTGGAATGATTTTCCTCCCTAAACTGAGGGATAAACAAATGACTGGCTTTTCTTCACCTATCTCTCATACTTTCAAGGTGTTTCTTCTTCCCCAGGGCTTACATGCTGAGAGCGCCAATGAATAATTATTCTGCAAGAGGCGCCTATAAATATTATAATTATGATAACAAAGTCTAAAATGATGTACACAGATGTATCATAAATAAAATTTTTAACTTTTAGCTTACTCAGTAAGAAGCCAGAATCCTTTGAGATCTCCATCCAAATCGTTTAGTAACGCAGTTTTGCAGGCATTTACTGCATCGTCAATTATACCAGTCTGAAAGATCAGATAACATTTCTTCAACAAGACAAATATTACACCATTTACTAACCAGTGGTTAAGGTGATTCACTGTTGCAAAAATTCTTAACAAGACTTTATAAAAGCCAAGCTACATATCATAGTCTGTGCACTGTGTGCAGTTCAAATTTCAATGTTCACATAAAGTTGAAAATTTTGAGGAACACGAATTTTAAATGAACCAATTGGGTTCTGGAGTCACTCTAAATATCATTTTGGTTCATTTACATACATAAGAGTGAAACCAACCGAGGGGAGGCCCAAAAGTTCATAAGAAGTCTAGAGACAAAGGAGATTTGATTGTGCATTGTAGGATTAACAAGATTTGGATATATCATATATCATGATTGACTATATTGAACACTGATAAGACGTCATAGACAGCCAGAAGAGTTACTTCCGACTAATCAAGAGCAGAACATATCTAAGAAAGTAGAGCAAAGAGGGCAGTCTCTGTAAAATGGTAAGCCCCGAATCCCCGCTTAATTGTCTTTTACTTCATGTTGCACGATCCTTCAGCGGGTTTTTGGCTATAGGAGCATTCCTGTCAGAAACGTTTTCATTATTAGGTTGTACACCCTAGGGATAATTCAGTCGTGCAGTTTTGGTCTCATGGAATAGTGCTGTGGCCTCAGTGGTCGAAGGAGTGCGTTCAAAACATGGCCCTAATCAACCAGAGCAGCTGCAAATAAGATCATGTCTGCCTTTCTACAAAATTACGTTCCTCCTTACTAACTGGTGAGACTAGTGCTTTATGTCGTTGCCTCAAGACCACCTTTTTCTCTCTAGGTATTATGTACTGGAAGTGCCTCTTATCGGCGTGTATTGTGAGAGACGCTAGATACAAAACAATACAATTGCTAAATTTGCTTTATGTTATCATACAGGTTCAGGATGGTTCTTACCCTGTGGGCAAACAATGTATTGGCTGCATAATCTGAAGTGATGAGGTTCGGATTCAAGGAGGCACGACTCTGAGTACTTTTCGTGCTTTTGCGACTGATGACGGAGGAGCTGTATGGCCTATCGCGGCGCAATCCGCTCGAAGATCCATCTCGAAACTCGACGTCATCCAGAGCACTGTCACGCAACGACGCAGCACTACGACTAAACTCAAACGCATCTTCAGCTTCTCTATCATGTGGCGGACTTCTTTCGCCGGTTTCGATAACAGCCGCCTCTGGTTCATTCATTTTACCTCGCACACCACTGTCTTCGCTTACCTCCGCCATTGAGCCTTGTAACACTGTCACGTGATCTACAGTTGTTTATCTATGCAAAGAATATTAATTTCTGTACAAATATTGATACATACATGTAATTCGTGTTTAGTTATTACAAGTATGAACCAACGACGGTATGAACAGATGACAACAAGTTATTACAAAAGTCGAATTGAACTGTCTTGTAGTTGTAGCCAGTTAGGCGCCCAACATGCCCTACTCAGGGCTGTCGAATTTGATTTTAAAAGGACTAGGTTTTTGAAGTCTTAAGTCTCCAGAGTCAAAATATTTTTTTACCTTTTAGCTATGGTGGATATAAAATCCTTGGGTGGATAATTGGAATATTGATTGTAGCCTTGATTGCAACCTGCAGCAAACGCGGCTCTAAACAATTATAATTTAGCAGAGAGACCGAAGAACGTGTAGCCTAGCTGCTAAGTTCTTATGACGATTTCTCAAACGTAATTACGTTACTACAATTTCAATTGGTTAGATAATATTCTTGCAGGCTGTGATTAAAACATCGAAATAATGGTCTACTCTAAATTGACGTATAATTGAGCTACATAAAAAGCAGCTAGCTTTGTGGACTCGGACGGGGTCAAGGTTTATGTTGTTATCTAGGTAAGGACCTGCAATTTGGTAAATACAATTATACAAGCACAGAAGGAAAAGAAACTTTTGAGGGATAGTCTAAGATGGCATCTGGTGTAGGACTTCTGAGTGGAAAAATTGCCCTTGTTACAGGTTAATCATTAATTAGCTTGTTATTAAAACATTATTGGCGTTGGCAGGTTTTTGGGTTTATGTATCGACCCAATAGGCTGCAAAACGTGGACTGGTAGGCCTACTGTTCATACAGCGATATTATGGTTGTTTCAAGACCAGTAAGAGAGCTTCTTGTGAAAATCCCGTCACGCAATTTTCTACTGCACCCAATGTCTTAACTGGGTCAACTATGAGATGAGTTAGCTTCAGAAAGAATTATCAGCCAATGGATCAATCAGTAAATATAAATATTTGATCAATGGTAAAATTTATAAGGAGTTCGGCCGCAACGTCATAATTTTATGTTATAGCCTATACGTACATGTCCTTTTACAGGTACCAAAGGCTCAGCACCTCATATGTAGTTGGTGGCCAACTTCTTGACTGGCTCAAGCCCCTCTTGTATGAAATTATGATGGTGGCATTCGTCTCCGGGTTGGATCTGTACTTTGACTGCTAATGCATACAATGTTAACGACCCTTCATGACCAAGGTCATCACTGATCTTGGAGCGCAGTACACTGATGATATTTTGATTGTACAGGGCTTGCTACCCATATCTTGCACTCACATGAGTTTTATCGACTATGCATGCTATTGTGGTAGAAGCCATCATGGATGTAAACTGCGGAGCAGGGGCGTCAAATCCCTGTTGAGTGATGGAAGCAAACCCTCGGTCCCGAGTGCCAGGAAGGCATATTTCCACCCCTTAAGACACAAAAAATGCCCCTCCCTACCTGAAATTGGAGGCATTTGCCTCTGGACCTGTAAGACCTGGATTCCTCTGCTGCTGAGGCACACTCCAGACATCTTCAAAGCTTGATGAAAAGAACAATAGTCATGATTATCTTACTAAAATCAATAATTTATTATTTGTGACTTGGGTTTGCTATTGGGTGGAGGGCTACCAGTATCCATGACTGGCCATGTTCTATGTGCAGGTCATGATATTATCAGTTGTGTCAGCTATGGGTCATTCAGAAAAATCTGTTGTTTAGTGCGACAAACACTCGTACAGCCATTTGTTCTGAATTACTTTGACTATTGGCATTCCATTATTGCAGGTCTGTAGCAGTTAAAACTACACCAGTCCACCTTCAAGTACACAGGAATCTGTACTCGGATTTCTACAGCACACATTGTGAATGGCCTGATCTGCAGATATATATATATATATATATATATATATATATATATATATATATATATACATATACATACATACATATATATATATGGTCTAACTGCTGAGCCAACAGTTTCAAAGTGTTTTAAAACACAATTATTAAGATAGATGAGATAGACATTCCTGCACTTTTGTCACGTAACACACATGTATGCCGACATTTTTAGGGGCAAGCAGTGGAATCGGTCGTGCTGTCTGTCAGGCCTTTGCGCGGGAGGGTGCCCGCCTGGCAGCAGTTGATAATCAAAAGAAAGGATTAGAATCGGTTCTTTCACTTCCAGGTATGTCTGAGAAATCGATTGATATGTTTCTTAACGAGATAAATGATGAGCTACAACTTGCACCAACCCTTGGTTTAGAGCTGACAGACCTTCTCTGAACTTTATATAAATTCCAATCTAATCGTAAATTATAATAGATTACATTACTGTTGCATTTATAAGTAACTTAGACAAAATTCTTACGAGTTTAGGTTGATGAGCATCAAACATGGAAAGAACATTGTAACGAGCAAATTGTCAGAAAACATAGGCATGAAATCTCGCATTCATTATGTACTACTAACTTGCTTTGTAATACTCTTTAATTTTCCATACCTATATTATTGCAATATCATCTGGGCCTCAAATTATCGATCCTGCTGGACTTGACTCGTTATGCTAGGAAAGTGCCCTATTTGAACCACTTGCAAAATGCCCTATTGGCATAGTTCTCAGCTCCTTTTTGTTTTGTCACTCTAGGATTTCTGCCATTTTGGCTTGATTACTAAACTGCACATTTGTATATTAACGTTTATATTTAAAAGGAACTGTGACCTGCAATAATTGCAAATACCCATGACCAATTATTGGTCATAGATATTTGGATCTGAATACATGTATCATTATACCAGACCTTGGAGTATCGAACAGGTTGCATTCGCACAAATAATAAGACAATTTTGTGTTTGGTTTGTGGGCCTTCTCTGTTAAATTCCTTGCCCACTGAGTAAAGTACCTGCCTACTGTACACCATTTTAAAACAGCTAAAACAATATTTAATGGAATCACTTTGATGTGATGAATGGCTGACTATATATATATATATATATATATATATATATATATATATATATATATATATATATATATATATATATGTCTGGACTATTGAAGACGCATTTATTTCAGAACTGTTGGTAGTGTTGGTAAGCTCCCTCGTGAGGTTCTTGTAGGGCGCTATATAAATGTTCATATACATACATACATATCTCGGCTTCCCCAGTAACTTTGTGTAACTGCAGAATTCATTTGACAGCAGCAATCTGACATATAAGAATAGTTATTTGTGTTGGTGAATAACATATTTTTTATTTTGCAGGTAATCATCAGTCATTCATTGCTGATGTTTCATCAGCAGCGTCTGTCCAGGCGCTAATGAAGGATGTCAAAGATGCCTTCAACCAAGCCCCTCAATGTATTATCAACTGTGCTGGCATCACACGTGATCGGTTCCTGCTGAAGATGAAGGAATCAGATTTTGATGAAGTTATAAATGTCAACTTAAAGGTATAGACTGTTAACTGTAAGAGTTTATGTTGAAATTTTTTCAAATGCTCTTTTGAGAGCCCTTGTAAACATGGTTGTTAGCAAAGCAGAGTATTTTGGAAGTTATTGACCATGCTGTATCAGAAACTGTTAATGCATTTTCTAACGAGCTTCCAGCATACTTGCAATTACACGGTAACTAAACATTCTGGATTCTTTAAAATTCCATGAATCCGGTAATGCAGGCCTAATACATGTACTAATGTTGCGATGATAGTTGAACATTTATAAAGTGCCACGCAGAGATCCAGAGGAGCTCCCTTCTCTGTAATGTGAGCTCAATAAATTTGCTTACCTTACTCATAATGGCATTATGCTAAAAAGTAATCATTTTACTATTGTAATGATGTATATCACAGTGACAACTATAGTTGTTGGTGTGTTTTATTACGTGTTGTTGTTGTTGTTATTATATTTCAATCAGAACTCTGGAGATTTAATACTTCAATGATTGCCTTTAATATCAATTATCTTTATTATCTAAAAATAGCTAATAAAAATTATGTTAATGAAATGTTGTGGTGTGTATTATTATTTCAGGGAACATATTTAACAACACAAGCATTTAGCCAGTATATGATTGAGAAGCAAGTAAAATCTGGTACAATTGTGAACATTTCCAGTATTGTTTCCAAGGTGCAGTACATTTCTAAAAGTACATTTGTCTTATCTCTCTGTTATGGATATGTATGCTCACATATCATTATCATGTGTCTAATCCCTGCTCATGTGGCAATAGCACTACAACGTTTAGAAATATATTATAACTCTTTCAAAAACATATTCTTACTGCTAGATGAAAGCCAATTTTCACAGGTCATTACTTACCACTGCTTTGCCAGACTCTATTCCACAAGTGTTCGTTAACAATGAATTGTGCTTCATTTGGGTAACTTTGACCAACTTGACCTTATCCTAGTATTAGTAGATGTACTGTGATTATAATTACCATCTGTTTTATTCTGTCATCTCAAACATCACTACTTGGTTATTACAAGAAGAAAAGAACCAATATTAGATGTAACTTGATTTTACAGTGCAGTGAATTTCCTAAATTTGTTACCTGTTCCAAGTCATGTACAAAACTTATAGAACATGTACACATGGACACAAGATGTTTAATTTTTCATTTAAAAATTAGAAAAAACAAGATGCGTGGTGTATGCATAACAGCATACACTACTGTATAATTATAATATACATCAAATCAGAAAATTTTTCCTTTCCACATTTTTGCCAAGTTCATTTATCTGCTAATCAAGGTTTGGTTGCCAGATAGTCATCATCCAATAATGTAAAGTTTAACCAAAGTTTGTAGATCTTCACAGCAGTCCCCCATAACAATTTTCAGATTAGTGTTACTTTTGGGTGATTTTTTTATTCACATGGATTATTAAGAAATACTTATCATAATCATTGTAAAGGGATAAACATTCACTGATTAGTTTTATGCTCTGTGGGAAAAATTAATCGGAACCAAGGAGATAGGACAGTAACATTTATTGTGTAAGGTTGGTAAAGAAACATTAATAATACATGTATATTCGTCTTCCTACTAGGTTGGAAATATTGGCCAGTGCAACTATGCAGCATCTAAAGCCGGTGTCATTGGGTTCACAAAGACTGCTGCAAAGGAGTTGGCCAAATATGGCATCCGCTGCAACGTCATTCTTCCAGGTTTCATTGACACTCCAATGGTAGAGAGCATTCCAGAGAAGGTCACAGATATGATCGTCACTCAGATACCGATGGGAAGGATAGGAAAACCGTCAGGCATGATTCATTTCTCGTTACTCTTTTACTCAATTTGCAGTATATATATCTACGTTTTAGATAAATATCCTGCTTGATTAAATAAATATTCAAAAATTTTAATCCAGGTGTTCTGTTCTTGCTTCATTGACTTAGTAACTGGTGAATGGTCAGTCTGATTGCTTTAAAAGTGAGCTTCTGCATGAGGTTCAAATTTCTAACCAACCGAAAAAATGTAGTTCAAGAAGTTTCTCCTAAATGTAAAATAAAATAGTGTAACAAAATATTTAAACTGCACCTTTAAAGACTTTAAATGAGACACTTGACTGCTTCAAGGAAACAAATTTTCTGGCAACATAATTAAAATCATTTCATTATGGATAAATACATAAATTTTATAATCTGGCTAACTTTTAGATTACTTTTGCATGAAGAACATACAGCACAACAACCAATCAACATCAAGCACACAAGATGCTCTCAATTTTGTTACTTGAACTATCTTAGCTGTCAATATATAATTGATGTTGTATTGATTCAACAGAAATAGCAGAGGCATGTCTCTTCCTGGCATCAGATAAAAGTAGCTACATAACTGGCGCCTGCTTAGAAGTTACAGGTAAAGTATCACAAAACTTCTAATTTAATCTGAAAATTTCAATGATGCATCTATCAGAACTTCTTAATTGAAAATAGCATGTGGTTTTAAAATCAAAGGTGCTGGATTGAGCAGGCAAGCGATGTGTGATAACGTCAGGAGCTTTTGTGTACAGCATATTATATGTATCGCATTTGTATAGCTGCATATACTACTAATCCAGTAGGCTTATCGTCCTGCATCAGTTGTAATAAGTGTTAGCATGCTACATGGCTATAATTAATTACTACAGCAACAGTATTCCAGACAGAAGTTGAACCCAGTGAATCAGTGATAGCGATTTATTTACCACTCGTGCCAATATGTTGGACAAGGCTTCTTAATCACATTACGACTCATTCACTAATACTGTACATGAAGCACTGTTACAAAAAGATGCTCATTTAATGTTTACAAGTTTTTTTATGTTGTTTAACTATTAGTCGTCTCTTGTTTATCAATAAGCATTAATTGCTTCAGATTATAAATTATAGCATTTTGTTGATGAAATTGTATTTTTCTTTTAGGAGGAATGTCTATGTGATACAACATAGCTCATACACAGTTCATCTGCAGTGCCTAGAATTTTCAGCTGGCTAGGAACTTGGCATCGTTATTAAGTACCATTTTATTTTCAGCTCCTGATGAAATTATTTTTATAAGGGCAGATTAAATATTATTAAATGACTTTAATAATTTTTCCAATTATATTTATTACATGAACATATAACAATGACATAGCAATTCCTTGTTTTGGGAGCAATTTTCAAAATTCGCGTTGTGTAGATTTTTTTTACGTAATCTATTTTTTTTAGTCTATGTACATAATTTCTTGTGTTCTTGTATTTCTTTCATAAGTTCAGTATAGCTTTTTTCCATTTAAATAAAGCCTGTCATTTTTACTTAATTGACAACTCATTTGTAAAGCAAATCATTGTCACATGACAAATGTAACGCATGTCTAAATAAAAAGAAAATTGCATACAAAAGGTCACCTAAAATAACTGCTGCAGCACATGTTGTTCCCTAAGTCCGGCTGCCAAATCTAGTTTCTTGCAATTAACAGCTTCAGTTCTTGTAAATATAGTTAACCGTTACCACGTGACATCTTCTTCGGCTGTTGAAAGGCAGGCCGCAATGTGTGAGTCTCGTTCTATTTGACCTAGGCTGCAAAAGACAGAACAAAAGTTATCACATTGTTTTCACTGAATCATAAATAGATAAATATTAATGAATAATAAATATGGGAACCATAAAGACGTACCGTACTGAGGGTGGTTGAGCAGTGCCATGGCACAGGGTGCGAATATAGAAGGGGAAAAATTTCAGGATCGAATAACTTTCATTATTCCTTAAATTCATTCTTTCTTGAAATATGGTTTTATTTTTATTCACAAATAAAAACTAAAATTACAATTGAAAAGTGAAAAGTGAAACCAAGAAAGTGTGTGGGTGGCTATTGCAACCTGAAGCCGATATGAAAGTTATAATGAAACATTTAAGTGTTATATTATATTTTAACGAGTCATTTATCTATAATTTGTTTTGTAATTTTAGTTTATAACATCTATGTTTTCAAAATTTACGTCATCAGTCATCACGAGCTTACGAAAACATTTAGGCCAACATTGAATTTGGTCATAATTCACAGACTTCAATATTATTGTTTGTGTAGATCATTGCATTAAGTTTCTTTAATAAATATTGTTAATTGAATTATCTATCCAAAATGAGTTCTTAGAAAGATTATGTGTCCATTAATACATTTTATATTATATTCGAAATTTAAATAGGCAGAACAATGTGGGAGCGCCAGATTAATGCTAGGCACAGGGCGCAATTATAGCTTGTTGGTACTGCCCTGGCATTTATACTTGCTTCAGCGACATTTGTAAAAAATTATCAGAGATAGTTGAAAAGATTTACCATTTCAGTAAATATGGACAAGATATTACATTAAGGGGTAATAATTAGTCCTTGCCTGTTTTCAAACTGGACAGCACAGAGTGGGCACTGTTGCAATGACAAGGTGCTGTTTGATTCTTGACCCTTGGTACTTGGGGTCTCGTAAGCATTTGATGTCGAGGCATTCGAGTCAAGGCCTCGATGTTCATGTGGAGAGCTACCATCACGTTTGCCATACCAATCAGGTGGATTTGGCTTTGGTGCATTGTATGATGAGATTCTGTTGGTGGTCGCATGCAGTTGTCCCTTGGGAATGGATATAGACATTTGCATATTTGTTGTTGAAGCTTCATGCATCATTAGACTGCTATATGCTTTGGGTGTAAGTTCTGGTCTAGTGGATAGCTGGGAATGTGCTTTCTGTAGACTTCTTGAGTTATTTGAATGTGGTTGTTGATTGGCTCGATGAAATGCCAGCTTTTTTGAATGTTCATCGCCGAGTTCTTCTTGCGGTTTGGTGTTAACCTGAGGCTCTTTCCTGACTGGCAAATGGCTCACAGGTGTCTGTAAAATATTTCCTTTACTTTGTGTGCCGACACTAGGAGTCCCGACAGCGATAGATGTTGTGTTGACTGACAATAAAGTCTCTGGCGTAGCAACTCCATCTGGCAGAGTACTATAAACTTTCCTTGTGTCACTTTTTGAGTTATGCACAAGCTTAGAGGTCTTTGTTG
Organism: Bimastos eiseni; assembly: GCA_959347315.1. Taxonomy (NCBI): domain Eukaryota; kingdom Metazoa; phylum Annelida; class Clitellata; order Crassiclitellata; family Lumbricidae; genus Bimastos; species Bimastos eiseni. The sequence continues at coordinate 24,431,510 of OY365815.1, read as the reverse complement.
GTGCCGAATCACTTTGGTCTGCTGGTCTTTGTGTGAACTTTGAACCTGGTGAACGACGGCTTAAACAGCGCAGGCATGGCATTGGCAATGGGATCCATTCCATGTTGTTTGGAATATGACTGTTGTCATTGCTGAAATTATCGTACGTCTCTCTTGTTTGATTTTCCTAACATGTAATGAAAATTTAACAGCTGTGAATTCCACGTAGTTTACAGTTTAAGAAATCACAGTACTAATCTCCTTCTCTGATATATAATATGCTAAATTTCTATCAAGCAGATCCCCAGATATTTGTTATCGTGTAGTTACACCTGTCACTGGCAAATGGATGCCTAGTGGCCAACCACTGAGAAGGCACGATTTTGTTTAGTAGTTGCAAGGGACATTGGTGTAAACTCAAAACCTGGCCAAAAAAGAATAAGATTATTATTTTAAAGCGATGGCAGCATTTATCAATGCTCGCTGGGTCATCTGTTGCCTGTGAAATCAGTGTGGAAGATTTCATGTTCCAGTTTGGAGTTGTCGATCAGTTAACTGGGCCAGGGTATATTTTGCTGTCCCTCCCCTTGCCTGCAAATTATCCTTCCATTCTCTATTGCAGACATCCACATTAAAGTTTACTTTTCAGAGGGTTGTTGAAATGCACCCTATAATATCCCAGATGCATACTAAGGCCTAACTCCACCAATACTGGTACTCTGGTATACCAGTCACAAGCCTTGATAAAGGAGGTTGATGTTAAATCTTCCCTGTCATGAAACACAGTGTTCTTAAACAGCTACTCACCAACCAAACTAAGGACTAGATTAGGCAATGGGGGACTCTGTGGGCAGTTCCTTAGGTAGAGACAGGTGGCGCCAGTATGCACATAGGTCAAAGAAATTTTTTTATATTGGCCATGCGTTGTTTATTTATGTTGTTCCGACCGATGGCTGGCATAAGAATTATAATTATGGATAAATACATAAATTTTATAATCTGGCTAACTTTTAAATTACTCTTGTGTGAAGAACATACACCACAACAACCAATCAACATCAAGCACACAATTTTACCTCGGGTAGCTTACCCATTGCCATCTATTTCACAGAGTCCCCATACTGTTGATCTTAGGGCATACTATATGCTGGTCAATGGGGTACTCTGATACGGTTCCACAAAGCGACTGTGATTAGGTCTAATCTGTACGTGACTGAAGTTGGTGTTGAATGCACAGCCTGTATTGTCCACATTGGGCAAAACGACTCCCTTGTCTTCATATGTCCACAACTAAATTATCCTCTCCTCTTTCGTCATTGATGCCACTCTGTTCAAGTTTTACTCACCTTGACCATCTGTACAGAGTTGTCTGATTCATTCCATTGTAACTCAGGAAGTGGAGTCCATGTGGCCCATGTCGTCAAACGCTGGTAGACATTTCTGGATGGATGTGAAATTGTTTCCGAATTGTGGCGGTTCTGAGATGAACAATGGTGTCTGAAAACAACAGCAACTAAAATAAAAGACCAAATAAGGATATTCATTTTATGTCACCTGCCTATTTCTCTTCAGTCTCCTCTCCTTCTTGATATCCAGGATCTCATGCTCTTGTGACACCTTTTAAACTCGCATCAGAATTGATCAACTTACATTCATTATGCCTCCAACATATATAAATACCACAATACATAAACAGAATCTTTGTTTAAATTGGCACCAAAATAGACCTCTATACCTCACTTACAGACCTGCTTGAGTTAGGATGGGTATTTGCTATTACTAACAACACTTTGGTTGTGACAATGATAAATATCGGCGCTTTTCATTCAATCTATCAAGGGCACATTACCCATATTTTCTTCTAAATCAGGCATCTCCATTTGATATGATGCAGAGTTGTTTCCGCCACTTTGTTACTGTCACTTACTGGAACCTCTGCAGCATACGAAAGGATGTCACGATACACTTGACAGCAGTACCTTCGCTCTTGGAGTCTTGGCGGTATAGAAGGTCCACCAGCTCGCTGGAGGCATCAAGATACGATTGCTCAATTTCTGATCACTAGTTGTTACAGGAGCCAGTTTTAGCGGCATCTATCGACTCCCAAGTTCATTAACGTCGTCCTTTCATCTTTAATATGTGCCACAAAAAACTCAAATAGCTCTTTTTTCTGCAATCCTAATTTATATTAATAGTAAATCAAACCAAAATCTAGGAAGTCAACATCGATTATCGCTCCAAACAGATAACTTACTGTAGTCTATCATTTATTGGTTTTAGGCTACGCTCAAGTACTTCAAATCCGTATCTTTCTGCTTCTTTGCTTATACAATCCGAAACATTTGCATGTAAGCCAAGCGGCTTCTTTTCTTTAGTAACTCGTAAGCTTAGCTTGACACGTTTGCTGGAATCCATTTCATGCTGAAGTGCAGTCCCTGTCTAAGAATGGTCCCTATGTAATGAAACTTCACAACAAATCCTTGTTATTTTAGCGCCATATTTAAATCTTAGGACTGGTCCATATCGAAGACGGCCTCTGCTGTCATACTGTCGTGAAATCCTGGATCCATCCATCCAGCGCAATGGCGCAGTTTTACAAGATGACAAACTTGTAACACTCATATTTCGTTAATATAAACGCTTTTTATTGATTAGGTAATTTAGGTACGACCCTTAATGAATCACCATCGTTGTTGACTAAACATGTTTGTTTCTTATTCATCAGATGTCGCTAAATTGCGCCACGGGTTGAGATATTGAAAGTTCATAATTATTAGGCTGTAGTATTAGAGCAACAATAGTTTCTCAATTACTTTCAATATTAGCAATGGAACAGTCATATAATATTATGAGCGACATGAGAAGTCCGATTAAGTTATTCCTTTATTCACAACTACCAATTGAGGTTCCGTAGTGTAGTGGTTATCACGCTCGCCTCACACGCGAGAGGTCCTGGGTTCGAAACCCAGCGGAACCAGCGATTTAGTTTTGTTGCCAAAATCAGCAGTTTGAACATATTTCATTAAAATTTAATGTTTTCCCATTTTCCAATACTGAGTCAAGTTGCACCGTTAAATGTTGCATTGTGGTTGACGTAAACTGATTCTTCCACAAATGGCTGATTGGGACCTGCGAAAGTGGCCAGTTTACCATAATATAAATTTATGCAAGCCTACAAGTTAATGAAGAAAACTCGCTTCAGATATATATAGCGCCAGTGTTTAAGCTGGTCTCCCTGACGTGGCTTTTGTGGGCGCTGAGATACTTTCGAGGATTTACATTACATTATCTTCCAACTCTCGACCTAAACGATACGCATTGTATTCTGTAGAACTAGTATCTACTCTACCTCATCTGATTCTCTGGAAGGCGGACTCTGACGGTATTCGGACCAGCCTTACACGAACACACTTGGCCCATAGGCCTACTTTAAATTGAAATATCCGGGCCGGATCGAGACTATAATATATGGTCATTAGGTCTAAGTTTAAGAGGTTAGCGAAGACTTAGGTTCCTCGAGCAGCATTGAATTATTAGGCTAAAGAGTTGAGATTAAAGTTTTTAGCAGTAGTAGTATTTTGGATATTTTAGCTCATTAATCAATTACAACCTATATTAAAATGTCATCTTCGGTGATGACGTTCAAACTGTGTATAGAGTTATAGCGCTCAATAAATTTTAACATCGTAGTAGCCGTATCACAGATGACACGAATCTCATCTTTCGCTGTTTGCATCCGAGCTTCCGTTAAGGGATCTCGTGTTGTGTTCTTAAACGAGTTAGTATTAGAAATATTTCTACAAATATTAATTGTAAAATGGGTCGAAAGGGAAATTTTGAGGAAAAACAAAAACGAGGTCCAGGCAGGAAAGCGAGGAAACAGCAACCGCCTGAGATTCCGCGAAATTTAAAAGAGCAGGATGAAAAACCAAAGAGAAGGTGTCTTACCATGTGCTCGTATAATGCTTATAGATTTACACGCTTGCACCAGAGCTAGGGTGTGGGTAAAATGCAAACAGGCGAACTGCGAACTGTTTGCGAACTGGCAGCCAGAAGTCACGTGACCGGTTCGCGCCTATGGTTGCCATTTATATTTTTTTTCAAGCGGCCAACAGTTTTCGGCAATTATCTGTAAACGATACTAGCTTTGACCCTGAAACTTATCTATTAGCTACACTAACCCTAATCCTAACCCTAACCGACCCTCACGATGCCTTAACCTGATACGTTCGCGCCTATGGTTCGCGTTTTACCGGTTCACAGTTTGCCGGTTCGCATTTTACCAACACCCCCAGAGCTACTGTTGGTGGGATCAACCCGAATCATCGAAACCCGAATCCCTGAAAACGCTGAAAAGGCCAAAAAGCCTGATTCCCCGAAAACAGCAATGTACTGTTGAAAAACGCTGAACTGTCTCAAAGCAGCGCGATTGATTCATAAATCCAGCTTCTGCGTGAATTCTTTTCATCGATCCAGCTTCCATTTAAGCAGAATCCTTTTCATCAGTCTAGCTTCGATTTCGGGGATACGGCCGAAAAAAGTCTCGGGTTTCGGCGATTCGCTACGCACCCCTGTTGGTTGTGGCTGTGTTACGAAGAAGTAGAGCCGTCCCTAAAACTAGCTCTGGGGCAGCTGTTTACATGTAGTGACTTGATTTTCTTAGCCTCAGCATATGACATCTTTCCACTGACAGTGCATGGTAGCTTAGTGGGATCAGCATGAATCATCGAAACCAGAATCCTCGAAAACACCGAAAAGGCCAAAAAGCCTGATTCCCCGAAAACAACAGTTTACTATTGAAAAACGCTGAGTGGTGTCAAAACAACTAAATTCATTCATCAATCCAACTTCTGCATGAATTCTTCTCATGGATCCAGCTTCCATTTAAGCAGACTCCTTTTCATCAATCCAGCTACGTATTCGGGGATACAGCAAAAATCAATTTCGGGGATTCGGGTTTCAACGATTCGCTATGCACCCACCGTAGTTAGCTAGAGGATGCAGGTGGAGCAAAAATCTCTAAGGAAATTTCAGACCTGGCAGAGGTTTGAGGCCCGAACTTGATTGACAATCCGGCATGCTAATCATAACACTATCGAGTGCCCCTATTTTAACTCAACTGACCATTTTATTAGAAAAATCTACATTGAATCATCTGAAAGAAGTAGCTTCTTATTTCATGCATTGCCAGAACACAGTGTCCTGGATTAGGTTCGTTGAGTATTATTAATTTTAGCATTGTCTGTCACAATGAGAGAAAAAAATTTCTTTACTTTTATCCAGTTTTTGTAAATAGCTGCTAAATGACACAGACACGCTCTACTTAAAATTGACAGATCATTTTACTTTCATTTTAAGTATTGAAGTGACCTTTTTTTCGTAAAGGGGAAATTTCTTAGGATTAACCATGTGATGGCCAATTTTATGGTGGTACCTCTGATATTCCTATAGTAAGCACAGGTAATTCTCAGAATTTCAGATTTCTTAATAGCACAATATCTCTGAGGTACTTTGAATATTTATATAAATTGCATTGTTTAGATAGAAGTGAATGTACTATTTCTTAGGATTCACCATGAATACAAATGTGGTCTATTCGACTTGGGACTCGTTTTCTTGAAACAATTAACAGATTGATTAGGCCAATTAATGAAGTGTTGAATGGTAACATAATTTGAGCTTGTTATACAAAGCAAATTTATTATAGATAGCACAAAACTCAATTTTACATCTCTATGTAAGTTTGGCAAATCTTGTGTAGTCATCTAAACTTTACAGTGTTAACAGATTCTTTTGTTTTTATGCAGACGTGGAAAACAATTACTCGCAGAACGAAAACCAAAGAAAGTGAAACTGCCGGGATTTTGCAGTGGTAAATTGCAAAGCATTTTTTGCGTTTATATAGTCTGAAAAGAATTGTATACATTCTGTTGCAAACGTTATCTCAACTGAGCTGAAAATCCTCTTGCTATGTATTGTGGACTGTCACTTTCAATGCATCATAGTGTATAAATGATACATTTATGACAGATTTTGTTAGAAATAGTCAATGACCCGCTGTTGTCATTGAGAATTATGCACTAATGGGTGGTGTATGATGTGTCCAGAAATTTGCTCAGTTCCAGGCATTCAATCCATTGAGATAAGAAAGCAGTCATGACACATAAAGAAGCCTCCAGAAAGACGTCAATCAGTATCAAGACTTAACTGATGTCGGGGATTGATTAGGAACAGAAGCAGGCAATATAAGGATGGTCAGGCTGATACTAAGTGGTTGAGTTTGGAAGGTTATTAATATGTTGCCAGTAAGGTAGCTTGATGCAACATTGTTTTGAAGGAAATTAGCCTTGACATACAATATATGAAACCTTGAGAATTTACATTTGACTTTTAACTGATCATTTGGAAACTCTAAAGAAATTAAAAACCTGGATTATTGGCTGTTGGTACTTTTAATTACCGAATTTCTATCTCAGATGTCTCGAGCAGAAGAAATTATTATCTTTGCTAACTTGCTGTTCAAGTTGCAGATTATGTTTAGTAAGTTTAATAATTTATGATGAAGATGCTTTTTTTGGCCAGACTCGGATTCAGGTACTGATGTAAAGAAGGAGTTAAAGGCAGGGAAGAAGAGAAAACTTGAGATCGACTCTGATATCGACTCAGACTCTGATGTTGTGAGTTGTATTACATTATAAACTAATGATGATAGTCATATTTAAATAAAGAATTTGCTTACTTACGCATTTTTTAAATAGAATTTGATCCTTAAGCATTATTATCGTAACTATAAAGTTTGTCTGTTTGTCCATCCCAAAAAGGCTCACAAACGGAACATTCTGGCGATATGAATCTTTGTTACAAATTGTTCTCAATGCTAATTTTTATGGCATAATGCTTAAATAAAAATGTAGATAAAATAATAGTTCTAGATACTTGCTAGATACATGTAGAACTGAACAAGTAACATTCCAATTCCAGATTTAATACACACTATGAATTGGGCATAGTTCACGGTTGACATTGCTCGGAAGAGGAAGTGGAAGAAGAAGAAATAGAATGGCCACAGCACATATATATATATATACATTCGTTGTCTGAATATATATATATATATATATGGCATATATATATATATATATATATAAATTATTGAAATGAATGAATGAATATATACTTGATTACACTCTGTGACTAAATGTTGCTTATTTTGAGACAACTTTAAAATGAATAATTGGACATAAATTGTTGATTGTTAAGGTTGGTGATCAATTTGAGGGAGATTCGTTGTCCGAAAACGAAGAAGCTGACGGCAATAACAATGCGGAAGATGCAGAAGATGACAGTGATGATCTGGATAGTGAAGATGACGATGTAAGTCAAACTAAAGCTACACATTACAGTCTTCTAGAGATGGTTGAATGGTGACACGCTGGCACAAGATGAGAAGGATGCAGGTTCGATACCCACTGCCTTTCACCTTAACCATTTCATGACCAGCGTTATTGATTATGCCTTATGTTTTGCTACTCGATGGTCGTTAAAGAGTTAAGGTTGCCTAATCCTTTCATTGGTTAGTTTTTGGCATTGATAAAATGTGCAGTAGTACAGATGCACAGTGTGATCAGCCACTGTGGCACAGTGGCTGATCGGTCGACCCGTAATGATCAGTGTGCGCTGAGTGATTGGGTTCGACTCTCGTCCGATGCATCAGTCTCTGTGTAGGGACCTACAGCAAGTCCTTCACGCACAATTGCTCTGCCGTGCAACTGCAATTGCGCCGTCCAGGCGTGTGCACTTCTGAGCAAACGATGTTGGAAGAAGGGCAATATCAAATTTCGGAATAAAAATTTTAGAAAAATGCAGGCTGCCATGTAGTTAATTTCTACTTCTGTTTAACTTGTTATCATCTGTTACTATTGCTACATTCACTGCGGTTTGTCAGTTTGAATTGAATAAACGAAATTATATTATTATCTCTATATCTGTTTATTTAATTGTGTTACTGAAGAATTATGAAACACGTGGAACTAACTAAGCAGTAAAATAAAGTAGTAAAATGAACAGTACTGTTGATTTTGCTCTGTTACTGAGCATAGAAGTGATGGCATAAATGAGAAAACATTCTGCAATTATGGGTTTAATTAAATATTTTACCTGCACATTAATGAAGTTTGAATTTTTGCTCAAACTTTGATCTTGCTTTGTCTGTAGTTGAGGTAGTTTTGAGAGCTAAAACCAATGAATGCAAACTGTCACATGTGAGGTGAATGCATGTGGCTGAAGTAGTCATGCACAAGAGCGGCGATCCCTAGGGAGTTAAGGGGGTCAAGCCTCCCCACCTTTTACAGAGAGGGGACACGCTATACATTTGGCCCCACATTTCTTGTCCCTTTCATTGGGTCCCCCCCCACCTCTCAGATGATGTTGCCACCTCTGATCATGCAGGCATTGATTTGTGACATTGTTAATATGGGATTTTTTGTTTTCTCATTTGTTTTAGCTTCTGCCTATCGAGGAAGCATCGAAGAAGCTGGACAAAAAGAAGGCAAAGATTGAGTATGCAGATTAGTTACATTTACTGACTGAAAGAGCTCTTTGCTTGGTTTTATGAGTGCTCAGTTAACGATCAAGATCTCTGAGCAAAAACATTTACTAATTTTCTGCTATGTTTTTCTGTTACTTAATATTTGCTTAATTATCCAATGGTATTATTTGCACAAGCCATTTCAGAGTTCCTAACGTTTTGCTAGATATTACAAATATTTAAGACACTAAACTGCCAATGTTACGTATTCATGAATCATTCAACAGTGTTCCAGAGATTGAACATAGGACAAGTTATTGGTCAAATCCAGCACATTCGTTGAATCATATAGGTCAGTTAGAACTTCATAATGGACTGAAAAGATGCAGATGTTTCTTCAAAGGCGTATGTGCTCGATTTGATGTGAAGGTTTTTTTATAAATTACTTTCCCATTTTAGCAGTGTCATTCTGGAGTTACATTACTTGCCAAGTCATGTTACACACTTGACCTGACTTAATTGAGTTAATTTACTGTCGCTAGACGTCTTGGTGAGGAAGAGATGCAAATGAACATCACCTGTTCAGAGCCAATGCATCTGCCATCAGATGAGGAGTTGAAGAAGGACCAACCGGACGTCATGATGAGTCGCCAGCGGGTGAACGACATCCTCCAGGTCTTGGGAAGCTTCAAGGAGCGCAGGGAACCGGGAAAAAAGCGCAAGCAGTACATCGAAATATTACGAAAAGACCTCTGCTTTTTGTACGATTACAATGAGTTCCTTGTACAGAAGCTGTTCGACTTGTTCGCTGTAAACATATTGGAATTTCTTGAAGCCAATGAGCAGAATCGGCCTGTTACAATTCGAACAAATACCCTGAAGACGAGACGACGTGACCTTGCTCAGGTATGATTAACGTATAATATGACGAATTCTAAGTGCTACTTTGTGTTCATCTGAAAAATAAATTGTTTTTCGACATCATAAATGCACATGGTTGTAAGTTAAAATTGCTTTCTGTGAAACTATGTTTCTTTAAGCAGTCATTTAACTATAGCTTCCTTTTTTACCAATTATTTTATGTACAAGACTTGAAATAAAATTATTGTTTGTGTTTTTATCTGAACTTTGTTCCTGCTGTTGTATGCAGGCCCTGATTGGTCGTGGTGTCAACCTTGAACCAGTCTCCTGGTCAAAAGTCGGTCTTCTCGTTACCGATAGTCGTGACATTCCTATTGGTAGGTGCCACAGCTGCCCAGTACTTTGATGCTGTTTTTCTAGGTTTATTTACTAAGTTAACTTTCTCTGCGACATTTCAGCTATAGGTGTAACTTGTTTCTTAATCCTATTTCATTGACTAAATTTTACCCTTTCTTTGGTTTATTCAGAGGATTTGTGAGGCACTTACATATGCCTCATATGCATATATCAGGCTCTAGGTAGGGCCACTATTAGCATGCAACTGGAGACCCCAACTCTGAACCGTGACTAATGATTTTCCAAATTGGGCGGTGATATGGCTCTTCTTCCAACATGTTTTTGCTCATAAGTGCACACACATGCCTACGTCATATTACATGTTAATAATATTAATAATACCAATGGACCTACCTTTGGGCAGAGAACTTGTCAGCAACAACATCAATTATTGATTTATTTACTTAGTGAAAAGCAGCTTTGAACTATTCACTGATTTCTTCAGAACCAACATTAATGTTCTGTGCCTAATTGTTTTTGTTTTCCAGGCGCAACGCCAGAATATCTAGCTGGGCATTACATGCTGCAGGGTGCCTCCAGTTTCCTACCCGTAATGGCTCTTGCTCCCCAGGAATCGGAGAAGATACTTGACATGTGTGCTGCTCCTGGAGGAAAAACGACCTATATTGGTAGCTAAACTTTTATCGTTCATTTAACCGTCAGAAACATGGAGAGAAATTTTAATTAATGTGACAGCAGTCGTACTTTTCAATCTTGCCATCCTTTTCATTATTTATTTTCAGTTTATTTGTCTTACTTCTCTTGTCTCATCTCAACCTCTTTGTTGCACAATAAGTCATCTTTGACTAGATTTAATAAATAAATAAATATTGATATTGTTCTATAAAACTGTATCCATCCTGTCCTTTTTCTGCTTTTTTGTCTTGATCTGATGTCATCATTTCTCTCAGAACCCATCTTCTTCATAGGCACACAGATTTACGTTCACATCTTGTATGATGCTATAGCAATGATCGTTGAATTTTATAAAACATTAGTTATTATTTAATTCCAATTTAATTCGATTATATATTTCTATGGTGCTTCTGCTTGGTGATGTTTATCATCCATAAGAATTATTTCCTTACCTTCTATCATTTAATTTTCTGTTTTGATGTCAAGGTCAATTGATGAAGAACACAGGGTGTCTGGTAGCAAATGACGTGAATCGCAATCGAGCGAGAGCCGTCATTGGAAACATACATCGAATGGGTGTAACTAATTGCATCGTCACTACAGTGGATGGCCGAAAGTTACCCGCAGTAAGCTCACATGCATTGATCAGTTTAATCTGGATAGATCAAAGAAACGCTTGATGCAAAGTGTAATTGGCTAGTTTAATAGAGAAATAATCAAATTTGCTGTAGTGACTATACAATTTTACTTTTTATTCAGTTTTTGGCTTCAGTTTCTAACAATCTCTTGTTATGAATTATTTATTTTAACAGTTAATGTTAATTGTTATGTTTGTCAGTGTTGGTTACACCTTTAGTATTATTACTTTTTAATTCTTTCAAACTTAAGCATTAGATATTTTGGTCGTCGGATTAATTAATTAATTTATGAATTCGATTCGTTGTGTGTGATTGCATATGAATTTATGGACCTATATTGCTGTTTGTTTTAGACACTTCAAGGCTTTGACAGGGTTTTACTTGATGCACCTTGCAGTGGAACTGGTGTCATTTCAAAGCATAATGAAGTCAAAACATCAAAGGTTCGGTTTTGTTTCTCTGAATTGGTTGAAGCCTTCACTGGAAATATCCTTCCAGAGAACCTTGACAAATTCTCAACACACACTATCATGGCAGCGCCCGTGTTTGATGACATGGGGGCGTGGTAGCGTAGTCTTTAAGGAACTCACTATGTGATGCTTTGTGTACGAGTTCAAGTTTAAACCAGGGCTTGAAGTGGGGTGGTATAAAACGGTATGCCATATCGTCCTCTCTCCTGGCCGACTGAAATCATACCGGTACTTCTCCAGACTAAATGGCCATACAGGGCAGGACAGAGAAAGGGTTCTTGTAACCATACCGGCACCTATTTTTGCCCACTTCTAGCCTTTGTTAAAACGGTTTCTGTGTTGTGACCTTGAGAAAATCCTTTACTGATAACCACTCAGTGCCGTAGGTTGATGCCTGGTCGTTGCATAGGGGTGTTTTAGTAAATGGTGAATAATCAGAATAACTTGTAAAATTGGAAGTTAAAATAACAAAGTAATCCATATAAATTATTCTGGAGAAATCATTAAAGAGATTACAATAAACAAACATTGCTGTGCTTATCAGTGGTTAAGCGATTCACCTTTGGATCTCTGCGTTGTCTTGGCTAGGGATTCTGGTTACACTGTCTATAAACACTTATTCTTTTTCTCCGTTTGTCTGGGATTTGCCGATGCTATCTTCAGAGGTGCTGTATAAATGTTCTGACATAACAAATTACTTTGATTTGCTGTGTAGGAGTAAGTAATACTGCTCGAATGTCCATTTACATACATAAATATACAGGGTGTCAGTTTTACTTGATCAACGTATCTGATTGTTTTTCCTGACACAGGATGATAAAGACATTCAGCGTTGTAGTCACATACAGAGAGAACTTCTGCTCGCAGCCATTGACTGCTGTACGGCAAATTCTACAACTGGCGGCTATATCGTCTACTCCACTTGTTCTGTTCTTGTAAGTTTTATTAATTTGATTTTTGACTCGAGTAAGTTTTTGTTTTTTTTGCTTATTTAAATTTCAATTAAGAAATCTTACGAGTATTTTTGTGAATTTAAGTTAATTCGAAAGTGATTGAATCTGGTTTACTTAATGAGACATTGTATTTGTTATCTAAATTTTGAGTTGTTGATTTATGTTTATAACTATTAATTCCTAGCAGAATGCAATAAAATCGCTTCAGTGGAATCACTTAGAAATCACTTTATATTTGTTGATATAATACAGGTGAGATTCGTTTACTTCTTATGTAGGTTGAGGAGAATGAATGCGTTGTACAATACGCGCTGAAGAAAAGAAATGTGAAAATTGTTCCAGCTGGGCTGTCCTTTGGTGCAGAAGGATTCATCCAGTAAGTTGCCAAATGTCACTAGTACATTTAGATTGCACTGAATAATATTCTCTTATAAATAGGTTAAGTATTGATATTAATATAGCACCTCTGCAAAAGGACTATTCAGATATGTAGGTGGCAGACATTGAATAGGGAAGTTCAAGTTGCAGACTGCGTGGAAGTCTGTTCCCAAATGAGGCGCCAACCAAAACAGATATTCCATGTTGCATTGTGGTGGCACGGGGCATGGGAACAACCAAGTCACCCCACGTCACATAGGGAGGAGGTGTGCAGCCAGATAATGATAATGATGATGCTCAAGTAGCTGCCTACATAACATGGTGGCTCTCTTAAGATTGATTGGGGTTATGATTGGATCTACAGTTTCGCATCAGTCTAAGTGCAATGCTTCAAGTAATGTAATCATTACATTATTTAAAACCAAATTATTGACAGTTGTTCAAAGCGATTACACTTTACCAGTGCTTTGGCCTGAAGGCAAAAGTATTGATTTTTTTTCCAACTTCAAATAGAAGAATTTTCTATAAATTAGTGCCGTATCTGAGAGTTGCAAATATTTTGATTTCTGACAGCTATCGTGAACATCGTTTTCATCAGACGATGAATCTGGCACGGAGGTACTATCCGCATAAAGACGACATGGATGGTTTCTTCGTCTGCAAACTGAAGAAGTTCTCCAACAAAATACCGACACCGCGTATGGTTACACTTGCATTTTCTTGCTTTTAAGGGCACAGCTAGCGCTCTTGAGTATGTTTTTAAAGGGGTAATATATAAATGTAGAGTATAATTAAATGAACCATTTGTCAATTACTGTAAAAAAATCTTTGATGCTGATTTTGTGTTTGACTTTGAAGGACAAGTAGAAGCTGAGATTGAGATGTAATATATAATCTTATTGTAACTTTTTTTCTTTATGCCTAACTTACTTTACTTTTCCCATTTTGTTTGGTGATCATAATTATCGTCTTTTTGGTGGCTTTTGTTGCTCCTGTGCATCTTCAGTGGTCATGTTGTGTGAATCATTTTTTAGCAAAAGACGAAGTTCAAGAAAGTGAAGACGACGAGGAGGAAGGAGAGAGCGAAGCAGAGGAGGAAAAGGAGGATGAAGACGAGGAAGCAGAAGAAGAAAGCGAGGAGGAGGATGGAGAAGATGACGAATCAGAGTGATCCGACATTTGCCTGAATTTGTCCCACTGACTGATCAGTCCACTTGTTCTGCCGCTGTAGGAGTCCTCCGAGATTTCGTAAACCTGTTTCTGTTTGCTGGAATTATTTTCCAGAGTTATAGGCTAAACATGAATCATGCAGCAAATCAAGACTGTTTTACTGAATTGCGTGTTTAGCGTGTTATTTTGGGCAGCAGTTGATTGCAAATGAAAGTGATGCAATAGAATAATATACTGTATACAAGTATGTAGGCAATATAAATTGGTCTCAGGAGTAATTAGTGCCTTTCTGTTCAATGATTAACGACCAATGAGAGTACAAAGCTAAAGAACGCACAAGATCCCAAATTTTTATTGAGCCGTATCACCAAATTATCCTTGTTCAAACGAAAGATTTCAATTATTGCTGGTTGGTGATTCAAAAGGATTGAAGAAATCAGGGTGACACTAGATTAATGCAAGTTCAGTTCTTCTCACAACTGCCATGTCCTGCTAACGTCTGACTGCAGTATATCTTTAGACTGCCTTTCACATATGCGAGAGATTCTGCATCTTGTAATTTAAATGATTGATCCTTTGATGTCTGAACTCCAAAGGCCGCTGCTGTTTTCTTCGTCCTTGATGATTTTATCGTAGTCTCATTGCTATACCCAAAAGCAATGTGCTTGCAGAATACTTTCTTTTTTCCTTAGGCAGTGAAATATGTTATTTTTAGAAACCGTTTTAACATGAGCAACGCCACGCTAAAAGCAAATCTGAACCATGTGAATAGCAGTCGAATATCCATATGTTTGATAGCCAGTGACTAACAGTGAGTTTTAAGGCATTTTATAAAGGAAGAGAAAGAGTTTTAGCTTTTTTGGATAAGAAGCATTGAGGGTCCGTTCTATTCCCTAGTACTCACAACATTGAATTCTACAGAATTGATGCAGCATTGTTGCCCAATACAACGTCGAGCATTGGTGAAAGATCACAGTCTGCTTGCCAAGACCAGAGATGTGATCTCGAGACCGCGGTCTTTGTCTCTAGACCGGAAAACTGCGGTCTTGGTCTCCAATGCATCGGTCTTGGCCTTGGTCTCGATTGCATCGGTCTTGGTCTTAAAGGAACGGTCTTGGGATTGGTCTCCGTCTTAGGTTAGCGTTCTTCGTCATTTGCCGTATCAGAGCAATTTCTTTGATAGTTGTCGGCTATTTCGATTATTAGAGACACCGGTATTTAGGCCTTCTGCGATTGTTATCGATTTACAACGTACTGATCATCTATTATACATGTTAATGTGGCAAAAAATGCTTTTGTAACGGAACCAGCCATTTCAAAATTTGCTTTTACAAATTTCAAGGTTTTGGAACAATCTAATAATTATGTGGTCGACCACGTATAGTCGCTATTAACCTGCAATTCCGAGTAGAAGTAGGCCTACATCATTCAAACGGAACGTTGATCTACTTCTTCAGATGTCTGAAAGTATTTACCTAGCGTATAGGGCCTACTGTAAGTAATTTCTAGTGTGATATTCTTCAGCCGAAGCCTAGAGTTCCCGAAAAAGTTCAGACTTGCAGGTAAAACTGTTTCTGGACCATTATTAAGATTAGTATTCTTCAGCAATAAAATTAATGCTTTAAGCGTCGTATTCCGTTTTAGCGTCTTAATAAACTGAGTTGTTTATAAAAAAATGAGTATCGGTGTATGTCTTGGTCTCGGACCCTTAGTCTTGGCCTCGGACCACTCGGTCTTAAAATCTTGGACCGCTTGGTCTTGGTCTTGGACCTCTCGGTCTTGGTCTCTTATAAAACATCATTTCAGCAGTGTGGCAAACAAGTTAAGAATTGTTGAGACGTCGTAGGATTACTATGCGTATAATCGTAAGATTATCGATTTTTTCCCCGTGTAACATTGCAAACCTAAGGCTTGTAAGCACACAAGTGTCAGTAGTGGTTCAATAAGTTATAATTTCATGTATGTGTCTTCAGATATGATAAAATGATTTTGTATGAGTGCGAACATTGGTCAAAGAGGCATAGATAAGATTGGGAACCGCAGCTTACGGGTTCTAAGTGTACAGTCTGTTTGGTCATTGGTGTGGAATTTATTCGAACGTCAGATTCAATCGTCTCAAACATGTAACAGTCTCGAATAAGACACAAACAATGAGATTGGCGAGATGAGAGATTCGGCAATCGTACACAGGTGGTTGCGTTGCGGACATGGACCGGGCGCTGACCGATAAGCCAGAGCGCCGCCTAGCGAGTATCAGACGTCTCTGTATCTGTGTTAAGCAGCGCAGCAGAATGAGGTACGTGCCAAATCGGTTCCGCTTCTTTCCATTTTTGACAACACAGCGAGTCGAACTTTAAAGTTGCGTTGACGACTAAATGTTATTGGAATATTATGTTGTTAATGAAAAGATGCAGTCCTTATTGTACTCACACCATTGTAATTGCTAATTAGGACTGAGCGAGATTTCGATGAATGAAGCGTCATCAAACGGGATGAATAAATTGTTCTATTTTAAGAAACAGCGTCCCAGTATTCTGTTCACGTGAACCAATCAAATCACTTTCGGAACTAATCTCGTTTGGTTACGATTTGGCCTCACACCGACGGAGGTCCGGAGAAGTTGTCGAATAGCTTACACAGTTACACAACAAAGCGAATTTTCCGAATGCGTGTATACGTGTTTTCGGTTCTGAAGCGGATTAGGCCGTCTTTGATGGTTTCTCGGATAACCTACTTGGCCTTCCGCGAACTTTCTCAGTTCTGTAGATCGCTCCGCCAACCGATAGGGGTCTAATCTTTACGCGTTCTTGCAACGTACACTAGATCAATGGCGGTCGTACAAACGTATCCTGTTGGATATTTGGCTTAAGTGCAGGGACGAAACGAGACAGCGCCAGCATTAGGATCCCTCCCTGGTTTGGGCCGCCACATTTAGCTGGTCATTTTTGCTTATTATTTTGCGACTGTTTGTTTCTGAATGCCACGTATCGTTTTTACGAAATGGTGGAACAGCGGGTTTCTGAAGCGAGTTCATTAGTTAATTATTATTATTATTGCTTCCTGATCGTTTATGATCTAATCAATTAGACGAGTAAAATAATGAAGACGCCAGAGTCTACCATATATTAATTAATACATTGCGAGAAGTTGTGTAACGCCTTTTGAAAGGGACAACTCAAAGGCGCGACCAGATAAAACTGATGAGGAGGTTGTCTGAGAAGGAATTCCAGGAAGGGAGCTGAGCGGCAAGAGTAGGCCTTTTCCAGTGAAGGCTCGAGCCAAATGAACAGAGAGGAGGCCTTATTCAACCGAAGTAAGGGAGTGCGACCCCTCCAGCGCTTAGGGTAGGGCAACAGAGCTCGCTAAATGAGGTATACTCAGAAGCGAGGCCGTCAGAACTTAGCGAGGCCCAGAAAGCAGAGCCAGACCATTGCAGCTATCGTGATTTACTTTCGATTCGTTACTTATGGGGCGAGGCACAGGAGAGGTTTCATTCAGCTGAAGAGGTGGGTAGAGTGATAGTCAGGTAGACTTTAAGAATGCGGTCAATGAGATGGGTCGCAAATGTTCATACCCTGGAAGAGGCTGGAACGTGAATTACAGGTCAATGAAGACTTCCAACAGAGATATATCGTGAAGTCGGATTTGAATCTGTTATTACTTAATTAAGTGCACGTTAATTATTGTAGACGCAAAGTCAATTCATGCATGCATGTATGCATGCATGCATGTATGCATGCATGTATGTATGTATGTATGTATGTATGTATGTATGTATGTATGTATGTATGTATGTATGTATGTATGTATGTATGTATGTATGTATGTATGTATGCATGTATGTATGTATGTATGTATGTATGTATGTATGTATGTATGTGTGTATGTATGTATGTATGTATGTATGCATGCATGCATGCATGTATGTATGTATGTATATATGTATGTATGTATGTATGTATGTATGTATGTATGTATGTATGTATGTATTTATGTATTTATGCATTATGCGTGTATGTTGTTATATATGTGGGTTTGTATTTATGTATGCTAAGAGGAAATATAGTAATGAAAACAATCATGGCTGGGAAGATGGAAGGAACACGCGGAAGAGGAACACCAAGGAACAAGCGGAAGACAGACGAACGATGATGTACTTAATGATGCCAGAGGGATATCAGAGGCTTAAAGAGGATGTGCAGAGGAGAGAGGATTGGCGACGTCAAACATTTAAACCTGCTTGAAAAAGACAAAAAAGAAGAAGACGGTTTAACTATGTACGTATGCATTTATGTGTGTAAGTATGTACCCACTATCGATGTATGTGATTTCTTTCTAGTGCTTTAATGTGGCGTTAAGAACATTTGCAGTTACGATTAAGCATGTTGTCCAGCGTCTTTTACGGACATTACTAGACTGCGTTTCTTTGATCCGTACGTCGAACAACAGACGCTTTCAGTGCCAGTTGGATCCCCGTCCAAAGGTGGCGCTTTCGTTTAAGGCTCATAGGTCAAAGGTCCTTGTCGTCTGCTGCGCTCTGGCGAGTTGTGGAGACGGGTACGATGAGGAGGGGTCAAGGGGCAGATCAGTTCTCTATCAAGTGGCTATAGACGAAGAGCCATAAAGATATCCTACATCTTGTGTTCCGCCTGCTTGGCGATTGGTCGGCTGGTCGGTCAGTCGAATAGACTGCCTACCAGACGCTATTGTTGCCACGCGAGAGATGACTTCGCTGAATGTAATCTTCGAAATCGTTTGCCAGTTAATGTCCATTCCTCCACAATTCGCTCAATAGTATCATTGGCTGCTAACGACCAGATCGAGTGTGTAGAGAGTGACCCAGGGCGGACGGACGATCGGGCGGGCAAAGGGGGGAATGGTTTGCATGGTACAGAATCGGGCAATTGAGAGGATGATTGATGAACTAAGTAGCCGGACTTGGTCTAGGTATCTGCTTTCGACTTTTCATTCTTCCGTTTGTCAGCCGGTCGCACAGACGTCGGAATCGAAGTAACGGCAAAAGACACTTGGCAAGTTCAGTGGACTGTCTGGTTGTCTCGTCTTCTTAGACTAAAGCCGCGGCGCTCACACCCGTAACGTAGGGTTCCGCCTGCAACTGCACAGGGCCCACGTGGGCTCGAGAGGTGTTTCGACTTTACTAATTGGCCGCTAGGCTGATCGGCTGCGATCGCTAAGCGGCCCAGGCGTCGGTGGCGGTGGTTTCGCTGCAAGTGTTACGGGTGGAGGTTGCGGTAGCGAAGAAGTAACGAAGAACGGCGGAGAAGGAGACACGGAGGAGTTGTTCTACGGAACGCGTGTATAGGAACGAGATAAAGTCAAGTGCTGCCGGATAAAATCTCCTTCGATAGAACTCTCTCGTTTCGACTTTAAACGCCGTCCAACAAACTGAGCGATCGACGATCCGACTTGCCTTTGATTCTGACCAGGAATTTACGCCCATCCGGCTGTATAAGTAGTCGCGGATTGTGAAGACAAGATAGTCAGTCGACTGAACCGGTTGCGAACGAGAGTCGATTGCCGACAAGATTTTTGTCGCCGCTCTAATTGGCCTGCATCTGTTACGGTCTATCAAAAGTGTCGGCATTGATTCGCTCAACTGAGGCGTCAGTGTTTCAATCGTTCCATCAAAGTCTGATCGCTTCTAAAAAGTAGTCCAGCGATTCGTATTGTCTCGAAGGGAGGTTTGATTCCGAACACTGAAGACAACCACTGAAGCGTGTCTTAGGATTGCCTCCGATGTTGCGTTGAGGTAACGGAGTAGAAGGAGCTTTTGTCTGTGAGCGAGGAGGAGACAAAGAGAGAGAGAGAGAGAGAGAGAGAGATCCGCTGAGTTTGGTAACTCGTGTGATTGTTTATGACGACAGAACTATCGCTAAGATGCAGACAATTTCCGGTTTCATGGTTGTTCTGATTCTGCAGGAATTCCTCGTTACATCGTCTGGCATCAAATGGCTGTAAGTACAACGCGTCCTCGTCTCTGTCTCTGTCTGTCTTTCTTTCTCTATGCCTGTCTCTGTCTCGGTGTCTCATTCTCTGCTCTTAATTTTAGAACACGCAACATAATGTATATCTATATACCATGTTATATTTTTGCCAGTGGAGCGCTTTTATGAGGCATAGACCTATCTGAAACCGCTATAGTATTATTGTCCAGATACGTAACTACTTGCATGCTCACACATACAAACACACACACATATATACATGGGCTAACATATTGATATATACATTCATAACATACATTCATACATATACATACATCTGTATATGCATCTGATTTGTATACTTGATTTCTCTTGAGCTCTGACCCAGCTGCATATTAAAGATTGGTTGGTGCCAAGTCCTCTATTTCTTTTCAGGAGACAATAACAGCGTCAATGATGGTCACTATATACTGTGGTCGACTTTTATCGTAAGCTAAAGAATATCCATAGGTGAAGATAGATTTTGCTGTTGTTAGAAACTGAGGATGATGTTGACGACGATGTGGTCGGCGATGATGACGACGACGATGATATCGTAGCATTGGTAATAGTCGTAGCAGCAGCGATGGTAGATCTAATAGCAGCTGTTTCTAACGCCATTGTTCTTGTTATTGACGATGATGATAGCGACGATGAAATATGCAACAGATATGCTGGATTTAAGAGAATTTTAAAATTAAGACGCCTGTATACATAAAGATAAAAGAGAAGGAGGAGGAGTGGGATTTGGAGGAGGGTGGAAGAGGAGGAACAAAATGAGGAAACTGAGGCGGGGAGAAGGGGAAGAGGAGGAGGAGGAGTGGGATCATGAAGAGGAGGAAAAGAAGGAGGAGGATGAGAAGGAGGATGAAACGGAGGAGGAGGAGGATAAGGAGGAGGCAACCTACCAGCAGATCAGAGTTCGTCTTCATTCCATGGTTGAAGTGCGAATGACATCCTGAGATGGATGAGGATAGACGGCAACAGCCGATCAACCGAACCACAGTGTGTTGCCAACCTACAGATCGGTGCAGACTCACCTTCTCTCCTCCTTCCTTCTCCGCTCTTCCTTCCTTCCTTCCTTTCCTTCAGTCTCCTTTTAAAAATCTTCAGCCCTATGTATCACCTGCTGTTCATCCTTATTCCAGTGCTTTCCTTTTACAATACTCTTATACTCGCTTCCTTCATTCCTCAATCCCTGATTCCCTCTCCTCCACCTCGCTCTCCATCTCCCTCGTCCTTCCAGCTCCTCCTCTCCCTCCTGCCATCCTTCCCCTGCGTGGAAAATTGTTAGCGAGCTAAGAAACGAAAACGGAATTTGGACTGAATTATATGCATAACACATTCCTCAAAACGTCTGAGTTGAAGGATTGTCTGGTATTAATTGAGATGAGGTAAGTTATAGGGTAGAAGCAGGTAGGTGTAAGCTTACCTATATACGCCATTGATGTCAATTTATGTTTAGGTAAACGTGCCAAGGTTATAATTAATTAATTAATTAATTAAGGTTATGTTATAATTAATAAGCTTAGTTGAGATAAAATGGCAGGTAGGGCTATGCAGGTGAGCTAAGATTAGGTATATGCTTATGATTATTAGGTATGCTAAGATTATGGTAAGTTGATACCAGATGAGCTTAATATTTCAGGAGACTTCTAAACACGAGACTCAGGCAAGCTCATGTCAGGTAAGCTATAGTGTCGTATTAAGCTTATATCAGGTATATATATATATATATATATATATATAGGTAAAGATCAGGTAAGCTCATTTCAGGTTATCTAAGATCCAAATCCAAATTTATCAAGCATGGGCTATACGGTCAGTTAAGCTATGGTCAATTAAGTCCATATCAGGCTGGCAATGATCAGGTAAGCTTATATCAGGTATGCAATCTAAGATCAGGTAAGCTAAGATCAGATAAGCTAAGATCAGGTAAGCTAAGATCAGGTAAGATTAAATGAGAAATCCGGCGCCCAGAACGATAATATTTCCATCATTTTATAATCACACTTGAATGTTTCAACCTACGCAGGCACATTGCAATATCGTTTTGACTGAACGTTACAAATACGATGGTTAACTCGTTCAACATATTCGTAACTGTTTGTAGAGACTGATAAAACAGCCTATGACGATTATGATTACACCGAGAAGTGTGGTTTAGTGCTACTTATGTTTTAGTTTACTTTCAGTTTCAGTTAGGTTCTACTTCGCTATAGTTTCAATTTTGTTTTAACTTTCATGTTTAGTTTTAGTTCTATGATCCTTTCAGTTCTAGTTTTAGCGCCAGTTTTCAAATTGTTCAGTTTTGATTTTATCTTGTGCACATTCGACGAAAAGTGGTTAGTGGGGACATGCTATTTTTCATTATTGACATTCAATTGGTTTAGAAACAATAGAAAATGTCAATTCAGTTTTCAACTTACAAGTCCAAGATCAGTTTTAGTTGTAGTTTCGTATTTATCAGGGTTAGTCTTAGTTCCACTTTTCAGGTCATTCCAGTTTCAGTTAAAGTTTCAGTTAACTGAATTAGAACTTTTTATTTAACGGTACCGTACATAGCTTTCAGTTTCAGTTGACTGCAGCAACACTTGTCTGGTTGCCAGAGAAATCTGGCTACATAACATAAGCTTACCTTATCTAAGCCAACCTGATATGAACTCATTTGATCTTATGTAGCTTACCTGAAGTTACCTCATGAATGCATATTGCGTAGGCCTATACTGCTACAGTTATTGGCTGCCAGTCTTACGTCTTATTCAAACTAACTTGTGTGTAAGTAGGCCTACCACGAGCGTATTTATAAGTATCCCGCGGGTTCAACACCTCCACCCATTAAATACATTGCTGTCATAAAACACTAGAAATGTTGAAAATGCGACTATGTCCTCGCAATGTATAACCCGAAAACGATAAGCCTAATGAAATGTTCCCTGGCATACATCCCTTGTATGCGTATAGGCCTACACCAAGTTCGGTTATGCATGGTTATACGACTGAAAATCATGGCCCTCGCTCCAAATCATACATGTAGAAACTGCAGATTACTTAAAAATCATATTGTCCAAGTAGAAGCTGGATTGATAAAAATTAATTATCATCGCCTAATAGGAATTGGGATGCTGACAAATTTTTATAGTGTATATATATGTAGTTAGATTAATGCACAAACTATTTATTACAATCAAATTGGCGAATCGTTTATAGCGTCCCTTACGCAATGCCAATACAACATACTTCCATATAGTCTGGGCTTCAGTATACGTGTATTTGAAAACTTTTCATCAATCATGACTGACTTAAAAACTTCTATAGCGCCGCCACGATGACGCACAGGGCATCAACCGACGGCGCGCCAAAAACAAATCCGAAATCAGGTCAAATCCAAGGTCAGTCCTAAGAGACTAATCATCCAACTTCTAGTTTAGGTTTTTGTGTGAACTGGTTTCATCGATCATCCAGCTCCTACTTTGAGTTTTAACATACGAAATAGTTTCATCGGTCATTGGGAGCGAAGCCCATAATATTCATCTCTAGGCCGATCCATATCACGCAATTGACGTATAGGCTCTGCAAGGAGTCTATGGTAAATTGGTGACGCGTGCGGGGCAGCGCAATAGGTTCCAAAAGGGTTCAGAGGTGCAGGAAGAAATTAAAGAAATGCCAGGAGTCAACTGGTTCATCCATTAACAGGTGTCCATCTATTCATTGACGTCAAGCATCACTTCTTTCCTAAGAACGAGTAACTTTCCCATTATTAGTTCGCCTGTTTCCAACTCCACATACATCCATTCCATCCTACTTAGCTCTGACCCTCAATACCTCTAATCCTGTTTCTGCCTCCTTCTCTGCTCCCTCGTCCTCTCTGTCTCTTCTTCCTCTCCTTCTTTCATACCATCTTTGGCTCACTCCCTTTTCCCTTTCATTCCTCTCTCCGCCTCTCTTCCTGCCCTCGTACGTGTATACCTCTGTCCCTCTCTATGCATCTGTGTCTTTCCTAATAATCCCATAGCAAGTGTTACATGAGTGGCTGTGGGTTAATTCGATGATTTACATGCTCGTAATTTATCATGCGCCAGTTTGTCAGTCGGCCAGCGCTCGTAAAGCAATCAATCACGCAGCCGCCTTCTCGCATGTTCTATTAATCACGCAGTCGCTACATATTCAATCAAACGCCACATCATTTTCCGTCCGGCGATATAGCCTCTCTCAATATTCAATTGATTCCATCCATCACTTCTTGTTTAGTACGTTCTGTAGAACGGAGGAAATTAAATCCTCCCAGTTCGATCCATCTGAGCCACTTTTGACCTCACGGCGTCTATTTAAATTTCAATAATTACAGCAACAAC
Organism: Bimastos eiseni; assembly: GCA_959347315.1. NCBI lineage: Eukaryota > Metazoa > Annelida > Clitellata > Crassiclitellata > Lumbricidae > Bimastos > Bimastos eiseni. Next base: position 24,407,163 of record OY365815.1, on the reverse strand, counting down.
ACAGCCAACAACCATTGTCCCTCGTTGAGGCTCAATTCCCCGTCTATATAATCTATAGTATATGCCCACGGAACTTGAATAATATGTATAGGAACGCATGCAGTCATTCTCAATTCAGACAAGGATAATATATCTTTGATGCGACGCCATATAATATATATATATACATATAATATATATATATATATATAATATGTATATATGCAATATATATAACACAGAGATTATCATTTTCCAAGTTCGATAGCGTATCACGCAGAGAGTTTATGATTCATATGGTGCCATGCGGAGGCTTAATTGCAAGACACACAGTATTACCTTGTCATAATTACCATTGAGAACCATCCATTGAAGAAAAGGAAAGCAGAGGTATAAAGGCATCCACTCAAGGAGACTATGTAATTATACAAACATATGTATACATGGAAGCTTAGGTGTCTGTGTGTGTGCGTGTGCGTTTGTATGTGTGTGTGTGTGTGATACGTGTGTGTGTGTGCGCGCTGTCTGCATGACTGTGCGGCCCCTATGCGTTGCTGTGCAATTGCAGCGCATGCGCAATTCATGGCATTAAGCCAAGCACGCGAATTAAACTGACGTCATTGGTAGGCTGATTGATTGGTTAATTCAGTGATTGATTGACCAGACTCACATCTCAAACCCACACACACACACACACACACACACACACACACACACACACACAAACAAACAAACACACACAAACGCATCTACTCACATATTACAGTGTATTAAGTGTACCCATGCATAGCATATACGTGGCTATGCGTATATTTATATATACAGGTATACAAGAACAATGCATGCGCGTATATGTATATTATATATATATATATATATATATATGACAACGGACTCTATCATGTAGGGAGGGTTTGTGAGGGTTTAAGACTTCCGTTTTGTGACCGCTCGTTCTGTGCCTCCATGATTCATGGGGCACTAATTTGGGTTTCCGTTACATTTCCACCGAAAATGTTAATCGGTTTAACACGGACAACGCTGCCTCCGTATCCGTCGCATCGTTCAGCTTCGATTAAGACGTCGTCCTATGAAGAAGATTGATGGAAAAGCACGCTTTGCATTGTTCCATATATGTATACATACAGAAACACATAAATACATAAATACATACATACATACATACACACATACATACATACATACATACAGATAGACAGATGGACAGACAGCCGTGGGCTTGTCGTTTCTTTCCCTCTGGTCCTTCCGTCACCTACCCTCTTTTCAGCGCCCACACCCTCTCTCTCTCTCTCTCTCTCTATCTATCTTCTCTCATTCTCGCTCTCTATCTCTTTCTTTCGCTTTATCTATCTCTCAGTCTTCGTCAGTGTCTGTCTGCCTGCCTGCCTGTCTGTCTGTATGTGTGTCTGTCTGTCTGTCTGTCTGTCGTGGATAGATGGTGCAGAAGTGGAGCAGAGGTTGCGTCGCCTGCCACTTCTGAGCAGACAGTGCTGAAGGTGTACCATATAGAACCTCCATAGTGAATGAATGAGTGAATGAATGAGTGAATGAATGAGTGAATGAATGAGTGAATGAATGAATGAATGAATGAATGATACAGAGACAAGGATAATGGCAGGCAAACAGAGGAACGTGCAATTGAGCCGGACAGCAGACAGACATAGAGGCATACACAATGATACATCGGCCAACTGGAAAGAGTAAAGCGTAGCAAAGAGAGAACATCCGAGACGAGAAGAGATATAAGACATCGGAAAGAATAGAGAATTAGAAATAGGAAAGAGAGAATGAGATAAAAGAAAGACATCATGCGGAGACAGACAGAGACACAGCGAGACAAAGGGGGAGATGGAGAGAGAGGAGGAGAGAGAGAGAGAGGAGGAGAGGGATAGAACTGATGGGGATGTTCTGTGTTATCCATCCGTTATCCATGGCTTCATGCCTTGTTGGCTTTCGGTCGTTGCTGCAGTCATGGTTGACTGACCGGAACAGCATTCAATTGGCTCTAATCAAGTGACCGTGTTCCACAGCGCATAAATGTATACACATCGATGCATTTGGATCTCTAAGTCTATGCAGTCGTCGTTTAATTTGTGTATGTGATTCTGTCTGTACGTGTCTGTATCTGTGTCTGTGTCTGTTCATCGGTCGATATGTTATGCAGAGCGTTCCAGTGGGGCGTATAATCGATGCCAGACGAGATCTCTCTCTAGCGTCGGTGTTCATCTGAAACGCAGTCTCTTCCTCCATTTAACCGATGCTGGACATGACTTCGCATCTCATCCCACCGGGGCCCACCATCCTCCTCCACTTCCCCTTCTTCTTCCTCCTGCTCCTCCTCCTTCTCGTTATCATCGTCATCATCATCATCGTCGTCGTCGTCATCATCATCATCATCGTCGTCGTCTTCCTCTCCTTATATATCTTTCTTCCCTCCGGTCTTCGTCTCTCTTCCTCCTTCTGCTCCTCCATCTACTACTCGTCAATCTGCTATACATGTATCTCCCCAGTCTACCACCCGCCCTCTCTTCCTCTTTCTTCTCATTTATCTCAATTTATTCCTCCTCCTTCTCATCTTTCCTCCTTCTACAATTTTCCTTCTCCTCCTTCTCGTTTTGTTCTTCGTTCTCCTCTTTCTCGTGATTTTCTTCATCACCATAATCCTTTCTATAGGCCTTCTCCTTATTGCCTTCTCCTATTCCTCACCATCGCAATATCTCTAGTTCGCTTCTTATTCTTTCCAACCCTACACCACTCAATTCAGAATTTAGATTTTCTTTTTTGTAAGGCTCTACAAAATATAAAGTTGGAGGCCCTTGTTAAAAATATTGCACTCGTCGAAATTCTCATAAAAATTAAAAATCTTGATAACATTATATGCATTTTTATTATTTTACTACAATCACGTAAATTTATAGCTGGCATTAAAGGTTAAACATTGAAATTAGTTTCAAATGAATACACTTACTGATGATAAGCCTTTCCTTTGTCTGGCTCGATCCCCATCATAGATTTCAATATGGTATAGAATTCCCTTAAAAAATACTTGGGTGTCACTTTAAAAATGCTTTAACATGCAGAACACATCACAAAAATTAATGCGTGTCACTTTAAAAATACTTTAACAAGCAGAACACATAATAAACATTAATGCCCCAAATACATTCTGAATTTTTAAGCAGATTGTAAGGCCCTAAGCTCAGCTGAATTATTTATCTATAAGTGCGTGGAAGTATTTCATAAATAGTATTGATGGCCGACCGGCTGGATGCGCACCATAAATTTTGAAGTTTGTGGGGGTGCGCGTGTGTGTTTTTGGTTATCATTGTCTTGTGTCGTCATGTTTACCTAACGCTCTTTATATCTCGCGCTACAAAAATGTATAAGCGACGGGACGCATCGAGTGCTATAACGTCCGCAACAGCGATCACTGAAGGTTGAGACATAAGTAGTTAATTAATTGGTTCATCTCAACAGGGGGTGTCGCCAGGACGGGGCTGAGGAGACAGGGCCCCCACTGTGTCACATTTCGTTGTGGGTAAACGCGACAGTCATGAAAAACGATGATTTACAACGTTATCGGTCTTGCATTGTTGAGATCTCGACAAACTTATGTCATTTTTCCTCGACTACAAACGGACTTCAATCTGTCTTCTTTATGCTTTAGCTGCAACAGGTCATTCCTTTCGACTGCAGAAAACGTTTGTGTATAGACTTCAGCAAGTCTGAAAATGCACTACAGAATCGCTTTATTCTTTCGCTCAACGATAGGAGCAATTGCCCGTGAAAATCAAAGCTCCTGATGAGCTTTATCTTTACATGTCGATCTAATGTAACCTTTTGTGTGAGCGACACTGAAAGTAGTAATCGAAGTCTTGTAATCTGTTGTATTACATCATGTCTTTTGTAACGTTGTTGTACTGTATTGTATTGTATTGCATTGTGTTCTATTCGATTGTATTTTATTGTGTAATGAGTTACGATGTACTTACTGTCCTTAAGTCTTTTTGATGTAATTCATTGTAGGCCTTCTATAATGCACTCTTACTGTCTGCGCATTGCACACTGTACAGCCTTATATTGCGTAAGTACTTCCTTGTATTGTATAAGGACTTCCTTGTATTGTATAAGTACTTCCTTGTATTGTATAAGTAATTCCTTGTATTGCATAAGTAATTCCTTGTATTGCATAGGTATTCCTGGTATCGTGTATGTACCTACTTATGTCGTAAAAGTACTTCGTTGTATTGCATGCTAGTGCCTACTTGTATTGTATAGGTGCTGCCTTATATCGTGCAAGTACTTCCTTGTATCAGTGGCGGATCTAAGGGGGCGATTGCCCCTCCTAAGAGTCTATAGGAAATATGTTTTTCCTATGTCTGAAAATGACTTACACGCTTCAAGTTCAAGATGACTTTGCATCTTCTTATGAAGCAATTTAGCAGGGAACTATATTCGTTAGTTGACTCACTTCTGAGAATTTTTATAACAGTACCAGCCAGTGTTGCATCAGCTGAGAGGAGCTTCTCTTCATTACGTCCACTGAAAACATGGTTGAGAAACAAAATAAGTCAAGAAAGGTTGAACGCTTTGGCCCTGCAAAGATTGGAAATAGAAGACTGTAATTTGTGTTGTAACATAGGGCTGAGATACTATTACTTTGATAACTCATTTTAATTTTAATTGCTTTGATCTTGGAAACAATTGTAGATTTAGTGGTTAGTAAGAAAGAACTCTAATTTTTATTAACTTTAGTCGAACCGATCCATTATATACTTGATAGACATTACATTAAATGCATTTACTTTTCTCGCTGATTTTAGTTATAAAAATCCCGATATAAAATTGCTGCAATTTATCTTGGGTTTTAATCATCACTAATCACTGATGCGAGTTAACAGAAAATCTTTACAGAACAGGGGAACAACTGACAGATCATTGTAGTTAGTCCATGATATCGTCCCCTCCCCCCTAAAAGAAAGTCTAGATCCGCCACTACCTTGTACTGTGTAGGTACCTCCTTTTATTGTAAAAGTACTTCTTTGTATTGTATAGTTACTACCTTGCATTATATAAGTACCTTATTGAACTGTATATTAGAACTTCCTAATATTGAATATATATGTACTGCCTTATATTGCTTAAGTACTTCCTTGTATTGTATAAGTTCTTTACTGCATTGTATATTAGTACTTCCTTGTATTGCATAGGTACTGATTTGTATTGTATGAATAATGTTCAGCACTATCGTTAACTGTCATTCGATTCCGCAAGTTGGATTTGTATGCATTGTGTACTGAACTCCGTTTTATATGATTCAAAAGATGTTGTAAACCTTTCACGTGTCCCTTTGTCTCTGACATTCATTCATTCATTCATTCATTCATTCATTCATTCATTCATTCATTCATTCATTCAGCACACTCATTTAGTACATTCTCTCAATGCATTTAATGTATTGATCTAGCGCCTCTACTCAGAGTTGCTCCCAGCCCGGACCCTACGAAAATAACAGTTTTTCCAAGTGTTCTATGGAAAAATGAATTACTAATTCATCTATAATTCTGTATACTACTGACGACAAATGGATGCGTGTTACCGTGGTCCGATGGATATCAACATTATGCTTCGGTTCTTCTTGCCACGTTCTGATGGACGTGTGTCTATGACCTGCCTTATGTCCCTGACGATTGTTACGTCTTCGTTTGTCCTAATGGACTTGTGTGTATGTGTGTATACTACTGTAGGTGGGTGTGCATGTACTATGTACGTGTGCGTGTATGTATGTATGAGTGTGTGTATGTGTGTGTGACCTGTCGTATGCCTAACATAGCGATGGATATTTACTTCCTCGTGTGTTCTGATGGACCTGGGTGTGCGTGTGTCTCTGTATGTGTGTGTCTGTATGTGTGCGTGTCTGTATGTATGTATGTGTGTGACATGTCGTATGCCTAGCATAGCAATGGATGCATCTTCGTGTGTTCTGATGAACCTGTCTTTGTGTATGTTTGTCGTAGGTCCCTGGCGACTGTGGCGGTGGCCGATCGGTTGCAGGAGGAGACGGGCTGCGACCGACTGCAGGGCCTCGTCCGGAAGCAGAAGGGACTATGCAGGCGCAACCTCGAGGTGATGGGAGCCGTGAGGAACGGAGCGAAGATGGCCATCGACGAATGCCAGCATCAGTTCAAGAACAGACGATGGAATTGCTCCACCGTCGACTCAGTCGCTCTCTTCGGAAACGTACTCAAAACAGGTACATGTACATACCACATGAAACAGGTACTGGTACATGATATTGTACGAAACAGGTACATACCACACGAAAGAGGTACATATACATACGACATGATGCAAATACAATGCCAAACGAAACAGGTACACGCAGCACGAAACATTTGCATACGACATGAAACAGATACAATGCCAAACGAAACAGGTACATACGTACGACATGAAACAGGTACGTACGACATGAAACAGGTACATACGACTTGAAACAGGTACATGTGTATACAACAAGGTAACTAACCAGCGAGAAGTTAACGAACTATAAAGCCTCGACATAAAAGCTAAGTTTTCAAATGACCACAAAACGTATCAATATATTATCCATTAATTATGAACGAGACTCAGTAGATACGTATACAGTATTCGGCCACCGCCACAGTCGCCAGGGACCTACGACAAACATACACAGGTTCATCAAACACAGGTTCATCAGAACACACGAACATAACATGCAGTCGCTTGAAGCACACATTTGGACATAGGGGCCTATCATTAGAATGGCACGACACATGCGGACATACGACACACTCACGCACACATGCCCAAGTGCGAAGAAGCTTGCAGCCTTATACACAAGCTTACACAAAATTTAAATTAATAAAAAAAAATATATATAATATATATATCATACCTAATAAATATGTAATGATAATGTTGCTGTTGTTGTTGTTGTTGCTGTTGATGATGCTGATGATGACGACGACGACGACGACGATGATGGTGAGGTGATGGTGGTGGTGATGAAGATGATGGTGGTGGTGATGATGATGATGATGATGACGATGACGTTGATGATGAAAACAATTTTATATGATAATAATTAAAATGACAACAACACCAACGACGATGATGGCAACAATAATCTTTCGATTGAATCTGAGAATAACGACGCTTCTATTTTTTTATATATATATTTTATTCGAATTGAGCTGCTGCCTAATTTATTCGTTCATGGATACCAATGATTGTTGTGGAATTGCTGATAGTCTGACGTTTTTCACTCGTTTCATCTGAAAACTTTCGATGCTACTGCTGCTCCTGTGGCTGCTCGGACTCTTATATTTTTCCCCACGAAGACTTGAAAGTATCGTCTGCGTGTTAACAACACAAACTGTTATGTGGTTGACGGTGGACATAATATATCTGGCGATGAAACACAGTTTAGTGTTGCGGTCTGAATGTCTGATAATATTATCACCGTCAATGGACAAAATAATGTGGGTCTGTTGAACCTGTTGGTTCATTTTCCAAATGATATTTAACATTAGTTTCTTCATATACTTTGGAAATTGACTCAGAAGAAAAGAAAGAGAGTTCCTTAATTAAGCCAAACCGACGGCAGCCATGCATGGGCGTGAGGCTCTAAGGACTTCATTTCTTTAGCCTCGAGCGCTGGTGGTAAGTCCTCTCCCTCGCTGGCTTATCGTCACACCGACAGCGTTCAGTCATTGAAACCTACTCTGTAGAGCGGATGATGTAGGACTTGTTTTGGACCGCTGGCTAAAACTTATGATCTTATCTCACTAGAAGCGCGTAGAAATATTCGAAGCTATACATTATTCGTTTTAAAGCAACATTTAGTTAGTTTGTAAATAAATTACTGCATTTTGACAGCTGATACTATTATCGAAATAAACGCAATACAATGTAACAGAGGACGCAGGCAGGGCAGAAATCTCGGCACACACTTCCGCCCTGCAGTGGCATTTCAGCCGATGACTTCTCGACTGTCAGTCCAGCACACTTATCCCTATCGAGCACCCTGCATGGTATGTAACTTAACAGGCGCTATATTAAGTGCGCAGGTAACTAATTAAAAGTCAAAACCACTAGGTCTATTAATTTTATGAAACGCATATTCAGTATATGCAGGCAAGGCCACGTGCAACATTCCGAAACGCTGTGGTCGTTTGCCAGACAATTAGTGTGTCTAATTTGTATCCAAGCATTTGTAAAGCACCCCTAGTGGGATGAACCATTCAGCAACGATGTATACGCAATTGCAACCTCGCTATGGTCTGTTTATACTTGTAAGTCTAACCTCACCAGTTTGTTTACATTAGCATTATAGGCTTACGAAGTGTAGGTCGTTGGACAAAGTGTACGGCTTTGAATCAACGCCTTCTGGGATTTCTAGAACTTGATCACAACCGCCCATGTATAAACGAAGGGAGGAACTATAGCTTCAACGTAAACTGGCGCTTCAGAAGTTACAAATGCACCGCAGCCCACTTGCAGGACCAGCGTCTATTCAGTGATTATCGTCTATTCACCCGCTTCCGCTTCCTCTAGCTCTATCACCTGAAACAATTATCTCGACAGCAGCAGCAGTTGGGCTACAGCGCGCACGGCGTCCAAGGCTCATAAGACAAGACCCGTAGCAGTAACCGCAGCATCAGCTGTAGCAGCCGGGTGGTTGCAGAGGCTGGGTAACTCTTTCAAAGATAACCGCGTGACTTCTTGAGACGTCTATTGATCGTCTGCCAGTAAATCACGATGACGGGGGACCGAATTCCGAGGAGTCTTTAAAGGAACTGGAGGATATGTAAACGTACGCGCCTCCAATCCTGACTAACTGCTGTTCCATCGCATCGAATTCGCCAAGTGCCCTATTATCGTCTGCTCTCCAGTCACCTCGTGGCACCATCACCAGCAACGGCGGCGGTGGCGGCGTCTGGTTTCGAGGCTATCGCCGGGTTCGAGGCTATCTGTTCTAGCGCAGCATCACTTAGTTCCTCCAGCGGATCGATCTGTCATCGTTATTCGCTTGGCTCACATCGTCTGACTGAAGAGGAGCCTTTACGGGGTGGGGTGGGGGTTTGAGGCTGTCGGTCGACGTGGGTTGTTTTCGAGACTGTGTCTTAATTCGAGATGATAATGCGCGGGTTTGAGGCTATTAATTTTCTAGCGCCGCAACACTTTGCACCGCGATTTGTCAGCGTCGTAGGCTTGACGCTCATCCGAGAAGCGGGTCTTAGTGATTCCTGATAAAAAATCAGTCGGATAGAATTGGTGGCTGAGAGACCTCTTTCGAAATGCGTTCTTCACCCAGTCGAATCTGTCGCTCAAATGTTTCAGACATCTACGATTCGAAAACGTTCACAACTGCCCTAACACTTAGGCTCACATAGCAACAAAACTCGAGAAGGGCAACAACTGTTATTGATGTGGTCAAAAAAGAGGTTTACTCCAAGTGTAACCAAACTTGACACGACTTAGGCTTACAGCAACACATGATCATATTTCGTGTTAATGTAGACGCTAGAGAAATAGAGGGAAATAAACCAGCTGGACACGATGGACAGACGACCTTTGACCTCGATCACAATGCTCAAACGAATTTATCAAACTAGATGATCGATCCTTTTGACTCATTTGTCTGTTTGTCAGACTGTTGTCATCGTTTTGAGGACCAAATTTCATTTAGAGGCGCATCGCAATGGAGGGTAAAATATCTGAAGCAATTGATTATCAATTTTCCATATAGGGATTTTCTTTGAGTAAGCGGAAACACATGATTCGGTGGACCACATAATTTTAAGCAGGTTAGAACATGCGCGTGTAAATATAACTATTCGAGTGGTTTATCAACTACTGCATCTATAGAAATATCTTAGTGCTATTTAAATGATTAAAAGTTCCGTAAGGTACTATTTCGACTCTTACTTTTCTTGATTTTCATCAATGACATGTGTCTTCTCCACTGCACTTTATCCTATTTGTTTCTGATTTCTGTTATCTTACTCGAATGCTATCACCAATGACAACACAAAATCGTAGGTATCGTCCTTAGCGTTTAAGGCTTATATACCACTGGATCCACTAGTCATGGAAAGAAATGGATAGACCACATACTTCAAGGTGCCAAAAATATACGCTATTATCACTCGTTTCTTAATTGTTAAGAAAATCCAAATTATTTCAACTCTAATATTTCATTGATCTCTCCCTTATCTTTGTTACCTTAATATCGACTGGTCGTCTAATTGCTCTTTTCGCTTAAAAAATACTTAATCACACAGTAAAAATCCACTATAGATCTGGAAGGTTCTCCATATATTATACATTTTGATTGCTCGACCGATTCATTGATTGCCTATAATAGACAGCCTGCTTAGTGCAAAAGAATGACGCAGGCGAAGTTACGCGCATGCGCAATGGCGACTTCCTGTACACGCACTCGTGACATATTAGCATAATAATTATATCATAATAACTTTGTGTAGACATAATATATCACATGCTGTCACAAAGTTTCATTTATATAATTATATGTAATTCATGATAAGCTATGATTATGCGTAATAGCTGAGGCTTACAGTGTTTGAGTTTACTGCTTTAAAATTTCGATCGTTTTACGGTTTCGAACGCAAATACCTTATCCCATGGAGTCTGTACTAGAAACCTGACTTTTCGGTCGGCCTCGAAGGACGGGAACGGTACTCTTGACGGCCAAATAAGTGCAGGCCATTTGAGCCTCTCATCTTCCGGGCATTCGTCACTTAGAAGTGGCGAAACAAAATCACTTCTTTTCGTTGTTCGTCCTCCCTCCGCAACTGGCAGCCCTTCCTGTCTGTTTAGCAACTCCCTCCGAGGGTGTAGGCGCTCTCAAGATAACTTCACGTTTATTAGAGGTAACAAAGTTATTTAAGGCGATTGTAATTAAAGAGCTAATGAAGACGGCTGGCTGTCCTTTAGGAGTTTGGCGATAGGAAGTCAATGCACATGGAACACTTCTATACATCTCGAAGGCAACCGTCTACTTAGATTAGCCACTTATGCAGTTGGCCAGACCTATTTAGCCTGCAATAAAGCTCGACCGACTGTAGACAAAGTTGCTATTCATTGGCCCATAAGTGTCTGACTTGAGCCTTCGGTGAAGACGCTCTTTATTAATAAACTGCTCCCGCTGGGACCCGAATAGGAGTCTTTGAGCGTTTTGACGATAAATCAGACCTATACTGCAGGTCGTGCTATTTCTCTTCATTGTCTAGACCTAAAGACATTGTTCAGGCGTATAATATTCTTAAATATAGAAGACATCTGCTACTGGTGGTTTTTCTTGAAGAATGCGTCCGACAATAATCAATAATCAATAATTATTATGTGAAGATATAACGAATGCGTTGTCTGATTAATTATAATAATTTTATATCACATACACGCGAAGGGGTAGACGGATGGACGGATGGATGAATGGATGAATGGATGAATGAACGGTCAAATGAATGAATAACTGGCTGAATTATTCGCTGAATGAATGAAAGCACGAATCAACTAGTGAACGAAACAAAAAAACATAAATGAATGAATGAATGAATTAATTAATTAATTACGACAAAACTTGACATTGTTGCAACGTGGACAGTTTGTGCGTTTACTCGTATAATTAGGCTTTGGTTAAATTGCGTACGCATTATAAATATGTATATTCGTGTTTGCTGTATGTCAATAGGTGTGCGTGTGTATCCGCCAACGTATTCATATAATGTCTACGCTTTGTATCTATGTATGTATGCATTTCTGCATGTATTGTATACTGTAGATTTGTATGCATGCATGTGTGCATGTATCTATTTTATGCACGTATGTGTGTATGTAGCCTATGTCTATGTATATCTTTGTATGTATTGTATATGTATGTATGCATATATGAATGTATGTATGTATGTATGTATGTATGTATGTATGTATGTATGTATATATCATGCGTGAGCAATATTTTATGATAGGCGTATTTGGCAGAACGCATTCGCTTATTAGCAGAGTCGTAAAAACTGTTCCAACGGAGATTATAACATTATTACTTCAATTGGTCGAAAATGACAAACGACGAACTTATGTCGTTCTCCGTAGATCATTATCCACCTAGGGGCCCCATGGACTGACCGGGTGCTACAGGGACTGACCGGATCTGACCGTCAGCTTGCCCGTCTCACGCCTCCCGCCTCCCGAGCAGTTAACTCGATGTCTAAACCCATTGTGTTATATTATACGCCTATTATATGAAAGTAGGGATAATCGACCAGATACCACCCACAAATCGTTCGAAGTCTGAGAAGTCGTGACGGATGAAATGTTTCCTGTGAGTCGTAAAAGCGCCCCGATGCAATCTGAGTCAATCTCCTCCGTCTCTTCTAACCGTTACCTCGTGACGATCGCTACCTCGACTCTCGTGACGAGATGTTATCGCTGTTAATTGATTAGGTCAGATTGTTGATCGTCGTGATTAGACTGGAACCTTTTGCACTGAATTGTACCTGGACCGGACTTGGAGGATTATAGACCTGACGCGTTCAGCTCAGATTAGATTAGCCTAGTTTAGACTGGATTAGAACAAGATTAGCTTACGTTAGACTGAGACAACATTACATAAAAGGGAATGAGAGTCAGTCCAATCCTCCGTAGCTGAATACATCTCGGTCTTAGTGGACTCGATGGATTAGTGTTTACCTGACTAAGGCTTGGATTGGCGCGCCATCGGTCGATGCGTTGAGCTTTAGACGACGATGCAGTAGAAACCTTAGTAACAATTACACTGCATTATATTTGGTTTGATGTTAAGATCGTATGATATTGTATTTTATCGAATTTTATCGAATTTTATCGGATTTCATCGGATAAGATCTTATTTGATCGGACGAAATCGTATGATAATGGATTTGATCGGATTTTATTGAATTTTATCGGATGACATTGGATGACATCGGATGACATCGGATGACATCGGATGACATCGGATGACATCGGATGACATCGGATGACATCGTATATTTGATCGTATTTAATCGGATGAGCTCGGATGATAAAGCGTGTGTTGGTTGTGTCCGTTGTACAGGTTGTCGTGAGACTGCCTTCGTGCACGCAGTGTCTTCTGCTGGTGTCGCCCATTCGGTGACCAGGGCCTGTAGCTCGGGTGCCCTGGAGAGGTGCGGCTGTGATCGGTCGATCCACGGTCGGTCGGCCGAGGGCTTCGAGTGGGCTGGCTGCTCCGACAACATCGCCTACGGAAGCGCCTTCGCTAAGACCTTCATCGATGCCAGAGAGAAGGTCAAGAAGGCGGAAGTCGCGTCCAGAGCACTCATGAACCTACACAACAACAACGCCGGAAGAAAGGTATCGCAGTCATTCTACTCACCGCTACAACTACTCGTGCTTATCCTCAACATCTGATGAAGTATAAACTGCTATCCGCATTTACCTTTTCAACGTCATCTTCATCCTCTTAACCTCACAAATAGACTCATCCTCAATGTCATCCTCATCCTCAATGTCATCCTCATCCTCATCCTCAATGTCATCCTCATCCTCAATGTCATCCTCATCCTCGATGTCATCCTCATCCAAATGTATTCGTCGTAATGCACCTCATAAAGTTAATCTTTAGGCAAATTTTCGACGATCGTGGTTCAGACAGTTCACCCGCTTTGCCATGTCTGAAATTGTTTTGGCAGTTGACCTGTTTGACGGCAGTGGGTCATTGGACACTTTGACCATGACATTCTCTCAGAGCGCCTTAGTGGGTCGTTCGGTGTGGTGGGTGACCGTGGGTCTCTGTCTGTCTCTCTCTGTATGTCTCTGTCTGCCTCGATCTCCCTCATTTGGTTGCGTCTATATCCTCGGGGCGTTTACTCTTGCTGCGTGTGGTCTTTGGTTTTACAAGCTCCGAATGATCCAACGCCATGCGTGGTCTTTCCGTTTCAGAGCACCCAATGCATACGTTTCATACCGTCAATTGAACCCAGTCCCTTCTTCTTCTTCTGTGTAAGTTACGGCTCTTTAATAAGCTAGGTACATACACTACACACTCTGTGGTCCACCTGTATACAGACACTCTGCTTAGCAGAGAAAATGCTTCAGACGTCAGGTGATCAGAAACGCATTGCAAATCGATGTCGGTCAACTGAACCTCGAGAGAACCCAATACATCTCGCCTGGCAGTCGTGGGCAGATCTGTAAATTCAATCTGTCCAATTTTCAACATAGTTTTCCTGTAATTTCCTTTCCCCTACTGGACGTGATCTCCTCGTTTTAAAACATTTGGGAAGAGTATGTCTACAAGTGTTTCTATACTACCTGCGTCGGATCGCGCAATTCGGCGTTCACCCATTACGCAATGTCCAAATACTCAATGTCCAATTGTCCATGCATGTCTTAGGACTGCCAACTTTTGAGTTTGTCAATCCTGGATAACCAGGGTGACCATGATGGTAACCATCCGGGTGACCATCAGAGTGACCATCGGCATTAGGGTGACCACCGAGGTGGCCATAGGAGTGACCATCATAGTGACCATCAGGGAGCCCATCAGGATAGCCATCATGGTGCCCAGCATGATGTCCTAGTCGTTATACAGCCCGAACTTCCACAGTGCTTTTCTTCTCATTGGAAACGCATGCCTACCCCAGAATCTCCCAGATGGGTTTTAGTCTTTTGGTACACCACGGTTGGAACCTTTAGCGTTGGGAGGGAAGTGAACGGATGACGAGCACAGATGTGGTAGGGGAGGGAGTCGGCAAAGAGGGAGGTAGCGCTGTCATCCCAAACAAAACAGAAACCGAATTTGCGTCAATGATCTACAGCATGTGGGTATTATAAGCGCATACGCATGCATTGTGTTGGTTTTACGCCGCCTGCAATTTTATGTCACTGTGTTGGATATCTATACGTATTAATTATCCGTACTTTGTTAAATAATTGATGGTCCAAAGCGTCGCGATATTTATATTAATCACTAGTCGTTGTTTTGATTGTTGTCGATGCAAAGCGTCTGCACCGCCGTTCAATCAAAAACTGACGTTTGATTGACTAAGGTTGATTAATACCGACGGCGTTTGATCCCCGGATGCTGGGTCGTCGTTGGCGGACAATGCCCGACGCTTACCCCCCATTGTGAACCCCTTTTCAGACTCCGCGTCGGCCGTTAGTCACATCGTACCCCGCTGCGGTGCGCAGTTAACCCGACCAACAAAGGGCGTAAATTAGTAGCCATCTCAAGAGGACTGCCTCAACGCCCCTTCTCCTACCTCCTCTCTCCCATTTGACGAAAGGACAAGCGGTGCTACTGAAACATTTCGCTAGAGACAAAGTTGCAAGTTTTACCATTGAACTGTGTAATGGAATGTCGTAAATTTCTATAGCGCCATAATTTCGTCTATATGTCTTTTGTACTCGCCGTTCATTTCACATGTCCTCCGAAAGCGCTATATAAATGGCCGTAACAGTGGGGTCGCTTCCTATTCACGAGCGCTGCGTCAAGTCATGAGGGTTGTCTGAACGGTAGTCGGTGGTAGGTATGAGCCCGGTTTTCTGAGGATCAGAAGAGGCAGAGTAGCTGCTAAGGCGGGTGTTGGGAGGCGGAGTGTCGGATGAGTCAGGGTTTGATCAGTTCTTGAGGAGATGAAATTTTTATTTCGAATGAATATCCCGAAAGGTGAAAACAGGAAGATAGAGGAAATGGTGGTGCTGATGATGATGGTAGAGGAGGATGAGAATATAAGGAGGAGGAGAGGAGGAGGAGGAGGTAGATGAAGAGGAGGCAGGCAAAAGGTAGGGAAAGAGGAGACGAGTATCATACCATGATACATATCTTAGTAGACGCACAAGCGTGTGAACTATAAAGAGGTCACAGGTCGTCACCGTATTTTTCCTCTTAAGAGGAAAAGAATTGGAATCTTTACCCCTCCGGCAGACCGAGCGCGTGCAACAGACTGTTTTGACGTGGAATAATTAACGCGTTCTTCCTCTTCCTCGACTTCCCCTCCTCCCCTCCCAATTCAGGCGAGAGAATTATGTCACTGGGGAGAAGGGAGAGGCGATGGGGAGGGCGACGAAAGGTGGGTGAGGGTGAGGATTCAGTGTCTAGGCGTTTAAAAGTGAAGGAACTCTGACACCATCAACCAGTTCAGAATGATTAAGACAGCATCTCTCTTTTCGATGTGATACATCTTGTCCCATGAGTTCAACCTGAATGGTACGACCCATATTCACTGAAGCATACACACACAATACATGCCACATATATCTATACATAGACAGACAGACTGATAGACTGATAGACAGACAGACAGACGTAGGCTATGCTTATGCATGGACATTGGACATGTAGGCATATAGGCACTATGGGCATGCATGCAGTATCCAGGAAGGTGAGCACATAGGTAAATATAGAATATGAGTAGTTAGATAGGCAGGTACATGAGGTACAGCATACTCTCATAATCAATATAGGTGCATATTTATGCGTGTACAGGTATGTAGATAAACAGATAGGTAGAGGAGGTAGACAGATAAGACATGCACGTAGGTACGTATTTATGTATATGCTTTTGTGCAATAGAGATGTATCGTTTACACATATGTTCAAATGTATGTCTGTGTATGCATGTACATAGGACTTTGTGTGCTTGTTTGTTTCTTTGTTTGTGTGTCTGTTTGCTTGTGTTTATACGTGTGTGTGTGTGTGTGTGTGAGTGTGTGTGTGTGTGTGTGTGTGTGTGTGTGTTGGTGCTACGGCCGGGTTTTCCTACCTCCCTTCATTTCATAACAACAAAATGACTGATTGGCCAAATCTGAACCATCCGCTGGTATGTGCCTTCCGTCCGACCAACTGCTCTCTTGTCTGTCATCGCCGCATCCAGCAGCAGTACCAATCAGCCTCCGTACCCAATACTTTCATCGACCCCTAATCTCCAGCAAATGTTACCTGCTGACGGCCTTGTCAGTCGGAGGATGAGATGCTACGCCAGTTGCAGAGGCGGAGGCCGATGATGCATCCGTCAAGAGCGGGGTTGTTAGGGAAATTGTGGCGAACGAATGATGCGAAATAGATGTCGCCACTGTCGGAAAACGACGTGTCGACATCTGGCGATGAGTTAGGACGACAATTACATTGCACCGGTGTATAGGGATATAAGGAACGGGTGGTATCAGTCTGCGAGTGGTAATCCATCAGCGTTGCATCGCCGTGTCGGTGGATCAACTCACTTTCGTTGGAAAAATAAGAGCCTGAACTTCGTCTAACCATGCAAAACGGAAAGCTTGTTCAATTGCTGATGGCAATATGAAATTCAGGAATAAACTTTACCTAAATTCTTGACCGAAAAAGAAGCTTTAAAAAAAATTAAAACAGATAGTAAAAATCGGAAAAGTAATTAAGGCCCACGTCTAATTCGCTGTATTGTTTTCTTGTCTCTCTGTCTGCATTAACGTTCGTCTTATTGTGCCTTATCTCTTGGTCTGCCTGGTTATGCCTATGTCTGTCTGTTTGTCTGTCTGTCTGTCTGTATGTCTGTATGTCTGTCTGTCTGTAAGTTTGGTTTAGAATCGGAGTCAAGTCAATACCAACCAATAGCTATCTGTCGTCTGTTTGTCTGTCTGTCTGTGTCATTCGTATAATGCTTGCCTGGCTATTGGTTTGTATGTGTTCGTTTGTGTCCTTTCCTATGAATGAAAAGCTATTAACGCTAGTTACTGTCTGTAGTTGGGACAGAATATACGGTGATGGTGAAGTTTACACCAATTGCGAGACCTTTACGAGTGGCAAGGATGAGCGAAAGACAGAGACAGCACAGAGACGGAGACAGACAAAGGAAGAGGCAGAAACAGCAACACACAGATATAGAGTCGTCGTTTTATGACTGAATTTAATCTCAAGTATCCAAAGGTGTTGTGGTTATTGTCGCCGGATAACTGTCTCTGTCTGTCTCTCTGTCTCTGTCTCTCTCTCTTCGTGTCTTTCATTCTCACGAAGTATGTCTCACAGACTCCTCTCTCGTATGCGCCTATGTCTCCGTGTCTGTCTTTCCACCTCTTAGCGGTTCTCTTTCTCACTGTGCATCGCCTTTTCATCTCTTCTCGTCGTCTCTTTTCTTCTCTGTCTCTGTCTCTCACCCTGTTTCTCCGCTTCTCTTTGTCTTTCTCTTCCCATTTCTCTCCATCTCTCAAACTCCTCTTCTCTGTAGCGACTTCTGTCCAACTCTTTCACTCTCTGCCTCCTCGTCTTCAGTTGCCTCTCCCTGCATTGCATTATCTCTGATTTTCTGCCTTTTTGTCCCTTTCTCTCCATTCCCGCATCCTATAGATATAGTCTTCCACTTCTTCGTACAATAATTCCTTCGGCGAAAGCTGGACCCAAATGTATCGATGATTTTCTCCCGCTATTAAATACTAATCGATCGTCGTAATTAAAATAACACATCATATATATATATATATATATATATATATATATATATATATATATATATATATCTGTCTCTGTCTCTCACCCTGTTTCTCCGCTTCTCTTTGTCTTTCTCTTCCCATTTCTCTCCATCTCTCAAACTCCTCTTCTCTGTAGCGACGCGCTCGGTCTGCCGGAGGGGTAAAGATATATATATATATATATCTAATAATTATATATATATATATATATAGATAGATAGATAGATATATATATATATCTCTAATAATTATGGATATGGGGGACATTTCCCCTCAACCCCTCGGATCGCCGCTCACTGCTCACTTTAACTGCTCCTGACCAATTCGCTCACTCACTCATTTACTCACTCATTCACTCACTCATTTGCTCACTCATTTGCTCACTCATTTGCTCACTCACGCATCGCATTACCGACATGTCTTAATTTATCGAACATTCAACCTTTTCAACCGTTCATTCGCGTGTTATTCTACATACTCTCTCATCTTTCATTCTCTATCATTCGCGCCTAAGATTGTCTGCATGTGAATGTCTGTATAAAAGTGTATATTTGTATGTATTTATTATATGCATGTATATAGATATATTTATATAACTAAATGTGGCAATTTATGCAGCGCCTTCGAGCACATCACAAGAACTGTGTGTAAGTAGTCTGTGGTTCGTCATCTGTTGTAGGCTGTTGAGGATAACATGCGCATTCAGTGCAAATGTCACGGAGTTTCCGGTTCCTGTGAGCTGAAGACCTGCTGGCGTTCCATCCCACCGTTCCGCGACGTCGGTTCCGCTCTGAAGGACAAGTTCGACGGCGCCACCGAAGTGGAACAGCGCAAGATCGGATCGCGTCTGGAACTCGTCGCCCGGAACAAGCAGTACAAACCGCAGACGGAGTCCGACTTAGTGTATTTGGACGCGTCGCCGGACTTCTGTGAGCCGGACGCTAGGACCGGATCGCTCGGAACGCAGGGCAGACTGTGCAACAAGACGTCGAAAGCGATCGACGGGTGCGAACTGATGTGCTGCGGTCGTGGGTTCAACACCCGACGGAAGACGACCGTGGAGAGGTGCAACTGCAAGTTTCAGTGGTGCTGCCACGTCAAGTGTCAGCGATGTAAACGCGACTACGAGGAATACGTCTGCCGATGAACCCACCCCACCTCCCAAGAACACGTGACTAGGACGCCATCTTCTGATAATGCGAGTGGTTGGTTCATCCTCCACAGATCAGCCGACTCACCCCTCACCCCATGTGCGTCACGGTACCAAGTTTATGTGATGTCTCTATGTGCAAGACAATCGTAAACGTAGCGTGGCCAGAACGTCTGCAGACACTATTAGACATCGGTCGTCGTGGTCTGTAGATGATTAGACACTGATTGTCTGCCAACAATTGTAACCTAGGTGTGTGCTGAAGTTTTGTACCTACTGGCAGTTCGTGCGTAACTGTCAGCGTTCTAGCCATACTTTGGTGTCTACAGATACCAGAGATTACTTATTGGGTATACATTTGATGTTTCATAGCGTATTTTAAACGATATGTATGTACATATATAATGAAGGGTTCGCTATGTTTGAACCCAAACACTATCATCCGAATTGTTTTAGAATTCGACGTAACCGAACCAAACAAGAGGGTAGTAGACAGCGTTCACCTTTACACGACCAGTGTTTGGGGTTGCATTAGCACCCCTATTTGGTTATACCTGATTTCTGCCTCTGCAAGTCTGCATGTATATAGGGCCTAATTGTGTGCACACAGTGTATGTATATATAGAATTTTATGTAGACTTATTTGTTAGGGTATAACCGAGTAGAGAATTTCCATCCAGAGTACCGAATCCGACTATTTGTGTAATATTTGGCGAGACGAATACTTCCGAATAGTCCCGAAAAACGGGATATTCGGGCGAGGCAGATGTCCGAGGCGATATCCGGTTATGCCCTAATCTGTGTGCGTCTATCTGTGTGTGTGTGTGTGTGTGTATATATATATATATATATATATATATATGCATGTAAAATGTGTATGGGTCTAGATGTGTATGTGTAGACCTGTAAGAATCTGTGGAAATAATTTATCACATGCAGTGCGCGTTTCTGGATTATAGCCTAACCAGAAGTTGTACATTAAACCGAAGAGGCTTTAGCAGGAAATACAGCGTCGTTTACGGTCTTAAGTAACTGAGCCTAGATCGCTAGTATAAAAAAGCAAGCAACGTTACCGAAGTTCGGGAACGGGTGGAATGGCCTGGAGCCATAATGTTAGAGCAATATTGATTGCGATTAAGTAGATAGAATTATTAAGCAATTTGCCTTTAAAGTCCGAGCAGCTGCATATTAATTGTGTTGTGGTTTCTGTTTTAATTATAATTACGTAGGTTTAATCATGCAGGCTTACTATGCACATAAAATTGGCATAATCGAAATGTTGAGATTTACTATAGCACATTATTTTAAAACACACGGTGATGAAAAAGTTTACCCAACTAAGCAATCATTGTTATCTTTAATTTTCATGGCCAATGTCGTATTTGATAAAACGTGAAATATTGGCACAAGAAAATCCCTGAGAACCTATTAACTTTATGATTAAAATGGAAAGATAATTTATTTGTGGCTCTTGAATGGCGAAATGTGAAATTCGTCTCCAATTGCTTGCAAAAACTTCGGTAGACTTTAAAAAATACAGTTGCTGGTCACCTGATGATAGTTAGCACAATGCAATCATTGCTTATTTGCATGTTGTTTGCTTACTCACCTGGTTAAACATGGTGTTATAGTTTAATGTCGACCTTCAAATGATTATGTCGCGAAGCCAGGGCCGTATCGAGCTATAATTTCGCCCTGTGCGTAGCATCAATTTCGCGCCCCCCGCCCATTTTGAAAATAGTGCATTTTATGGAATAATAAGCTATTTCATACTGAAATTTGCGCCCTTTCCACATTTGCCCTCTGGCCCTCCCCTCAGTACAGCCCTCCGCGGGCCGATGTGAGCATTACTAGCCTACAATCATTATGATTTTGAAAGATCAAACAATACTTCTCCTCTGGGTGAAAACTACGTCATGGTGCTGCTCTAGGCGAGCAAATTCAAAAACAAAAGCGCCCCTGGCGAATGGATACGCATACAAAATAGATTGTCTTTGTAAAGGATTTTTTTCTTGTCCAGAAGATTGAAGTAGACTGTGTTAGTAGATTGTAATTAATCAAATAATTTTCTATACGAGTAATTTTGAATCACTTGAAATTATTTGCTTGAAGCGAGTCTTTGTGTGTTTTCTTATTATTGTAATTAGCAATGCAATAAATAACTCAATTTTTATTATCTTTAATAGTAGGTCTACAATCTAGTTTTATAATAAGCTCATCTATTTCCTCATTTCTTCAATGTTTCACTTCTATGGCATGCTATTCACTACACTATCGAATATCCTCCACAACAGAATTCATTTCCAACTACACACAAACTGAGGGATATACAAATTTCATACATAATACAAATTTCATTCAGTTACATTCACTTTGACTTTCAAATGTAGTAAAATACTAGAAACAAAGCAAAATCCACCCGGCTACAGTCGATCCATTGCAAACTTTTGGAATTTGGAATAAAAAAGCTTGATAGGCCGGTTAGTTGTAGTTTGACCACACTGTGTAATAACGTAGATCATTAACGGCGCCCTCCCCTTTATCCAGGCTTGAGACTGGCACTGCTGGACTGCAAGAAGTGATGGACTTTTTGATAGGCCAACTCACCACCTACTTTTAAATAACTTGACAATACCGACTATACTTACTCTTGACATAGCATCACATAATAATAAAACATAGATATAATATTAAAAGTAACGTAGTGTAAGGAATTGTCTTGACCATATTGATGTATTGATTGCGAACTCTTTCCAAACTAAACAAAGTAACATCATGATGCCTTATAAGTGAAACAATAATAAATATCACACAATAACTTGAAGCATATTCTAGAATCGCAACATCCACATCATACACAGCAAGTACCTGTACTACATAGTAACTTCAACCATATAGTTTAAACTCAAAATCTCTCCAGCCCATGACATATTCAAAGCCTAAACTCTGAGCGATAACTCCCAGGGGCTATGAGTTTGAGTGTCCTGTGTAGTATAATTGCTGTCATACCCCAGATTTTGTACTTCTGGCCAGTATATACAGGCATAGTATACATAGGCTTTCCTTTATATGTAGTATACAGGACGTTTCTTTTATCACACAGCGATGAGATGCTACTTACAAAGACATCACTAACCTACAAAACAATAAACAACATGTTTTAGTAATCAGAGCATTTCTGTTACAACTTAATTGACATCTTAGATGAAACGTGTGAGTGTGCTTCAGAAACCATAACAAAGTCGAAATAGCAACTTGAAGGGAAATACTGGCAGAAATTAAATTTAAAATGGGTCAAAAACGTAACAGTTTCAACTTTAGAGTTGATTGTATTAATTTTTTCTATTTCACACCGGTATATCATCATTGATCACAGTATTCCAAGTAACTCCAAACTGACAGCACAAACCAAATGGAACAAAATGTTTTCAAGAACTCATAAGAAAAGGAATCTATCTTTAATGTGAGCTTACATTCCAGTGCAAAAGGCAATTTAATCATTATTGTTAACAACCCTATTTTGGTAATTCCAAGAAAAGTCCTTCAATTGTTATGGCAATTGTTTTGATAATAAACGAATGCTCTCACTTCCTTTTCGTCGACCTTCAGTTTCTTCAAATCAACGTCACCACAGAAGCCTAGAATTGGCGTCGTAAGCATCGCATAGTTCTTGAAAAACAAAGCGAAGACAAACAATCAGATTTTTTACATTAACCAATTGTGCAAGCATAATCACTTAGAATAAGAAGTTTTTTAAAACTTGAATCTCGACTTGAAAACTGCAAAATAAACTAAAAAATTTTTCTCAGCATAAGAGCTGAATCCAAACAAAGAAAATCTCAATTTACAGTACAAAATGAGTTTTACAAAAGAAGTGCCTGAGGGCAAGAAATGTTTAATAGTCGATGTTAACTGCTACCATCAAAGCCCAAATATGCAAGAGGCATCAATCCTTGGGGTTGATTACAGAAGGCTTAATATGAGCAATCTGGCAAGAGTACTGAAATTTGGAACGAGTAAATGTATTACGTATGTATGACCATAAGGAATGGAATTGACTGCCACTCTCTTTGCAGCTCAAATTCACTTCCTTCCTTCAAAAAGCAACTAAAAACTCACTATTTCAGCTTAGCTTTCAAGGATTTGGAAATCTAAGTGCAGCCTCTGATTCCTTTACTGGCAACTGACTCTCCACGCTTCAGATTCAAATTACGGGGTATGAACTTGCATGCATTCTAAATTTAATTAATAATAACAATAACAATAATAATAATAATAATAATAATAATAAGCAACGAATATGACAAGCAAACAATTTTAGAATAAATTATGTCCATGTCCCTCTGACCAATTCTACAAAATTGCTTTTGTGCAGAAGAAAAGGACCCAAGAGCAGCCAAATACATAAAGTTACTGTGAATTCCCTTTCCTTGATTAAAAAAAACTATGCAAACTGCAATAAATCTGACTGTTAAAAAATCTGACAATTACTTTGTAATGACCTAAACCTAATCTATTTCGCATCATATAGCAAAACCCGTTTTTATGAGTAGATTATTCATGAAAGGTTACTTGATATGCGAATTGCAAGAAAATCATTCTATTTAGCATGAGAAATTCTTTAAAAAAAAAACTGCTTAGAAACAAACAATAAAATTTGTTTACAACCAATATCAAGTAATGTAATCATGCAATGGAATAAAAATTCATCAATCAATCAATCAATCAATCAATCAATGTGAACCTAATAAAGCGCCCCTTCAAGCTATCTATCTACTCAGAGGCGCTCCCGGTCCGACTACGGCTCTAAAAATATACGAATTTCAATGAAGGATAAAATGCAGGCAAGGAATTTCTAGGCAGGAGACATAGGAGCCCATTCCAGATGGTTGGGCCAACCACAGAATAGGCCCAATGTTGCATCATTGTGGTATGAGTGAAAGGGACGACCAGGTCCCTATGGGCAGCAAAACAGAGTTGGCATCGGTCAATAGAGGCCTCAATTAGAGGCTCACAAAACTCCATTAGGTAAAATGGCACAGCATCGCAAAGGCAACACCAAAACAGGACAGAGACCCTGAATGCAATATGCTGGGGAAAGATAACCAGTGAAGGATGTCCTGCATATAAGCATATACATGATCCGACCTCGGGGTGCCCCTATCAAGAGCCCAGCTGAATGCAAAACTCGTTCCAACTTCCCAATCTGGCTTCAAGGAACGCCAGCATGTATAGAGGAGCAGTTGTCCAGGATAACATGACAGGATGATGTAATGGATATCACAATGGAACATTTGAACATCAGCTACATTTGAATAATGACTCTCACAGTGGTTGTTTGTTCAAATACCAACCGCTCCTGGAATGGGAAGCATCTGTCCAATCACTTCCACCGATTCTCTCTTCAGCCCAATCTCTTCTTCCAATTCACGCAGTGCAGTGCTCGTGTGTCCTTTATCAGCTTTATCAACCATTCCACCTGGAAAACTGCACAGCGTCATTGCAACACATTTTATCCATCACTTTTTCAAACTATTCATTAAAACTAAAATAAAACAAGTCAACAAATATGATATATTTCAGACCATCACTAAAAATAGCTTCTCAACTACAGAAAGGTTATTGCATCTCCTTACCCGTTAAGTTTTGCTAATGGTCACAGTTTTGCAGACTGAACAGTATTTTAAAATTCACAGAGCTGATGGTGTTTAATGTTATCCAATTCATTTTCCGAGAAACTGAGTGAGCTTTATGCCAAAAGGGAGTGTCAGAACAGGAGCCCAGGCATTTTGTATTATCTCAAAAATATTGTGGCTAGTAGCATTCACTGATGACCAATGCTGAGTATCATATGTTTGGCTAGGATAGTGATTAGTGACATTTCTTCTGGAACTTTATTTTTAAGCTTACCAAACTTCTCCCTTGTGAGTTGGAAGATGATTTGACCTCAATGTAAACAGTAAAGATGGTTGGCCGTCAACCAAACACAGAGGTATCAAAACAGCCGCTGGTTTCATATCGTTAACATTTTTACCATGAAGCCACGGGAGATTTTTAACGTCAATGTGCTTTTTACTTTGCAGAACGTTCCTGGCTCGCTCCAGCTTCGCTGAAGACAAAATGTCATTGAATGCGAGATCTGAAGTGTCACTTGAATAGGTGGATGTTTGTGAGACATTCCACGATTTACTAAATTCAAGACTGAGAGTTTGCTCAGCGAATGGACGGCATACGTGGGTGGCGACTGCTTCAGCTTGAATGAAGCTACATAAAAACTGTCGTTTATCAACAAATCGTGCAGTTCCAACAATGCCACGCAATGCCTTCAGTTGATGCCGAGCTAATAAAAACAATGATCGAGAGCAACTTTCAATATATAAAGACATGTCTAAAGTAACAACAATTAAATATAATCGTAAACTAATAAACTTATGAGCGACACCGTTCACAACAACACGTTGACCCCACTTTTCACCCAGTTACAGTAGACAGATTCTCTACTTTTTATCTTAGCATGCTTCAGAGCTGTAAATAAATAGAGTGAATGTCATTGATTTTGTAGCGCCATAGAACTACTAATTCTTTCTGAAACAAACTGATTTATATAAAACAAATGTTCAATTATTTTCCTCACAGCATTACTGTTTCTTGTTCCCGGTGGCGGTCTGCTAACCAGTTTATTGAATAAATGAGCATTAACAATTATTATTGAGCCCTAACGCACACTGTCATTTTACTTACTCTCTGAAATGAACATTATTTTCTCGCGAATGATAATCTCGCGATATCTCGTTGCCAAGCGGGATTTATGTCAACAAATCGTTCACTTACTACCTTAGTATAAAATTGTCGCGATAATTTTATTATTGCACACTATCTTTGCTGGGGACATATAAATTACTTTAGTGGTGAGCACAATTGTTTTATTGGGCTGCTAATACGCCACGTTTTTGTATCTAGTATGCAGAATCGGCTGAATCGCGCACATACCCATTCGACAATAATTTACACTACAGGTACTTGCATACCGTTGTAATTAGTTTTCAACTAATTCATTATTCATTATTCAGTAATTGTTAACTTCTAATTTAAGGTCAATAATTGCAGGTTGTTTGGGCTTACTTATGGTTTCGGGGACCGAAACCTAGGAATTATATTTGATCTTTTGGTCTGCTGCCATTGGTCATAACAAAATACTTCCGGTGCGTGATTGACACAAAGGATGAATTTTCGTACATGTATGAAAACTACGATAACCCTGACTCTAAGCGACCCTCGCAACTCCTAACCTGACCCTCACGACACATAACTATACGATATTATAGGTTTTTTAGAGTGCGCATGCGCTAAAGTTTGTACAGAGGTCTCCACACAAGCTGCTCCCATAATATTATGCATAAGTTGCGGTCCCCGAAACTATAAGCAAGCCGACATTCGTTTTGGGTTTCTGTATAGCTTTAATTGGTTTTATTTATTTTCAGATTGTCAGAAAGTGACCAGCTTGTTGTTGTGGGTGTTTTGATCTGTATTGGCCTGCAACATGCTGGCCCGGGTTATTCCAGCAAGATTCATCATTCTAATATTGCACCTGTTTCTGACTATCATCATATTATGGTCTAGAGTAAGTGATTGCTGTTCATGGCAGTCTTGTTTTATGATTCATAATATTATATTTTGAGTGCACAAATAGTACACATTCAGTGCATTTGTACAGGGCTGTTTACAATACTGAAAAAAGTATTGCAATACCAATACTTTCACTAATACTTTTCGATGAGCAAATTTCCTGTTTATTCGAACAAAACATGTGCTAAAGGAAAAGGAATATAACTGCAATGTTAATTTTACATACAATAAAGCAGCATACTTACAATTGTTATTTTCACATATCAAAGATCAATATAATTACAATAGTAATTTTTACAAAAAAATCAGAATACCTACAATTATTATGAAAATTATTATTTTCAAAATGTGTACTACACGATGGCCTCTCTTTCACCAGGCAGAAGACATTGGCTATATGCATATCAATAATAATATGGGTCACAACGATCACATATACATACACATACAAACACACGCACCCACACACACACGCATATTGCTATGCATATCATTTATAAATTCATTGAAGTACTTCTGCCTATACAGATGCCTCTCTATTTACCTGCCCGTGTGGAATAATGTCGTCTCCTTTCCATAGGGGCTAGATTGGTGTATTGGGCCTTAGTATTCAAGCCCAGGAAGAGCATGGAGATAACAGTTGGGTGGCTGTTTATACTGGACTACATCAAATGGTTAGCCTAGGCTATGTGGTATAAAATCTCAGATACTATACAGGTATAGAGAATATATTATATTTAAAATATTTCGACGTCTCTCTATTCACCTGATGTGTTTCGAAATTACAAACTCGATTACTCCGTGCTGGTGGACCTGAGATAATGCTTTAACACATGAGGGATCTGTAATTGCACCTTTGTTTCGCCTGTCTCATAGCTGTATGTATGCAATAGACGCTCTGCATGGTCGAAATGCTTGACATATATAACCCTTCCCTTTGCTTCCATGTGATATGCATAACAATATGCGTGTGTATTAGTGTGTTACTGTGTTTGTGTCTGTACGTGAATATGTGATCGTTGCGACTCATAATTATTTATTGATATGCAAATAGCCAACGTCTTTTGCTCGGACATTGTGCCTGGTGAAAGAGTGCCACTGAACCAATTGTCCGATTACTGACCGTGAGTGAATCTACAAGCAATGACCCAGCTGCCAAACCTCTTGCTTGGTAAAGGTCCATTATGATTGGCAGGTTGGAGACGCCCCCCTCTGAAATTCTCTCTGCAGAATCCAAAACTGTCCATTAGGCAAATATTTCAAGTGGAAGAGAAATATTATAATATTTTATTATGGCGAAAAAAAGTATTGGTATCGCGTATTGCTGGCTAAAAATACAGACCACAAAAAACTATCGCGATACACGCTGCGATACAGACCACAAAAAACTATCGCGATACACGCTGCGATACAGACCACAAAAAACTATCGCAATACACGCTGCGATACTGCAAAAAGATCGCCGATACCAAAGTATCGCGATACTTTATCGCGATATTAACAACCCTGCCTATGTAGCATGTGGCTATTAATTCACTGCTGTAATCAACGGTTGTAGAGTACTCTAAGGCATGGTACTGCTTTATCTGTGCCATATAAGTCATGTGTTGGGTCAACAAGGCATAGCAGCTGCACCATGAGGGGATTAAGGTCAGGATCATTTGATATAGCCATGTTTGTTGGACCTATTTAAATTTACTCATATGCTGATGCCGCTGCCTCTTACAAGCATAATGTCAGGGTCTGCATGTCCTTTTTAAATTTCCAAAACCTAAGTTTTGCTGAGGTTACTGGAAATGTAAAATTGATTACCTCTGAACATTTGTATGATTTTGTTAGTTAACTTGTGATGTGGCTATTCAGCCCCCAGCTAGTCCCAGGACATAGCACTGCCTGCCAATAGTCTTAAACTGTAGTTAGAAAAATATGACTTGTAAGATTGAATAATAAGTTTTTTTCTTTTGTTGGGTTGTCTGTTGGATGCAGAGGTTTTGCTAACAGTGATGCTGACACTCTACAGCACTGTCTGTATGTTTTGTTTAGAGCCAAAACATAAATGCGTGTATGTAT
Organism: Bimastos eiseni; assembly: GCA_959347315.1. Taxonomy (NCBI): domain Eukaryota; kingdom Metazoa; phylum Annelida; class Clitellata; order Crassiclitellata; family Lumbricidae; genus Bimastos; species Bimastos eiseni. The sequence continues at coordinate 24,377,828 of OY365815.1, read as the reverse complement.
GGTAAATACTCACAAAGCCATTACAACACTCTTGACGTCCAGTAAGTTTGTGTTTCATTCCTTTCATCTATGAAATGCTTGACCACAATCTGTTTCAGCTTTATATTGTGGCCTCTGGATTAATCAACAACACAAAACCATTGTGAAGTCTTATTTATATTATATCTTCCAAAGCCATAATAAATAACCATAGATTAATAAACTATATGTGACAGAACCTCCATGTAGGAGTTGATTTAGTTTAACCAATAACCACACTGTGTAATAACAAGGATCATAAGCGTCGCCCTTCTCCTTCATCCATACTTGGGACTGGCACTACCAGAGAACAATGGTGGAGTTTATGCTCCACGTGTGGAGGTCCTCTCATATTTATTGTAGCACGACAGCTTTGATAATTTTAAATGATTATGTACTTTGAAATAATGTTCCTAGGTTTGCAATAACCCTTACCCCTCCAATTATTATGCTAAGCGCATTAAATTTGGCTGCTCATAGCGGCCTCAGGAATGGTAAGGGTTGATATATATCTGTACGATCAGTATAGTGTACATTTGTTTTGTAAAGCATTCTGTGATTGTTGATTTGAAGTGCATTATGTTCTCTTCCTCTTGAACCACTTATAAAGCCTGCATCTTGTCATGTAAAAGATGCTTTGCAACTCTTAGGTTACTCAATAATTGCCATTGTGATAATACATTTTTTTCATTGTTTGTGTGGCTCTTTGAGTCGATGTGATTCAAATGATGATGCATAATGATGTTTTTCAGTGAATTTTTTGTTCTTTCAGACTGATTATTGGTGCTTCAATTTCGTTCTGTTTGTTTGCTTTGGAATTTGGTGGTTTTCTGAGCGCCCTCTCAATCACCTTTCACTGGCAGAATGTCATCTGTATCCTTACTTACTTTTGGATAGTAAAATATATCTGTTCATCTTATGTAGTGATATGATATTAAATATGTGATTGCTTATGATATTTTAAGACATCGAACAATGCTATCTGTATTCACATTATATTACATCAAATGGAACTGTAGTTAAAAAAAATAGTTTTTGATATCATATCTTTGTTATCAATTAAACAATGATTTTGTTATATGAATTTAGTTGCTGTTGATACAAAGAAGGAATTAATTATTATTATTAGGCAATTAGGGCAATCACTAGACACTGATATCTAATGTCCCAAGATATATTATTTGTCATTTACTAGGCACTGATATCCACTTTCCCGAGATATATTATTCGTCATTTACTAGGCACTGATATCCAATGTCCCAAGATATATTATATGTCATTTACTAGACACTGATATCCAATGTCCCAAGATATATTATTTGTCATTTACTAGACACTGATATCCAATGTCCCAAGATATATTATTTGTTAGCGTTTTTCTTGTAATAATTTATATTACTTGCTTTCATTAAGTTGTGCATGATGTGTAAAATGCGATGATCCTTAATGCTGTTTTCCTTTAGCTGTGGTGACGCATGCAGCAGGTATCATAGTCCTGTCCTTCTACCTGTTTGACGTCTGGTGTTCCAACTGTTACTGGTATGTCTTCGGCTTCTGCTGTGTCATTCCGGGACTCACAGAACTCGCTGTCTGGATTATGCGACTCATCATGATGCGACACACGTGACACGAGTTATTAACAGAGCACAGCGTGGCTGAAATGACATTCTATGGCAATTGAAGAAGCAGGCATTGTGGCCTACCAAGAGACACATCAATTACTATTTAAGGCCATCTCTACCCAATAGGCATTATACTAAGTGTCTGGATAACTAGCAGTGTGTTGTCAACGACAATCTGTTCAGCAACTTGTACCACCTATTTCGTAGTTGACGGCCAGTGAAGTTTTGTACAGTTACTGTAGCTAGATGGAATGAACCATATATATACAAAAGGCTTATTGGATTAACGAAGAACAGAAATGATGTGTGTACACCTTTTGCACAAAACGTATAATTGTACATCGTGAATGTGTATGTACAATAATTGTACATGCATTATTAGTGGGTATATATTTGTATAGTAATATATATCTAAAAACTGGAGTTTTCATTTTACTCAAAAAGATTTATCATTTTACTCAATTGTTGAATGTGTGTACATAAGTACAGTTACTTATAGTAAGTACATTGCTACTTTTAAATAAGTATATATACTTTGGCCTTGTGCATGAACTGCTGGTTACTGGTTAGTATTAATTCAAACTTCTGATTTCCTGATCGAGTGATAATAATAAATATTATGGATATATATATTTATGAATATATGTATATATATGCATAATGGAACTTGCTACATGACTTCACAGAGACACATCTTTGTAAAACTACCATTCTTGTTGAACTGCATTAGATAAATTTACAGATTGATTGCTATTTTATGCTCAAATCTCTGTATCTAAAACACAACCATGCACAATGGATTTATATTGTTGTATTTAAGTCACTACTTATTAAATCACTTACTTAATAAATATTGTGTATATATATATTTAAGTAAATAAAACCTGGAGAAGTCATGAAGAGACCAAATATTGTACAGCTGTAGCTAGGTTAATGATGATTTAATAACACAAATTTCGTTCACATATTAAGATGTTGATATATGTTGTCTTTTAAATTGTTTTCTGCTGTACTACTTGCCAATCAAAGACCAATATAGATTCCTTACTTTGCAATCAAGGTTTGGTAAGTCTTGCTAAGATAATCCAGCTTTCTTGAGTCTGCAAATGAGCAGCCAGTAGATGAAACAGACGAAGCTGTTTATCTATAATTCTGGGCCGTTGTCCATAGACAAAAAAAGAAAGGCACAGATGGAGCAGTTGTAAATGTTTAATTTCTAGTATCACTCTCGTATGCTGATAGTAGCTTATTGCAGATATAAATTTTAACTCATCAATTTAGTGAAAAACGAGCTAAGGCAAGGATATAAAGTGTAAATTTATATTAACTTGTCTATAAATGCGCTACTAAATGGTTAGTATTGATCGCGGAATCAACCTTCAACCCGGAAGCGGCACATATGAGAGGCTGAAGCAGAGAGATACGGAGAAAGATAACTGAGTACAAAATGGCTAAAGCTAAGCGTGTTCTGGACGATTGGCTTGCTAAGCTGGACAGCATTCTACATGAAACGAATTCTGTAACAAGCGTTTTCGAGAAGCTTGAATCGAAAACTGGCGTCAAGCGTCTGCATCTGGCGCTAGGTGGGTGCAATAAATTTGTTCAGCCTGGTTACGTGGCAAAGGAGCCTGCGTCAAACGTAGTGGGCTCGTTATACTTTCACCCCGTGTTTATGCATTACACTATCACCCCGGCAACGGTCAAAATCCTAGTAATGTATATTAATTTTGTATAATGCGTGTATTTTACTGTGAGTCATGTATGAGGATGCGTTTTGCTCTAGAAAAATTAATTGATTAGCTATAAGTTGAATTGTTTTTCTGCAGGTTTGATTACCTTTTTTATGGTGTATCTCATGTTTGGATATGGAGCAAATTTCCTCTGCTGTTTCATGGGATTTCTGTATCCAGCATATGCATCGTAAGTGCTTTACTTTATAAGTCAAGATGTGTTGCGTTTTAATTATATTTAATTAGCTATAATAAAAGTGAAAACTGGGTGCTATGTTTAAACAGAGAGCATAGAATGCTCAAATATCTTATTTTATTTGGACATATATGTTTTGCAACCTTCTTATCAATTACGAATTAATTCGACTTGAAAAAAATTAGAAAAGCTGTAATGTTCAAAGAGATTGGGCTGTTTCAACCATTCTGCCTATGGCTATCTGTCTATCTCTCTCTCTATTTGTCTGTCCGTTAAGTAAAAGCCAAAATGAAATATTTGCATTTGCCACTGTTTGACTAGTCTTGCTAATGGAAGCTGTTTTCTTTCCTCAAGCCCTTTGCTACTTTTCTAAAACAATAAGTATGTACATACAATAAATGTGGTTTTGTTTTGGCTGAATATCATTTTTTCATTTGACCTATTTTCATTTCAGTTTTTGTTTTATATGTTACAGTTTATTTAAGTTTCAGTTATAGTTTTTGTTTATGATAGTGTCCAATTTTTTTTCAATTGCTGTTTTCATTTTATTTAACAACAACAAAGCACTACTGTACACTATGTTCGGTTGCTATACTGTTTCTTTGGTTTTCATTGCAGAATAAAGGCAATTGAGTCGAAGGAGAAGGACGATGATACTAAATGGTTGACCTACTGGGTCGTCTACAGTCTGTTCCTGTTGATTGAATTCTTTGCAGATATTTTTCTCTTCTGGGTTCCACTCTACCATTTTCTTAAGGTGCATACTTCAATTTATGGAAGCTTTTTGATGAATTTTATATTCATTATTTTTTTTCCTGTTCTGTGCTCTCCTTATTATAATACTTGCACACTTCAGCACAATGATAATAATAATGATAGCAACAATCTTTTTGGCATCATAGCACAGCCATGGCGTTCTAGCAGAGGCACCTACACAAAAATCATGATGTCCAAACAGATGGGTCTTGAGGTTAGTCTTGAAGAACTGAACTGAGTCAACTGAATATGTGATGGCTGAGTCAAATTGTCCAGTCCTTGTGTGCATGACAGATATGCATATGACCAATTATTCTGACGGTTTTTGTCCATGTGACTGATAATGAATATGACAGATTATTCTGAAACTATGGCAAAATGCTGAACTGGCAGTTTCCTGCATTGGTGTTGATTTCTTTACAAAGCCTAGGGTCACATGATTAACTTGTTCTGTGGAAGAACATGAGATTATTGTGTTTAAGAGGTTCCCAAAGGGTGGGAAGGAAATCTAGGCATGTAGTTTTGTAATTGCAGTGTTTCGTTATGAGGCTTTATATCGTCTTTGGAGCCTTTCAAAAAGCATCATTCTGTGATCCTTAAATTCTGGAAGATTATCGTTTTCTAGTAGAAAAGCATTTTAAATTTATTGCCTTTGTTGCTTTAGTGCTTGTTCCTGTTTTACTGCATGGCACCAGCCTCGTGGAATGGCTCAGTCTCGATTTACTACAAGATTATTCGCCCATTCTTCCTTAAACATGAGCGAACCATTGACAGTGGAATTGAGAAGGTCTCTGAGGCTGGTCTGACAATATTTCAGGAAGGTAATAGCAAAACAAGCATTTACAATGAGTTGGAATACTGTATGAATTCCTTCTAGATTTCTAAGTGCAGGAATTTTGTGATGGTTAAGTGAATCTGTTGATAAGTTTATAAGAGGATTTATGTTCATATAACCTGTAAGTGATGGTCATTTCTACATTGGTGCAGAGCAACTGTGCATGATGGGCTCACTCGAGATCTTTACACAGTGGCTGTCTCAGGAAGACTTGAATCCATACACCAATTTGGTGCCATGCCCAGGGCTGCCAAAAAAATTCTAAACCCATAGGAAGAGCAGTCACAGAAATCTGGGCCCCTTGGCAAGGCGATCATGGGTCTTTAAACTATCTTTAGGCTCAATGAAAAAATTGAATATGGGTTGGTTCCATCCCCAAAAAAATCGAGTTCCTGTGCATTTTCCCCTCTAACCCCTCCTCTCTGCGGGCCCGATCATGTCACATACATATTGCTGCATTATCTATCATGTTTAAGAATTTATAACCAATGTTTGAAAGTGCAGATGTGCTTATAAAGAGAAGTAACTAGAGAAATATCTTAGTGAGCCTTTCTGCCAGCACAGAGGAATTATTTAAAAATAAACTGACCGTGAAGTTAAGCAAATTAGAATAGCCAAGCCAATTAGCACTTTGACGATGAGCTGCGATGGTTTAATATTCTTTTTGTCAAAGTGTTGTAACTGTACCATGCAAATTATTTTGCATTCTTTTGATGTTTTCAATGCTAATATGTACAATTCATATGTTTTAAGTATATGTGTATTTCTAATAAATTTTGAATGTGGAAATTGTAGCTAAAGAAATGTCTGATCAAGTGGCATCAGATGCTGCAAAGAAGCAATTTGCAGACAAGATCGATTAATTCGTCTGTTGGTGATCTCTGGTCATAGAGGGAGGCAGTGTTTTGTAATTACCAAACCGTGCTATGTTGTTTTTTCTTATCATGACTAATCGTTTATCATTGTATCGTGTTCTTTCAACCACCTTACTTTTGCTCTTGTAAGCTATGAAAGTCTGTGAGTCTACGGAGAAATGTTGTTTTGTTGAGTATGACATTGTTATCTATGCTCTTCTTGTTCCGCTAGTCTTCTCGTTATGCTATTGTGAATCGACTTGAACGTTCTGCAGTAGCATTTTCAATTATGTGTATCGTATTTATACTTTGCATTTGCCGTCATATTTTTGATTATGATGTGGCATTTAACAATAGCGTATATATATATATATATATATATATATATATATATATATATATATATATTAAATTAAATAAAAAAATAAATATATATACAAATCTGCTGCCTGTTTGGACATGTGGCTGTTTTTGTCACAATCATTCTCAACTACTCATTTCTCACAAGTAATCACTTACCATTGCTAGTGATTGAACCTTATCGTTGCATCATATTGTTGAGAATTTATTGTGAAACCATTTTAAGTCATGGAAAACGTTGTCTTGTTGTTGAAGCACACAACCTCTAGACCAGGCCTGTGACATTTATTTTTGATAAAGGCATTCAGTAAGTAAACAATTGTTTTACCTTGGGTCCTGGAAATGTTCCAAATCGCACATTTTTGACAAAGTTGCATTTGCAATTTGCATACCTTGTCAGGTTGTGACTTTAAATTTGAGCCCAAAAGTTGCCACATAGTGCTTGAATGAAGAACTATCTTTGTTGTACATGTAATTTAGAATGCATATAAGGAAGTTTTTGCTCATATTTATTGTCTCAGGTTAAAGTCTTTGCAGTCAGATTTTTAGGTCAGGAATGCTGACGAACATCTGCAGGAACTTGCTTTTGAACTGGCATTACCATTATGCATTCCTGAAATGTTTTACCAAGTCTAGTCAATCTTGTTTATGGTAGTCGCGTGTTCTGAAACGTATTGATCCTTGTTCTGTGAATGTAGAAAAAGTTTAGTATTTGGTGAATAATTATGACTCAAAAATCATGTGTTCAAGCAATGATTGTATTGTACTGGTTTTGAGAAGCTCGTAAGGACATTATACATACATACATACATAGATGACTACATGGTAAAGAGCCAAGCTATGGATGTTTCTTCCATTTCAGATTTTAACATATTGCTTTAAGTACATTTGCTATAATAAAAAGATTTGTACATTTCTTTATTTTTTTTACATTTAACCTATTTCTCTTGATACAGTTAAGAAATCCAAGTTTGCTGATCAGTGCTTTACATGTAGGTCGCATTTTGTGATTTATATTGATGTTTTTGATAACTGGCTTTTTGCTAAAGGCTTAGGGAGGGGTTATTTTTTTTTCATTTAAAATGCATGCATAGTTTTTTGCTGGTCTGGTGGAACATAAAGCTTGTCAAGTGCAGTTAGTTTGTGCTACAATCGAGTGCTGTTTCATTAAACATGACAAGCTATCAAAATAAAGTGTGAATGATCTAATTTGGAGCCTTGCTCTAAAATATGTGAGATACTGAAGTATTTTCAATTTGTTGCTCAGAAATTTATGCTTGGTAACATGTATAGTGATTGATTCTGATTTTTCTGGATGTCTGCGCTGGCTGATTAACTCACCGAGTACTAGGAAAGATAGTTCGCATACAGATTACGACTATATTTAATGGATTTATCTTGGGGAAGCACAGTTTGTGTGAGGATCACAAATGTTGTGGCTCTTATATCAGTAGTATTAGGTGTAGCATTTGACCCGATAAATTAATTGAAATTAAGCAGGATTGTGGCTATGCAAATGCATGCATAAATATAGTTTCTATTTAAGATATATAATTATATTCGTTGTGTGTATGTGTGTGGGTATATGTTGTTGTAAGACCATATGAATGGACATTTCCTGATTGTGATTTTGTTGATGTGTTTCCTAGTCGGTAAATTTGATGTAATTTTTTCCATTGTGATTCATTTACATTCTCTTGCTAAATTTCTCAAGCGGTGTTGGTGCTGGGAGGGTTTTCATCGTCCTATGAATGACACTCTTTAAGTGATTATTTATAAAGACATTATTTATGAAAACAGGTCGTGAAGTTAACACGGTGTTGCGTTTTGTTCACTTGTCGTTGAAATTAACATCTGCGTAAATGGAGTTAACTAGGCATCAGTTTCCATGTGTTGCAGACCCTTTGACATTTGCTATATTGCTTGTTTAACATACATACATACATACATACACACACACATACATACACACACATATACATACACACACATATACATACATATGCAGTTATGCATATTAGTATGGCTGAGGCTTTAGTGGTGAAATGAGTGGATTCAACTGGCCTTGCTGTAAAAACCTCTGAATTTTTCTTGGGAATGATCGATAATGTAGCGGTTAGCATGCCTGACTGTCAATTGAGAGGTAGAGGTTCAAATCCTTGCCGTGGCAGAAATATGGTTCAAGATTTCTGCTCAACCTGGTCAAATTTGCTATAAAGTGTATACTGTTGCCATCTTGAACTTGATTTCTGCTCAGTTTTGACATCAGTTAAGTTGAAATGATGTGAACTGTTGGTTTGGTTACAGGGCTCATCACTTCACAGAATTTAACTACCCTCCTCTATCTTCTATCTGATATACATGTATTTAGCCGCTGACAAGCATATCATGCATCAAACTGCTCTTTTCGGTGTTTCCTCAGCCTTTGACATGACAGACCATAAAATTTTACTTCATCGTCAACAAAGACATCTTGCGGACTTGTTAGTTCCCCTATGATGTGATCTTTCCTTGTCTGATTGTCTGATGATCATTTCTGTTTACTCTAGATTAGAATTCCGTAGTTCCCTGTTTGGAGTGTAAGCTTGCTTCAGAGATGAGTCTTTGGTCTTCTGTTTATTTTAATCACTGCTGATATTCATTCCCTTCTCCCAAATCGTTCGGCCATCTTTAATGTCCAAGCGTAGGCCTATGTTCATGGAGTTCCTTGATAAACTCCTTAACAATCAAATGATTGCTCCTTGCAAATATCTCCGTCAATGGATGTCATATAAATTAGACCGTTCTGTAGGATATATGGTGTGTTAAGCGTACGCACGCAGGTACGGGAGGGCCACAAAATACATGTGCGTAAAGACGACGCAGGGTTTCTGCGTACTTGATTCTGGTTGACACGAGCGGCTCGATCTTTGTAGACGATCCAGAGGGATTAGGCCCTCTGCCCTTGGGGTCAGAAATTCAGAATAGACCTGAGATTGAAAGAAGCATGATAGACTACTGTGTGCCCGACTGAGGGAAGTGACCTGCGTATTCGGGTAATTGGAATCCGTAATCTTCTTCGTCTACTTAGAGCTACGTGATCTATTTGTATATCTTCTGTGGCTGCCCAATACCGCGCTTATAAGCCTGCTAGCCCATTGTTTTGAAACGATATTCTTTCGCCGATTTGCTCTTTGATTTTAACTGGGGTTCTTCAGGTTCTGCCCGTATTCTTAAGACCTTTTTCCGCAGGGTTTTTCGCCTCTATTTAGGGTGTACTGTGAGAGGCGCTATAGAAATAAGACAATACAATACAATAGGGACCTACACTACCATCGCACTGTTCGCATACTACTTGTCTGCCACTTGTACTATTGGGTCAGACACAAGGAGCCCACGCTTGCGACCACTCCATGGTTGAAAACCAATGCACTGCACTAAATTATGTCTAGATCATCATGCTTTGTAGACATTTAAGCGGTTATAAAACGACAGAGACATTTTGATAAGCAACTGAGGACAAGCGATGATAATTTACAGGTCGCAAGCGTGTTGTAATAATAATAATAATTATTATTAAGTTCTCATTTTAAAAATTCAGTTGCTACTCGACACCTCGAATTGGATGCGTAGTCTCTGGTGCAATCGCCGTCAGAAAATTCAGCGCTCACGGTTGTAAAATTACTTAATTTCTCATAAAATATGTTGTTTCAAGTTTTCCAGTTGTAACAGGTAACAGCTTCGTTTAGACTGGCTAATAATTGTATTTCGATTTCAAAATACGCAACATGGGTCAGTTTTTAACGGGTGTGTTTTAAAATTCTTTTGTGGCTATCAACGCAGAGTAGCTGCGTAGCCTACCTGTATTGCTGAGCTGTCCGGAAGGAAATGATGAGCCGTGAAAAGGCGTTGAGTTCAGTGACGCGTGTCGAAGAATGGCTTGTTTTTGTTGCATAGTTTAACCAGAGAACGAGAAACAAGCAGTTCTTCATTTGCGTGTACAGCCCTGTAACCGACCCAGTTGCAGTTTGTTTCATATTTATAGGTAGTAGTGAGTTTTTGGCATTCGAGCAAGGCTGTACGAGTTTAAAATTGCTTTCTCTAATCACGGTAGGCTTGTTTTGATTAGTGTCAGATGGTAGGCCTATTGTGGTGCAGTAAATGAGAGCAATGATGTTTGTTTTTTCTTTCACGTTATTTCAACTTATTTGTGGGTAGCATAATAGTTTTGGTTTGCCTTAACATGGTTACCTGGTATCAGAACAATGCTCCCCATGTGACAGCAAATTGTTATTTTCATGTGGCAAACCAGCTAGTAATGTGAACAAACACATACATAGACAGATAGGTCCCCATGTCAGCCTAGGGGTGTACATGTATGTGAATATACAGCCGCAATAAATTAGTCTTATAACTGAAATGACTTTTCATGCTTCAGTAAAAGAATACTTCAGTGTGTGAATCTTTCCCTATTACAGTGTGTTTGAAAAGGCATGCAATGACGTATCTGCAGCTTAATCTAGTTGAATTAAGTAATCATTTTGACACCAATCTGTATACTGCTATTTAGATGCAGAATAAACAGGAAAAGGGTAATACAAAAGATATAATGTAACACTGTAAGGTAGTTCTGGCTGATATGATAGTATTTTGAAGTTCATGTGAGCTTTACCACATGTCAATTTAAGGATGTAGAATTTTATAAGATGTCCTGAAGAATTCACCCGAGAAGTAATCGTAGATTTGTTTTGTAGACTTTCCTGATAGTATGGTGTCCATTCGGCATTCGAATCGGCTTACTATGAGATGTGTTGCTCTAGTATTGGTCTGTCTTCTCTGCCACATGCTGTTAACTGACTGTGGTCCTATTCGGAAAAAGAAATCTAAATCCAAGAGTGTTTCTGTCACAGCGAGTCATGGAATGAGAGATTCTACGCTAAATCAATCGCCAAATGTCAATCAATCATCAAATGTTGATCAATCATCGAATGTCAACGCAGGAGTCAATGCTGACAATCTACAAGAAGTTAGGGCAAATAAGAATGTTGTCCACTTTGGCCAGATCGACTCTGCTGGAAAACAAGTTGCTTCTGACAATGTAGACGATGCAGGAAATGGAGGAGCTGCTGCTGGGAATGGTCCAGTGCCAGGAGTGCTTACACCTCATCGGTCTGTTGGGGATGGTGGTAAGATTGGGGATGGTAGGAAGACTGAGGATGGTGGGAAGGTTGAGGATGGTGAAAAGGTTTGGGATGGTGGGAAGGCTGGGGATGGTGAGCAGATTGGGGATGGTAGGAAGACTGTGGATGGTGGGAAGGCTGGGGATGGTGAAAAGGTTTGGGATGGTGGGAAGGCTGGGGATGGTGAGCAGATTGGGGATGGTAGGAAGACTGTGGATGGTGGGAAGGCTGGGGATGGTGAAAAGGTTTGGGATGGTGGGAAGGCTGGGGATGGTGAGCAGATTGGGGATGGTAGGAAGACTGTGGATGGTGGGAAGGCTGGGGATGGTGAAAAGGTTTGGGATGGTGGGAAGGCTGGGGATGGTGAGCAGATTGGGGATGGTAGGAAGACTGTGGATGGTGGGAAGGCTGGGGATGGTGAAAAGGTTTGGGATGGTGGGAAGGCTGGGGATGGTGAGCAGATTGGGGATGGTAGGAAGACTGTGGATGGTGGGAAGGCTGGGGATGGTGAAAAGGTTTGGGATGGTGGGAAGGCTGGGGATGGTGAGCAGATTGGGGATGGTAGGAAGACTGTGGATGGTGGGAAGGCTGGGGATGGTGAGCAGATTGGGGATGGTAGGAAGACTGAGGATGGTGAAAAGGTTTGGGATGGTGGGAAGGCTGGGGACAGTGCGAACACTGGGGTGCTGATTGGGGATGGTGGAAAGGTTTGGGATGGTGGGAACGTTGGGGATGGTGGGAAGGGTTTGGATGGCGGGAAGGTTGGGCAGTTGCCAGCTGTCCTGGCCATTCCTAAGTCATCTAAGCTAAACACAAAATCAGTAGGAAACGGAGATGAGGAAAAGCGACGTGAAGAGCAGGGATTGGCGGTCGGAGTGGGTGGGATGAACCGGGAGATCTCAACAACTCCAGCACCAGTAGTATACCACGATGGACCGGATGATTCCCTGTACGTAGGTGCGGCCGATCGAGAGCACTCTCCGGAAGGCAGGCAGAAAGCGCAGTCACAGAATGAGGCTCCAGTTAATGATCTCTCAGATGCTGACCAAATAAGAGGTGATGGGTTTCCGGGGAATCCCGCATTGCAACAGCCTCCACCGCAGGCGAGAGAACCACCTGATCAATTTCGAGATAAAAAAATCCAGCTCGGTCCGGTGAAGCCCGACCGTGATGCTCCTGTTTTGCAAGCACCTGGGCAGCAATCAGCCCCACTGGGAAGTGATGAAATCAAACTGAAAGCAGCAACCCTGGAACCACCATCAGCTGCCGAAGCTTCGAATGATGAACAAAGGATAAAAGACCACGTTCTGAAGTTCAGCAAGCAGAAGAGTGAGGAGAAGCAGTCAGAGAAGTTGGATGACATCAATCCGCCAGACCACATGGAGGGATTCCGACTAGAACGGGACGGACATCTCAACCGCGATTACAAGAAAGAGATATTCCTTGGTCATCACGAGGAATTCGAGTGGACTGACGAAGAGAAGGTTTCCGGAAAGCTTAAAGTTATCTTCCGCCGGTAAGAATCATACACTAGTAGAATTGAGAAGATTGTTGATTGAGGATGTTTTATTACCAGAGTACAAATGTTTGGTTTTTGATTGTCTTTTCATAAATATTAGTTTTCACAAGTATACCATACATACCATCCTTGCTTTCAGTTGGATGCTTTTCTTAAATGTTGAATATGAACTTACGGAATACTTCTGGTGATGTGATAATAAGCCAACTAACTGCAGAACTAACTAGCTTTAGTGATTGCAATCTAATAAATTGTTCTTGGCAACATCAGTAAATTCTTATATTTAGAATATGCGTGAAAGTTGTGGTTGACAATGCTTTGATATTTTGCAAAGTCTTTGAATTTATTATTTATATCGGCAACTTTTGTGACACCAGACAGGGAATTTTTGTCCTGTAGTTGAGTTGTCAAATTATATTTGCACTTTGTCTTAAAGATCCTTTCACCATGGAGTCAAAAGAATTACAGTTCGTTGGTTCTGATCGTTGAACTTCTAAGTTTTGTATTATTGCAGCTTGCTACGTATTAATCGGATTTGAAATTTCTTGAAATTTGATATCACCGTTCTTCCAACATCTTTTGCTCAGAAGTGCACACGCCTCGACGGTGCGACTGCTGTTGTACTGCAGAGCAATTGTGTGCGAAGGACTTGCTCAAGGTCCCTACACAGTGACTGACACCTCGGACGAGGGTCGAACCTGCCCACTCAGCGCACACTGAGCATTACGGGCCAACCGCTCTAACCAATCAGCCACCGTGCCACACAACGGATGTCAGATGTAAACCTACATTTGATCTACTTGTGATCATACTGTACTTGCAGACTTAAATCTTCTAACTTTTGAAAATTGTACAGCTGTGAATGATATTATTAGTATCGGTTTAAATCCAGCATTATTATTTTTGAGAAACATTGCATTTCAAGAGATCATAGTTGTGACTCTGCTGTTCTATGATATTTATGACTTGGTTGAGTTTGATTGTTCCTAATGTAAAAATAAAATTGTTGCTGTTGAGAGGAAAGAGATGTTACAGTCAGTGAACTAAAGCGAGAATTTCTTTCTCAGGGTGGATACGGATAAAGATGACAACATAGATGCCAAAGAGATCGAGATGTGGATTATGAAGAATGTCAAGGTTCATCTCGACGACGCCATCAAAGACAACGCGAAGGTCTTCAAGCATCTCGATGCAGACAAAGATGGTAAAGTAGCATGCTACAGAACATTTCTGATAATATAAATGCCTTGTGTTGGTGTAGTGTTGTAATGCTTTGATGACGAGGGCATGACTGGGAAATATGAACAGCTCATTGTTATAGCGTTAAACAATGGCATTTAACACACTGGAGTGTGTGGACAGAGCTGAAATGGTAGCAATTTTTCTTCATTCCAGTTGTTTTGTATCTGACCATTTATAAAGCACTTCTCACAGCATAGGCCTTCAGAAGCACTCCTAGTGAGGTGTTCCCCAGGATAAGGATGGTTTTGAAATGGGAGAAAGAGGTCAGGTGCCATCAGAGAAGTTGGTAGGAAGTCCGTCCATTCCATAGAGAGAGACCAATTGCAGAGAAGGGATCAGTGATGTGGCAGAAAAGGGACAGGAAATTTTACGAGAAAGAGAATTTTGGGGTAAGACCAGGTTGAGATTTTTTTAGATTTAGATGCATAGATTAGATTAGAATTGATTTGGTGTATAAATTAGATTAGTGTAAATAACTATGTGGTTTAGGAATTGATCAGAATATAATCGATTACTAATTAGTTTAATTAATTTGTTAGATGAGTGTTGGTTACTGATTCCGTTTTAATAAATGCATTATGGTATATACATACATTGTAGCAGTATATATATGTATATATATGCTTTGTATGCACACAAGCATGTACACATTACCATATATATATATATATATATATATCAAGTTTTATGTTAACTCATGCTGATATAAAATTTCCAGGGTACGTGTCATGGTTTGAGTTTTTCTCGCATTTCCTCGTCGCAAAGGGATACGTTCATTCAGCGAAGAATGTGCCAAAGAATGAGTCAGCCATCAAACTTGAAACTGATGGTTCGTTTGACAGTATATTTTACAGAAAAATGTTTCTCTTTCAAAGGAATGGAATGTGGTTTAATTTAGCACCTATTCGACTGTTGTATTCAGTTATTGGCAGTCATTGTCGCGTATCATGTTTATGGTAAACACAGACTCTTTCAGAGACGTTGACTGACGGGTGTGGCCCCTCCTAGATTTTCAGGCATCCTTGATTGTATGAAAATTTGGAGAAGCCTATAATTATGCAGAGTAAACATGAAACTTTACACCGGTTTATGTCTGTGTAAATTTTGCTCTCAACTGCTCTCCGAGAGGAAGGTAAGGATAGGTAACCTGAAGGTGCGGGCCTAATGCAATCGCAGGGCACAAATTCCCTTACAAAAACACATGACACAAAGAGTAAGATGGTGCTATTTGCATAAGGGACAACTAACTATTTGTCAGTTATGGAAGTTGAGGGATTTGAAGTGACAAAGAGACCATATGCAGTACATTAAACCTTAAGAATTTTTTCAATACAGATTCTAACATTGCACAGTCTGGACATGAGTGTCTACTTTCAATTGTGTCCTTGTTTTAACAAAAACCTTTTTTGACGTGGTACATGGAAGGTACTATAAGGAGAGTTTAGTGAGACAATTATAAAAGTGTAGTTACTTTTTATGCTCAGTCAATATTTAAAAAACGCAATTTGATGTTGTGTGAAAATAGAAATGGGTAAAACACCTGGTTAGATACACAGCAGCAACATTAATACATATTTTGGACATCTTATGGTGTTCCTAAGAAGCCCACATTTTGACGGCATCATGTGGTTCCCATGTGTGGTAGGTCATATTAGGCCTATATGGGAATACTGCATTACATGGGCTTCATATTGTAATTGAACATTGTGGCCATTTGAAGAGCAGACTAATCAGAGATGCCACCATGTTAACTTACACGATGTTAAATGTTAGCCTATACAATGTTAAAATTAATGTTAGCCTAGATATGATGTTAAACGTTAGTCTATGTGATGTTAATTTACGTACGGGCTGTTATCATTTAGCAAAACAATTATTAATAGAGTAATAATGATTATTATGAAATGTTGTTCTGGTTTATGTTAGACAGTGAGCATATTCTCAAGTACAAATACCGTTGGGCGGATGCAGATGAAGAACCAAAAGATTTGAAGCTGAACATAGATGAGATGATGAACTTCCGTCACCCAGAGCAGAGCAAGATGTCAATTGAGCGACTCATTGCGGACTTGATCGACAGCGTTGGTCTGTATAAACATGCAGATCTTAGCAAGAATGTTTATTTTCCTGTATAAATTATAAGCATAGCCATTTGTTGATTTATTAGAGATGATGGTGAGGATGATATGATGACTGTGATGATGTTTTATGGGAAATTGTAAACAACACTGATATCGTGCCGCACAACGGCATCCACGAAGGTATTTATGTTAGGGAACGTTAATTTTTATAGATCTACTAAAATTTCTTTCATGCAACTGCTGTGATCAATAAATAGGATTTTGTAGATTTTTTATTTATGATATATAGATACATGGATACATATATACATGTAGATATATAGATGGATGGACAGATACAGATACGTATAGTGTTTTATGGGAAATTCTAAACAACACTAGAGCAGTTTTACCATGCACGGTTTGCCATTGGTTTTTACAATGGTAATGACCCCTTTGTAACACGACTCTTTCAGGATTGGACCTTAGAATTGGGTGTTTGGGTCATCTCTTGTTACTGCTGCACAAACAGCAGTTCAACAACTCTACGTTACAACTCAACTTCTACGTTATGGTTCACATGTCACATCAGTGGATTATGCATCCTATATGTTCACCAACCACTTTTGAGTCATTCAAGTCTAGATTTAAGTCATACTACTTCGGAAAAAACGTAGCTATGACTTAGCGCTGTGTTGTCGTGTTGTAGCGACATGTGCCATGTTATGGTGCTGTAGAAATTGTTGTATTCATCATTAAGGGTAAGGTAGTCGTTTGAGGTACGAGGGAAAACACAAGAGTTGCAGATTCCTCACTTATTTGAAGTATCCTTTAGTATTTCTTCTGAATGTAACAAGCCTCACAGATGAGAATATGTATATTGTTTCAGTTGAAATCCTGAAGCAAATATATATGTGATTTGTTGAGCCGTTTACATTGTACATTTGAAGATAAGGATGCTGATGGAATCATAACGGAAGAAGAATTTATCGCCCTACCGCACGATCTGGCCGGAGAGAATCCGCTTCCGTTGGAAAAGGAGTGGCAAGAGGAGAGGAAGAAGGAATTCCGGAATGTCATCGACCTTAACAAAGATGGGAAGGCAGACAACACGGAGCTGAAGGTATTAGGCAATTATAACTGAAGGTTTTAGTAAAAAAATTAGTCTAACCTTTCATTTATGTAGAGCCAGTTGGTGATGATGGTGTTGATTGTATCTTACTTTTGGAGTATTGTGCTGTTGATAATCAGTGTGAGTGTTCCTTATTCTCTGATGAATGGGTGGTGATGGTTGATTTAGTAATGGTGGTTGTGGCAGAAGTGATGGTGGCTGGAATGTGGATTTTATCCTGAGGTCGTAACTGCGTAGATGATGGTGCAGATATCTTCCATTTCTTGACATATGATGATATTGGTGTATTATACTGATCTCTATCGTAGCCTTTGGACGTTTTGGTGGCAGTGGTGGTTTCTACCTTATCATGGGCTTTTGATGATGGTGATAAGCTTTGATGATTATACTGTCGATGATTATAACAATTAATATTATATATTATGTGAACTTAGAAATAAGTTGTATAGTAATATGTGTGGTGTGTAGATTTACTTTGACCCTCACAACGTGAATCACGCTCGGCTGGAGGCAGATAATCTCATCAAAATGGCTGATTCGAACGGCGACGGGAAATTGTCCGTGGATGAAGTCCTCGATAATACTGAGCTGTTCTTAGGCAGCAAGATGGTTGATGCTAGACGTAAACTTCACGACGAGTTCTAGCCTGTTTTTATGAGAGCAATTTTTATTTATTAAGAATTATAATCATAAATGTAATAGAACCGCCAAACTAGACTTCAGGGAAGACTTCCCAGAGCCGAAACATCTCAAGGACTGTTTTACATCAAACAAATTGTGTATTATTATCTACAGATCATTAGGGTTTCATAATACAAATATTAGCAGCAGCAGAACAAAGGGAACAACACATTTAGGAACAAACGTAACAATTCTAGATTAACATATGTCTCAGTGAAAAATGTTGAGTTTTCTCATGTGATAAGACGGTTTGCGATGAAATAGTAATTACCACAGGAACAGCAGCCGATTGGCTTGTGTGCTTGTCTTTTAGTTTTATAGGATGTGTAACTAGAAACTGAAGTTTTCAAGAAAATGTCTTTTGTGATCAAGCACATCTATTGGAACATGTGACAGAATGGTCATGTTTATGGTGGTCTTTCTGAATGCCTTATATTAAAACACTTTATGATAACATTATTTTTTCGGGTTTCTTACTGTTGTGATTTCAATGTGTGTGTGTGTGTATGTGCGTGTTCCGCACTATACCTTTGGATTTCACTAAAGTTTTTTGTGCTTCGAGTAAAATAGAATATATTAACAGTTGACCACAATCTGTTGTCAGATTTGATGGTAATTTTCTGTTTACTGTGTGATATTGGAAGGACAGTTAAAGTTACTGTAATGTCTTAAGCAAGACTTTATTTTCGGTAACATGTCACCTTTTGCAGATCTGACTAACGTTTGCGTTGTTTAACACAGACTGTTTCAACTCGGCCAAGGAAATATTATCAGCTAACAAACTTGTAAGGTGTGTGCAAGCTGTATTGCGAGTCGTTGTCAAGAGATATTTGACTTTAACATTTAAAGAGAAGTTTCTTATGGTCAGCTATGATTTAGTGTGACACACAACCATTCTTAAAATTGTAAGACGACTGCCAAAGTGAATGATGCAAGGAAGTCGCACTAAAGTCTTAGAGAGTCTCATAGTTCTGATGTGTTACAGACAGGATGTTGATTTGTTCAATACTTATGATTTGTTTAATTGTGGAACGACTTCATGCCCAATTAGACACATTAAATATGCCTAAAATGTAAATGTTTGAATTTGGAGAACAAGCGTGTTATCATTTGTATTCAGTTATGATGCCTTCCACTGATAAGTTTGTTGGCAAAGGAAGCGCTATTGTGGTTCTCTAAATCAGGAGAACCATTGATAGTAAATTCTTTTTGGATATTATTACCTTGAGAGAAAACTCCTTTGAATTGGAATTTAAGTGTTGAGAATTTGCAAAAGGTAGTTTTGCTATTATGTCATGAGTGGTGCAGGTCATAATGTTTTTCATATCATGAGTGGTGCAGGTCATAATGTTTTCTTCAAAGTGAAGTGTGTCGGATTGTTTCATTCAAGGCATGAAACCAGCTGACTGGCTTGTTGTTTTGGTTTTCAGCTGTGTATCCTTTGGTGTTGAAGTTGCATTTATTTGTCTTCTCGTTTGACTGTTATTACTTTATGCAATAATGACTTTGCCTTCTTGTGCAGTGCGATGCGTGAGAACTGTTCTGCAACACCTTGATCGTTGGTGAATGGTGTAATTTTCACGTTAGTTTCACATTCCATGCAGGCTGCGGATTTTTTAAGGATGTACATATGATGTTGTTGAGGCTGATTGTAAATTTGTAACAATTCATTCATGCTGTTGATGAATCAGTGGTCTTAATCTGAACTCGACAAGCCTTTTCTGCCTGTACATTACATTGTGGAGGAGTTATAATTATTGCAGTGCTATAGAAACATTGGTACATTACACGATGTTAAGAACAAGAAATGTGACTGTTTTATTGAATTTCAACATGTTTCGATAGGAGTGGATATGTGACCTGACACCGCTAGGGAGTATCTGTTGATGAGCGATAGTTTCATACCTCTACCCGTCAGCTTGGGTTTGTCATTCTTCCTCGTCCTCCTGCTCTTCTTCCTCCTCTTTCTTTTCCTCCTCTTCCTCCTCCTCCTCTTTTTTTCCTCCTCTTTCTTTTCCTCCTCTTCCTCCTCCTCTTTTTTTCCTCCTCTTTCTTTTCCTCCTCTTCCTCCCCTCCTCTTCCTCCTCCTCCTCTTCCTCCTCCTCCTCTTTTTTTCCTCCTCTTTTTTTCCTCCTCTTTCTTTTCCTCCTCTTCTTTCTCCTCTTCCTCCTCCTCCGCTTTTTTCCTCCTCTTTCTTTTCCTCCTCTTCCTTCTCCTCTTCCTTCTCCTCTTCCTCCTCCTCTTTTTTTCCTCCTCTTTCTTTTCCTCCTCTTCCTTCTCCTCCTCTTCCTTCTCCTCTTCCTCCTCCTCCTCTTTTTTTTCCTCCTCTTTCTTTTCCTCCTCTTCCTCCCCTCCTCCTCCTCTTCCTCCTTCTCCTCTTCCTCCTCCTCCTCTTTTTTTCCTCCTCTTCCTTCTCCTCTTCCTCCTCCTCCTCTTTTTTTTCCTCCTCTTTCTTTTCCTCCTCTTCCTTCTCCTCTTCCTCCTCGTCCTCTTTTTTTTCCTCCTCTTTCTTTTCCTCCTCTTCCTTCTCCTCTTCCTCCTCCTCCTCTTTTTTTTCCTCCTCTTTCTTTTCCTCCTCTTCCTTCTCCTCCTCTTCCTCCTCCTCTATTGTAACCCACTGATATTACAATAATGGCAACTGAATTGAAATGCATTGCATCAATTAATTGTTATTGAAATTAAGAATTATTCTCATAATTTAAATTCAATACTAATTGAAATAGGATAGTGATAATTTAATTAGAAATTGAATTGTGAATTAATTTCATAACTTTATGTCAAAACATTTGTCATAACTTAAATTGTAAAAAAAAATGAAGCTCAAAATAAATTTCACACTTTTCGCCAACATTTCTTAACCCAACAAGGGCCAACATCTTTATCAAGTGACTTCTTATGGATATAATTGGTTCCCGTTCATTTCGTCGCATTTCATTTCGTCGCATTATGATGACTACACTAACCCTGACCCTAAACGATCCTCACCACGCATAACCTGACCCTAACCGACCCTAACAAATATGCAACGAAATGAATTGAACTGTGACGAAATGAGCGGTCACCGATATAATTATGGTTTGAAGTGACAATTGGCAGCATCTAATTAGACAGTGTAAGCTACTAGTACTAGCTTAATAGTATGCTGCATATTAAGTATCTTAAGAACTGTGTTGATGTTCGTTAATAATTAGCTAATTGTCAAAAGTAGGCCTACAGCACAGAAGAAATTGTAATTGAAAGTTTTCATTATACAATAATTGAAATTGAAAAAGTTATCTTAGAACTGTAATTAGAATTCAAAGCTAATTATTTTGGCAATTGAAATTCAATTGAAATCAAAGCTTCATAACTTTATTGAAATGATAATGGTATCCGTAATTGAAATTGAAAATATATATATATATATATATATATCATTGCACCATAATATACATAGTGCATGCATAAAGACACCCATAATTAAAATAGCATGCATATATAACCAACAATGCTATATATATATATATATCTATTCAGGGCCGTACCGAGCTATAATTGCACCCTGTGCCTAGCATCAATTTGGCGCCCCCACATTTTGAAAATAGTGCATTTTATTTAATAACAAGCTTTTCCATTCTGAAATTTGCGCCCTGGGCCTAGACCCCGCTGGCCCCCTCGGCACGGCCCTGTGGTCTATTGTGTCTGGTAGCAATAATGCGTGAATTTTACCCAATAAATTCAATAAAATAATTGCTAGGAGCTGAGCTGGCGATGCCATAAAAATGGTGGCTACAGAAAATGTATGTTAAATATACGTTTAATTCAATGATTTGTCTAAAAAGAGTTTCTTATTCTTTGTGAACTGCATTTTTAAAGGAGATAGACAGAGCGAGCGAGCTAGAAAGACGTGATGATAAAGGCAACGTGATGGTAGGGAGAGAGCGTGGACAGTTAATTGCTGTGCGGTTCTAAAGGTGGTAGGTAGGCTGAATATCTAGATGGATGTGTTTGTAAGTCAGTCTCTTTGAAACAGTCGCTGCAACTGACGGGCCGTGATTCGCCCTGTCGTTGTTGGAGTCGGTCCATCTGCAGGCTTACATGGGATAGACATCTTCGCAATGATGAATCTTCGCTGCTGCTGCTTATGCTGTACCCATTCTCAACAGTACCAAATCATAGCTGGGTTAACTATGTAACAAAATGGGTGGGCGCAGATGGAGCTCTTCAAAGTAATAGGCAGGGTTCTAGGGTTCTATGGTCTCGAGACTCCGGCTTAGTCTCGAGATTTATTCTTGGTATCGAGACTACGGCTTGGTCTCAAGACTCGGTCTGAGTGTCGAGACTCGTTCCTGGTCTCGAGACGTCTCGAAACAGGTCTTATGTCTTGCTCTTTGTCTTGGTAACCAACTGTCTCAGTCTTGGTCTCGAAGTCATTTCTTGATCTTACAAATTTACTGTCTTGAAGTGACAATGTTGTTCTGTATTGAACACGCGGTGGCATTATCATTGTCTTGGGCAAACTGTAGACCTACTTGGTTCTTGTGCTATAAAATTGTCCTTGACCAATATGAGCAGGTATAATTAGTCCAGCGCGATGCCTTGCCTGAGGATCTCGAATTCATAGAATATAACAGTAAGAAAATGACCTTGGAACTGTTAGGCCTAGAGGCCTACAATATTTGTTTCCGTCAATTAGTGTGTTTAATTCTATGGAAGAAATACTTAAAAGCGTCTGTCTAGTAGGTCTACAGTCTTGGTCCATGTGTTGTGTTCCCTGCAGAGGCGGCGATCCCGGGAAGGGAGTCCGAGGGGGACAAGTTCCCTCACCTTTCGCAATAAGGGGACACGCTATACGTTTGTCCCCAACCTCGACCATCCCTCTCATGGGTGTCCCCCAGCTCTAAAACGACATCGCCGACTCTGGGTCCCTGTGTTTCGGTCTCTTTCTCCGTTTGGTTCCCTAAGTCTTTTGTATCCTGTCAAGTTGTCTCTCTTGGAACTCCTCTGTCTTGGTCTTGTCTTGGTCTTGTCGTGGTCTTTTGTCTTAATCTTTTGTCTTGGTCTCTTGTCTTGATCTCTTGTCTTAATCTTTTGTCTTGGTCTCTTGTCTTGGTCTTGTCTTGGTAATTTATGTCTTGCGTAGAACACTCGTAATAGGGACATGGAGGGACACGTAACTGATTGATGGAGCGAAGAAAGAAGGAGAAGCGATCGTGTTGGAGGGAATAGACGAGAATAACGGCTGGTCACGAGGAGTGTGCGTGTCGTCTGTATTGATGGTAAACGAACAAGAATAACAACTGAAACACAGCCGTCGGCAGATGGCTGCCATATCAAGGAGCCACAGATTCAGTCGAGTAGAAATTCACCAGTCACCATCCCTCACACCGCGCTATAGGCCTTCATGAACATTAGCCCTACTGTATGCGAACATTTTCATGTGAAAATTTTCAAAGCAATAATTTCGGGTAAGTTGTCGTGTATGTATATACATACGGTCATAAATACAATACATGTGTATATATATTGACATGTACCGTAATCGTAATATTTGTTGACGCCTTCGTTTTCTCAGCCTCTGCAGTCTGCATGCATCGCTTCATGCACTTGGTAGGCCTATTCTACGCCCTCCTACAACAATAATGACCACAGCGACACCGTGACCTGTCTATAACGCGCAGTGTATTGTAACGACGGCAGGATGTGGAAATGCACAAAGGGTTGCGAGATTCAGTTCTTACAGGTGCGTGGAAAGAGTCCAGTTTCTGTGACTCCACGAAGAAGAATGAACAACAGCGACATCGAAATGATCTGATTTTATATTTTCTTAATTTTCGAATATTTCAAACATGTTGATTATTTGGTTTTTTGGTTTTTTACAAAAACCGAAAAACGGCAATTTTTGGGTTTTTTGGATTTTAGAATATATTTTATTAAATTTACTAATATTACTAATTTATTACTAATTATGTTATATTCAGTCGGAAATCAAGCTAAATTAATTATATAAACAAGTTGGAGATCTCTCTCATGCTGTGTTTGATGCTTTTATAACAAAAATTGTTGTTACAAGATCCAAAGGAAAACTAAAAACCAAAATCAAAAAATACAAAACCAAACAACCAACTTTTGATTTTTTTTAAATCTTGATTTTTTTACCTCTGATTTGTGCTGATAAACAGCGGTTGATTAATCATACTGCAATAGTGACTATAGTCAGTTACTTTAGAATTAGTGGCAGATATTTTGACCTTACAATTCAAGGCTTTCACTTTGTCTTCAGCGCTTGGGGTGCGGGATGGAACTGAAAAATCGTAGGGGTGGGCGCCGACATAAAATTGTAAGGAATCGGTTTTACTATCCTTGGAGAACTAATTGAGCGACTAGAGCAATTTGTCTATAGGCCTACCTAGGAGGAAACGCAGATGGCAGCAACGAGAAAGAAATAAAAAGAAGAATTGTACGAACTTCACAAGCATGAACAGGAACTGGAGAAGCAGAGGATTTATAAACAGAATGAAGATAAATGTATCCGAAACGATGATGCAACCTCTTTTCATAGGCTGACCAGGAAAACGTTAGCCAACACTAAGGCTTGATGACGAGAAATGAGTTCTTACAGCGGACACGAATTGATTGTGGAAGATTCAAGACTTTACACAGAAGAAACGACGTCATTAGGCAAAGTTGTTCAAACGAAGACTGCGATGGTTTTGCCATGCAGAGAGATAGAATATCAGTTGCCCGAATTCCATGCAAGGAACTCCACAGGCCGACAAGACCAAGACCACGCAGTCTACGCAGGGCAGATCATACACGAAGACATGGAATCTCTTGTACTGCCACTATAGGGGAGCAATGAATTTAATTTACAAATGACCAAGGTCAATGGCGGTCACTTATTCATATCCATCGCTACTAAATGACCGACGTCGGTGACTGATAGGCCTAATGATGAATTGATGATGATGATCAATATATATATGATATATATATATCTTAATTTACTTGAATACATTGATGAACTAATATTCAAGTGTATATATATATATATGTATGAAGTATATGCAATATTTAAAACATGAATTTTAAAGTAGACTGCATATATATATATATATGCAGGTTTCTGCCAACTTGATGATTGGCTCGAATCGAATGAATCGGTTGCTATAATATTTTTACAGCAGATGTCGTCAACGCAGTTCTCTATAGCACACCAGAGGGATGACAGCCGAATCGGGAACACGTCTGGTCCTGTCAACCAGGCGCTATATAAATTTACTTGCACTAAAGCTTCGTGTAATGTCTGACTGACTGGGATTGGCTCGATCTGCTCTATCGTATATACGAGGTCAACGGTATTGTCTAGTTCGAAAGCATCTTTCTTAATCATTTGGTGCTGTATAAATTGTAGCCTCAAGACAACGCTCACTGCTGGGATATTCCAGATGTTCCAGACTCCAGAGGACGGTAACATCGGATACAAATTGCTATCAACATCGTCATCATCGTCATCATCGTCCTCTTCGTCTCTTCTTCATCATCGTAATATTCATCACTAGACTGATTGTTGAGCACTACTAGCAGATGCCCGTATGCAGGTCGCACTGGGTGACACATTGGAATAAAATACAGTATGCTCCACCTAGTCTAATAATAATGTTCGCTATTAAAAAATGTCTCAAAGGCTTCTGAAGGATTTTTGCTTAGCTGATAGGCTTACTTATAGTCAATGTCAAACAATACTTAAAGGGGTGCGAGAGAGAGGGAAAAAGAGAGAGACAGAGAGACAGAGAGAGACAGAAAAAAGGTAATAAAAAAGAGAGAAACAGAAACAAACAGAGACAGACAGACACATAGACAGGTAGAGAAACAAAGAGACATATTCGGACATATTGCTTTAAGCAATCAGTTTCAACTGCCTGTTTACATAGGCTTTAAATCCCTGCGATCGTCGTTCAATTAATTTCTGCAGAAAGAATTCATTCTTATCCTACTCTCGCATTCCGGCCGAACCCATTGCCACTCAACTCCATAACTAGTCAACATCAAGCTTCTGACCGACAATCTGGGTCAATTGCTCATCCGTATTAAAATGTTGGTCTATAATCTACATATATGTATAATAGGACTACCATTGGGGCTAGTCAGCGTTGATGCCGAAATCCATCAACGTCATAACGTTATTGCCACCAATCTCGCATTGGCTATAGGCCTAAGCACTACATCTTATAAGGATTAGTAGGCCTACATTCTATAGGGCGACACAAGTGTTCATTCATCGTTTTCAAACTTAAATATCTCGGTCAAAATGATTCCGATCTCTCAGATATTTTTCAAGCTTATACAGGACTGAAATATTATATAACCCTGAAAATGTTAAGTTAAATGTTAAATGGCGTGACAGTGCATACTGCGGCGCGCGAGGTGCATTTCTGGCACGTGCCTGTATGTGACGTCACCATTACTCACGCTGACTATTTTAATAAAAACAGGAGCATCGGGCTGTGGAAGACTGGTCTAATGTTTTATTCACCGATGAGTCGCTGTTCAAAGTGTTTTATGTATCGA
This sequence comes from Bimastos eiseni, assembly GCA_959347315.1. Classification (NCBI taxonomy): domain Eukaryota; kingdom Metazoa; phylum Annelida; class Clitellata; order Crassiclitellata; family Lumbricidae; genus Bimastos; species Bimastos eiseni. Next base: position 24,351,114 of record OY365815.1, on the reverse strand, counting down.
ATCTATTAAACGATACAGTTTTCGGTTTACAGGAGGACAACGTTTCATGTGCTCCACAATTGAAGTTTAGTCCGTCAGGGATAGTTTGGGGTTGGGATGACGGCCTGGGATCTCACAAGCTTTAATTTTGTGCTAAATGGTACCAGACTGAAAACTCGCAGTACTACATTACAAGCATTCTCGAGCCAAACGCGAAGCCAACGTTCGAGAGACAACGGTGCCATGCAGCGCCATGCAACGAAAGACTAAAGTTATTTGTTGAGAGTATTTCAGCAGGTGATGCACTCTGTCATACATTAGCTATGACGACGAAGTGGCTAGACTATTAACTCCCGTCACGCACAAAGCCGAAGGATTAGCCACCAAAGCTCTGTGGATCTCTCTCCTATATTGAGAACTTGTGGAGTAGGCCTATTTAGTCTCTCAGAAAAGATCCTGAAATTTATAAAGATTCTGAATGAAAGCACATTGATCTGCTCAAACGTCGCTTGCAACGTGTGTGGAGATCGATTGAAGTCGAGAGACTTCAGTCGCTGATTCAGTCTATGCGGTATAGAGTCCGTGCTGTTATTAATTAGATTTAATAAAAAATACTGTACGATTATAGCCTACATCTTTAAGACTCATAGGTAACAATACTGTGCTATGATCTACTAGACCCAATATTTTTGCTTACTGTGATGTTATGATGAACAGACTGTATTGCATGGAAGTTTGTTCCGGGAAATTAGTCCTCTTCAATTTTTATAATATATAATGGTAACCACGGACCGGATCAAAGCCAAATTTGTAACAATAGATTTCATTTGAATTGTGTATGCACTGGCAAAACATTATTTAAAAATCAAGCCTTTGCTGAGAAAAAGCATTTTGAAAACGGTGAAAGAACTTTTGTGCCACCCGATATAATCCGTTTCGTAATCTTTTTTATTGCTATTGTCAGTGCTTTTTCTAGAGACAAAGGTGCCAGAAGGCATCCGTAGACTTATTATCGAAAGAAATGACGCTAAAATTAGCTACCAAAAAATTTATTTTATAGGACACAATGATCACAATCTTACTTATTCATTTTAGAATGTAAAAATTGAAATTGTAAAGTTTTATATCAAATTCCAGAGTTTTTGCACAATTACTATATTTCTTTATTTAGTAATTGGAAAATACAATGGCGCAGGAATATCAGTACAGGGAGGGATGATTAGCAACTTGAGATTTACTGATGACATAGACCTAATAGAAGAGAGCTGTGAAGCATTACAAAGAAGTGTTTGCTTATTGAACAGAGCAGAAAGAGATGCCAATCTGAATATAAACATAGGAAAGACAAAAATACTGGTGTTTGGGAATAATTACATAGAAAAGAAAATTACAATCGGAGAAGAAGTCATTGAAAATGTTTAAGAGTTCGTATACCTGGAGAGACTTCGGACAACAACTGCACGATGGAAATGAACAGAAGAATTAAGATAGCGAAAGGATCGAGTGATGGCAGGCTTCAACACCATATGGGGAACAAAACAATAAGCTAAAATGAAGAGATTGAATACGTGTGTATTTAGTACAGCACTGTATGCCTGTGTGACCTGGGTGATAAAAATATATCGGGTGTAGGAATACTATAGCGTTTGTACTGCACTGTTATAGAAGGATATTACAACGGAAGTGAACACAAAGAGTAACAAATACGTCTATGATGGAAGCCATAATTAAATGAAAATTGGGACTATTTGGGCATATCTGCAGAATGGATAATGAGAGAAAAATAAAGAGTGTAACGACAGGGAACGAGAAGAAGAGGAAGACCTTGCAGAGAATGGCTTGATGACAATGAAGACTGGTGTGGGACCGATATACACACCCTATTACAGCTAACCCAGGACAGAGACGCATGAAGAACAAAGGGCCAAATGTATGGGCTTCAGCTCATTGACCCCGAGTCCCTGATGATGATAATAAATTGGGCAAAAGTGCTGGAGCGTTCCGCCAGAAAAAAACATTGGTTATTACATATTATGAGGCAAATTTATTTCTTATATCGCAGTGCTAATTATGCGAAAAGGACTTGCTTTAGGTCCCTACAAAGTAACTCCTCGGGCGAAGATCGAACCCGTTCTGTCCACGTTAAAGGCCGATCGCTCTAACGAATCCGCCATCGGTCTGTCTTTTTGAACCTATCCACGGAGCATATTTTGGCTAATTGACCCTGGAGAACAGATATCCCGGCTCGACTCCGTTAACTCAGCAGGTACCTTTTGGTGCGGAAGCTACAGATAAGATAGTCGCTCCTGCCTCCGTCTCCCAGTTGCTCCACCTTATCCTCCTCTGCGTCTCCTCTGCCTGGATGGAATTGCTAAGCGGCTTCTAAACCGCCGCCGGATATATTATTGTGCATGTTGCTTTTCGTCTTTGTCTTTTTAGCAACGTTCCACTCTGATTAATTGTCTTCGTCTGTCAGCTTCGATGTCGTTCTTCCGTTCATATATGCACGTCTAAATGTCTTTCTGCGTCTGTTCATTCTTTTTGTTCCTCCCTCCCTCGCTCCCCCTCCCTCCCTCCCTCCCTCCCTCCCTCCCTCCTTGCCTCTCTCTCTCTCTCTCTCTCTCTCTCTGTCCTTCCCTCGGCCGTTCCCTCCATCTCTGCTTACTTATACCGTTTAGTCCGTCTCTTTGTCTGCATCTTTGTCCCTCTCTGTTCACCTCTCTGTCCCTCTGAATGTCATCGTGTCTGTCCTACTTTCTGTAATATATTTTGCTTGTACTTTCTGTCCTTTCAGCCGGCTGTCTGCTTGTCTTGTCTTGTCTGCCTGTCTTGTCTTGTCTGCCTGTCTGTCTGTCAGTCTGTTTGTCCGTCAATCTGTTTGCCTGCCTACTAATCTGTCCACTCTTCGTTTCTCTTCCCAACCACACAAATGATGCCGACAGTCCGTCTTAACTTCTTCTATCTCTCTGTCTCTTTTCCCTCGGTCTTCTTATGTGGGCGTGCTTCCTATATCAATCGTGATGCATCGATGGCTGTGTGTGTGTGTGTGTGTGTGTGTAGACATGTGTGGGGGGTGTGTGTGTGACTGTTTAGGTGTGTATAGGTGCGTGCATGTATGTGTGTGTGTTTGTCTGTGTGTGTGCGCGCGCGCAGGCGCCGTCTGCAGCTGATAAGACACGATGGGAGAACTAGCGAAGGCGACATCAGATGCGTCCGTAAAGGTAGAGAAGAAGAAGACTCCGAAGAAGAAGATGAAGAAGAAGAAGGGGCAGAACGTCGCCTACTCCTTCTCCTCGTCTCAGCCTCATCGCATCTCCTTATATCCTCCAACCGTCGCTCACTGGCCGCCAGTCAACCAACCAACCGCACGCAGATCCAGAAGACTCTGCTCTGTCGATCGACGCTGTGGGCAACACTAAGTTCTTGCAAAGTATGTGCTTTTCATTTGCGATTTACTGAAGAAGACATCACGATTTTTACGAAAATACTTGGATACAGTTTGGTCATATTCTCTATTAACTTTGATTTATTTTTGAAGCCGAGTTGGTTGATATGGTAAGAAGAAGAGTAAAGTAATGAAAATCTTGGTTAGATAAGCAGGGCCATACCGAAGGAGGGGCCAGCGGGGCCATGGCACAGGGCGAAAATGTGGAATGGACGGAAATTTTAGGATGGAATAACTTATTAATCCATAAAATGCAATATATTCAAAATGTGGGGGCGCCAGATTGATGCTAGGCACAGGGCGCAATTATAGCTCGGTACGGCCCTGTAGATAAGATTTGATACTCTGTATAATAATTAGACAGTATAGATATTAGACACCTTATTAATTAGATGCCCAATTATTAGATGTACTTTTTTATTATATATCCTTTTAATTAGATACCCTTTTAATTAGATACCCTAATATAATCTGAGAAACATTAAGATTCATAATCCATGATCGTAGACTCCAAACTTCTATAGCGCCACTCGAAAGCCAAGCGAACAGTACCTGCCTATGACTCAACGAGCAATGCGTCGTTTCACAGAGTAATCCAAAGAAAAGGAGTCTGCGTTCGGTTGTCCGAAGGTATAAGTGGACAGAGCAGGGTTTCAATTGTCAAATTTGAACTAGGGTTAGGGAGGGTTGAAAATTTTTCACTTGTCGAGATGTCCCGACTAGAATTTTTATGAACCTGACACCGGTATACAGGCTATATTGTAAAGGGTGACTGTGAGTGTGGATGGCGCATAAAGCTGATCTGAGGGTTTGTTCAACCCCTTGGTTTTTTTTAAGAATTAACTGGCGGGTTAAAAATGAACTGAGGGGTTGAACTCTTCCAACCCCAACCCCTCTCCGACAATTCAATCACTGGGACACAGCGGCTCTAAAGGTGTGTGTCACAAACTACAGCATATACCCTCGCTCATGGGTACTCTGCTTTGATTGAGTGCGCGGTGCTCCAGAATCGAACGAAGTTAATTAAAGTGAGCGAATGAATTAAACCATGAGGCGGCCCGCGGACCATTTCTGGCCCGACGACGATATATATTTCTGACTCGCGGAGCATTGTCAACCAATTGATGATAAAAGGCTTAATTTGTCATTTTTAAGGCTCTTTGTGTCTTCTGTTAGTTTTGGAGAGGCGTCTATCAACCCTAAGTCAATGGAGCCACCCCTCCATTTTGACGGACAGACGGATAATTATTATTCAAGGATGAGTAATAGATTGAACTAAGTTAATAGCACACACGCTGACAATGTGGAATAAAAGTAAAACAGAATGGCTCAACCAGGGACGTCAATCCCTCCCTGAGTGATGGAGGCAAACCCCCGGTCCCAAATGCCAGGAAGGCAAAATATTCCTCCCCCCCATAAGACGTTAAAATGTCGTCTCCCGCTCTGCCTGAAATTGGAGACCCTGTCTCGACGCCCCTGGGCTCAACTGCAATGAAAAACAGATTTTTAATGGTATGATATTTATTAAATTAATTGATTATGCATGCCAAAATCCCGTTTTAAAAGCTTAGTTCAACTGTCTGTATGGCGAAAATGAGATTCATACCCCATTTTCCTCCTAACCCATTTTCCTCCTACCCCATTTTCCTCCTACCCCATTTTCCTCATGCGCCTTCGGCACACTGGTCCGCCATTTACTGGAAATATGTTGAGTTTAATACGAAAATGTTCACGCTTCGTTGTAGCAAGGTCTGATTAATGTATACAGCGCCATATATACGGACTTCCGGCTTGCCTGATTGGGTCCATAAATAGGGTCCTGCACGCTGCTTTTCCCCTTGTAGTCCACATTCCCAAGTTTGGACGAATTTCTGAGTACATGCGGGATGTAGGCCCTACTCCCCGGCAAAACTTTCTATAACACACCTATCCATAAATGTGGGTAGCGATTTAAGAACAAGTTTACAAGACTGGGGTATAGGCGACGTAGGAGAACTGCGTATACATATCATACTTACACACGGGACGAATTTTATCGAGTTGTAATCGTACTAATCGATGCAGCAATTACTGAATGGCGAGCGCGTGCGTGTGTTGAAGCCGAAGGAGGACATTTCTAACCCACATTATAACTAATAAATGTTAAATATGCGCTTCACAGTCATTAAATTGACGTTTTTTCATATTTGATTCAAATGCATACATTATTGGACAAATTATTACAGTATTTCTAGAGGCTCGCTTTTATCCGTTCAACGTGTAGGCCTACTTGAAATGAAAGTGCGTTCTTGTCAATTTGAGGTTTTAGTATCCTTATTTTGTAGCGTTTGCAGCACAAAATTACATTTATGCACGAGGATTTAGAAAAGTGAATTTATTAACGAAAAATCATGTGCCCCGTAGGCCTGCAAGTAGTGTATACAGTGGTCCCTAAAGGCGCTAGGAGGGGACTCTAGGGGGCTTACATATTTCATGACATGAATGTGGGGCAGACAGAAAGGAATACGCAAGGTATCAAGAAGTAGCCTAATAGAGATTAATCTCATTGAAATATTACAGAATATAATAAGAAACGTAGGCCTACTTAAGTTTCTTCACGAGGCATTTTTCGATTGATAATCTCATACAAATGAATTGGGTCTGTTCGGCCTGCTTCCACGGTCCGCCCAATTGCGTTCCTTGTGTGGTACATTTGCTAAGAGTAGGCCTACTTTTATTACGTGAATGCCATATATGACCTTGTTTAAAATTCATGCTATTATTTAAACCTTTTTGTATAAGCTACTGTACGCTTGTTGGTAGTCTAATAAAGAGTATTCTTACTTACTTACTTACTTACTTTATTTGCATAGAATGTAATCTAGGTACAGAATGCGCAAGGAAATATCTCCGGCAGTGGCCAATCTTTTATTCATTAAAATCTTTAGGTTCCGTCGCTTGTATAGCCTAATAACATTTACGTCATGCGTTGGCCTATACGTTTGATAAAGCAGACGGGCCGCGTCAATATTCTATAATCATCATACAATAGGCTACCGTGAAACTGAAACTACAACAGTTATTACCTCATGTATACAATTATTGTGTTTGTCTGCAGTTAACCGCTGACTCTTATCCGTACCTGCGTCATCGAATAAAACACCTGGTGACGTCACATGCAGCGTCTGGTGACATGATCAACAATAAAACAACTTTAAGTCACTAAAAAACCACTAGCGTCATCGAAAAAAGACGTTTATTTGGAAACAAATCGGTGACATCATCTGTGAATCATCTCTGATTTGAACATGACCATGGGCGCCCAGTTCGTTTTACTCGTCATAACCTGGCGACTGCTGAATGCCCAAGTCTGGACTGGCCAGGGTAATGAAAGGTCAGAGCCAAGCCATGCCCCGACGTTCAAAGAAATACTTACAACCAAACTCTTTGAAACGGATCTGAGCAAAACAGAAGACGTCATCGATTATTACCAAGTAAGCACCATAGATATATAATACGCGGTTGATTGTGTCTAATTTAATCTAAGAATTTCTATAGCGCCAATGCTTCGATGCTAACGGCATCTGTCTATGTTTGAAACCCTGCAAGATTTATAAATAACGATGCTAATAAAATAAGTATGATGATGATGACAAATCGTAGTGGTAGTGATGATGATGGGGACGATGACTACGATGATGATGGTACTGGTGATGACGATGATGATTTTGATGACGACGACGACTATAATAATGACGATGATGAATTGATGATGATAACGATGATGATGATGGTGACGATATAATTGGGTTGAGTGGTAGTGACGATGACGACGACGATGACGATAATGATGACGATTGTGATGGTGTTGAAGGTGTTGGCTTGGGTGGTAGTGACGAGGTGATGATGATAATAATTTTAATTTGCGTTAAGAACTAACAGCAGAGCTGAAACTCTGTAGATGGAAGAATATCTGAGGTCGCTGGGTGTGCTGATGAAGAGAACAGTTTCAGAGGCAGAGGAGACGAGCGATGGGGAAGAGGATGCGATGGATGCGCACGAGGATGATGGGGAGGATGCTCTGAAAGAGAAGAGAACGGATGAGATGCTGAAACAAGTGAAGCCCTGCTATTGGTCTCTCGTCTCCTGCTACAAACGCAGGAGAAGAATCTTCAGCAGCCGCAGCAACTCCATCTCATCCACGATCCGATGACTGAGACGAAGACGCTGACCGACGACAGACGCTGCATCATTGCTCAAGGGATTCTCATGGAATAGCCTTCAGCATAATAGGACTAATGGTACGATCCAGTACAAGGATGCTCTGACGGATTGAGCGATCAATTAATTATTGATTTTTCGTGTATTGATTGATTGATTGATCTGACTGACTCACTGACTGACTGGTTGGTTGATTGGTTAGTTGGTTGGCTGGCTGGCTGTCTTTCTGGCTAGCTGGCTGGCTTACTGACTGACTGAATGAATGAATGAATGAATGAATGACTGGTTTGCAGGTTGGCTAGCTTCCTGGGCGGCTGGGCGGCCGGCCGGCCGGCCGACCGACTGACAGATCGATAGATCGATCGACTGAGTGGATGAACGGACGGATGGAGTGAAGATAGAATGAATATGGATGAGTGACTCGATTGAATTATTGGCTGGCTGGCTGGCTGGCTGATTGATTGATTGCTCGATTGATTGGTTGATTGGTTTATTGATTGCTATAATTATGATTGCTCTCTCGATCGGTCAATCAACTTAATTTATTGAATTTCTGGAGATGGCGCGTACATCTACGATTCTACGTGGTTGTGGCATTGGAATATAATCGATGGACTGCCGTCAACTGAATTTCATGCTCCTACTTAGAGCATTCGGAGCGACACCGGTTTTAGTGTCTTTTGTTCAGTGAATAGGAGTCTAGTCAAAACTCTTTCACAAGGTGGCGGTAGTGTTCCTCAGTGTACGCCAAGAGCTGCTGCTGCCATCAGTCAATGATGGCGAAACACAGAACGAGGCAGACAGACATAGATAGAGGAACTGGACGAAGGCAAGGACAGCTAAAAAGCCACAGCCATAGACACATAGACAGACTAAGGCAAAACAGCCGACAGTTCTTCACTGCATCAAAGTATCATAACATGATGAGGCGGACTTGAATTACTGCTGTGAAAGTTCTACAATGCCATGTCATCACTAGTTACTTAAGTTTAGGTCTGGATGGGATAGGCTAAAATTGCAATGCGGTCAAGCGAGACAAATCAGGGTCATGTCATGTTATAGGGTCTGAAAGACTCTCAAATTTAAAAGCACTTGCAAGCGTGTTGAAGACAATGTCTTGACTTATTGCAAAAGGCGTTTACGGTTAAGGCGTTAAATTTGTGGCACACCTAAGCAGCTTCTGCAGCCAACCTATAGCATAGCATCAAAACACCTACTCTGACAATTTCGTAATTATCTGAAGTTAGTTCGAATTTGCTTATAATATCTGACATCTTACGTGCTGGTCCCGATATAATTTTATCATTTATTATTCGTATACGGTAGAAATTTTAAGTCTAGGCCTACTTTAACAGCTAGTTTAATACTAGAATGCGAAAACGTTGCTTGAATAACTATTAAACATTTCCTTATTTCCATTAGTAGTAGAGCGTCTCAAAATCCATGGTTACAATTCATTATAATGACATATTAGAACCATAGACGCGTAGGAAATGCATGATTTTATATTAAACGCAATAATAATTACAATAATTATGGCAATTTTATATAGCGCTCGCAATAAAATCCCCAGTCGAACAGAACAGTGTTTGGGGTAATGAAAGACGAGGCGGACTAATCAGTAGGTATTTGACGAAGAGTGGTAGGAAGCCCATTCCATGTCGCTAGACCAGCCACTGAAAAGGTGCGACGCTGCCTTGTAGCAGTGCGGAAGCAGCAAGTTCAGCTCGTGCAGCTTATCGAAGTGAGCAACGGCGCTGGAGCAGTAGAGTTCCCGCAAGTATGATAGAGCTAAACCAGTGGTTCCCAACCTTTTTCGGCTAAGGGCCACTTTTATTTAGTTGGAGGACATGATGGACCACAAGGCTAAAATTAATTATTTCAATTTTAGCAGATTTCGATTTTATAATAGAATCAAATTACACACGGCAAATTCCGCTTTAATCGTTTTAGATTACTTGTAAAGGTAAAAAATATAATAATTTATAGAAAATAATTATTCTGTTAAATATTCATTTTTTTAACGTATAATTATTTGTTTATATCTTAGATAGGCCGAGGGCCACTTTTTGAGGACAGGCGGGCCACAGGCTGGGAATCGCCGGGCTAAGCCCTCAATACAGCGCAGATAATCGTAAAGAATCATAAAGCTAGCATCAATTAACATAGATATATGATAGGCCTAACCACAAATCTTTTCAAAATTCGCCCTTCAGGCAGAACATCTGTCTGATAAGCTGGTTACTGTGAGTAAATTATCTTATAAAACAATTGAAGCACGTATTTTTACTTTTGCAAGCACGCATCTCCGCATTTCAAGTACTTTTGTGCCTCCAGACACATTTTACGACCCTATAATGTCCAGAAATCATTCGCTTGCTAGGCTTAGTCATCGTCTGCATCATGAATGGGACTGATTGGGAATGACGATGGGTCATTCGGATGAAGCGTGATAGAGGTGGTTAGCTCCCATTTAGGGAAACGTATGCACGCAAAAGACTGTGAGTCTGACGTCTGACGTGACGCAGCGAAAATCAAACCCGTGGGCGACACAGAGATGAAAGCAATAAGTTGGTTAGTTGTGTCATAATAAAGATGATTTACGTCACCCACCTCTTCATCCAGGATTGGTATTGGCACTAACAAAGTATGGGAAGTGACGGAGTCCAAACAGAAGATCAAGGCTAGCGAATTGAGTCCCTGCCCTCTCATTACCCCACCCACGGTGACCCCCTCCCTCCCCAGGTGGGTCCGTTCGAAGAATACATTGACATCCTTGTGGCCGCGATCAATCTGCATGATATTATGCAGATATAAATAGTCCTGTGCGCATAATGTCTCTTCCTTGTATTTCGTATACATCGGCGTCTAGAGTATAATAACGGTGTCTCGTTGTAAGATGTGGAACACAAACAGAATGTCATACGTAATGTAATATAGTCATTGAAAATTTTACCAGCGTCCACAAAAGTCACGTCAGGCAGACCAGCTAATTCACCGGCGCTCCATACATACCAAATGAACGCCTCAGTAGCCAAGCTCTCGTTTCGTTCCGGTGCCATGTGATAATCTGAAGTGGTCAGAGGTCAAGCCGAGGATATTATCATATTAGCGGTTACAGAAGAAGCGTAACCCTTTAGGTTTGCCTGCATGACAGGTAACCGTTGTCACGAACTTCTATAATATAGACTTCATTTTTAGCCTCTGCATACAATGGCTGGTGGCCAGTCCTTGCAGTCTGAGCTTTACACCGACTGTGTCCGTTTGGTCTATTCAGTAGAGCTGAATTGGCTAGGGGGCCAGTTGGGGCGAAGCAGAAATGTCAAGACAAATTTCTACCCTTGTGGTCATGAAAGCCCAGACCTTTCGATGTAAAATCCAAAACCGTGACCAGTAGACCATGACTCACCACTCGCAACTGTACCAGAAACTGTGGTTTCTATATGTCTTCCCCACAGCCACCTGGAATTTTGCTTAGAAAATATGGTACCATTCACAACAGCAGGTTCAGTATAGTTAAACTATATATAATTCTACTCCTATGCAATAATTCAGTTTTTTACCTGAGCAACATCGTCGGCGCTTGTTAACATAGCGATGCAGAATATATAGATGTAGTGCGGCGTCGTATCTAGAGATATCTAGATAGGAGAACGCTACGAAGGCGATTGTAACAGATATGCCTATTTAAATTAGTAACCATTTAAATATTTGAATTAGTCTTAGCCGGCAGAATGGACTGATGTCAACACTCAACAACCGCCGGAATACTTTATAATAGTATATTGTCAAACAGATGGGCATTGCAATGGTAAGGTCTCAATAGAGTCTAGGTTTACACGCCCACCTGTTCTTCTTACGTAACTTTATAACCCACCGCCAGGTGGACGAATCCTCTCAAAGAGCGACAAGCAATTTAGATGCAAGGGTTTTCTCTTTCTTTTCATTTATATTCAGAGGCCAATAAATTACATTTATTATAGCGATTGGAGGCCATGGTATTGGATTGGTTCGGTGTACAACTCGCCAGATCTTCAAGGTTTAGTTTAGATTTATTAAGGTTTAATTTTTAGCAGCAATGGTTCTACATGGTTCGAAGAATGTGCAATCTATCCCACTGCAAGTTAGTTTTCTGGACTGGTCTGAAGGGCGTTCGCAGGGTGAACTTGGCGACTGGACCCTTAAGACTGAAGTAACGCCCAATCAATGTATTCAGAGAAGTCTATTTGAACAGGGAGCAGAATTAGATGTAAGCCAATTGTAGTTATTGTAGTCAGCTGAAAATTACGAGGCATGCAGTCTTGAACTGAAAGCGTTGTTGCATCCGAGAAATTCATGACCAAACAGATCAGACGATGATGCACACTGTAAACACATTCGTTGGTATATCTTGCTGGCTCGGGGGTCAACCACATCTTACTATAGGCCTACTCCGAAAACCGTTGTCGTCGTCCCCTGTCTTTTCCCAGGCTTGGGACTGGCATTGTTTGACACCTATTGTGGCGCCGAAGGGCAGTGGCACCAGCGGGCAGTTACATTAAAGGCTGAGTTACTCATTGGCATTGATTGCCCAGTTTGCTAAGTGGGCTAGTGCGCATGTCGATGTGTTTGAGGGGAAGCTCGAAGACGATAAGACGACGGTCTTTTATAAAAGATCAGATTCTCTGGTTAACACGCAGGTCCTTCGGATGGCATCTTAAATGAGCAGAGTCTGGGGGGGGGGGGGTCTTCGAGACGCAGCCCTTAGGTCGCTATAGAGATACATTTACATTCATATCTACACTCCATTGTCAAACAATATTGCGCAGTCGTTTTTACTGTTGTATACAGTCTGTTGTCCTTATACTGGATATGCGCTTTTGAAGTATCCCGATACCATTGTCTGGCAACCAACCTTTTGTCTACCCTGATATTCTTGTAACCTTCAATTTGTTCAGCAGAAATACCTACGATTGTTAGATCATTCACTTCTTATTTTACGATATATCTCTGTCATCTCTGAGAATTGACACTTTATAAGACTATTTAAAAATTATGACATGTTTGGATATTAATAACATAAATCACACAGCATCTTCGTCTACCTTCGACGCAACGTGACCCAAAAACTCTGAACACTCATTCGTGGAGTAGAACCCTGTAGGACCATAGTAAATATCATTTTTAATGTTATTTTTTTCATTATTTAATTTCAAGTTTCAAATTTGAAATAAAAAAATGGAAAAAAACTTTTAACACAGACTAAACGTCTTCTGAACCACTTTAAACCCTTGTTATATTTCGTATGTTACTCTATCTGTCAGCTGTTGACGGTAGTTCTTTGAGTGGTTCCACGTTAGTGCGTGGGTCGGCCATTGGCGACTCTTTTACATCACTGTTTTACTAACGATTCTAACACTCAGTAAAATTACATTTATCATGATGTAGGCTAGCGCAGAGAGCGCCTCAGATTAGATTTCTAGAAGTGGCGCTATATCATGTTTCGTTGATTACAATCATTACATCACAATGGCAGACATGCGGTCATACATATAAGCTATAGCTGTTGGTCTCTTGCTCAGATCAGATCATGATTCGGATTAGGTGGATCGGATGAACATAGACTGGAGTTGATTGGAACAAAAGAGATGATCGTATGACATTAGAACTTCCGCTGATAACTTCTCCGTGGCCACCACGGGATCATTTCATCACGACTGTTGCCAAGACGACGTAGACCAACCAGCTGCGGCACTGCGCATGCGCATGATGGCGCGCATCTAAGCGCAGGAATAATAATGACGAGGAGTTTCCGATGCCTTGGGTCGCGAAGGAAGGGGTGAGGGAGACAGGGAGGAGTGAGTGAAGGAGGCAGGAAGTGAGGCAGGGAGGCAGAAAGGCAGCGGCGTCGGCCAACGCGGGGCTGACCGAGTATTAAGCGCTCTGCCCATCAGTGCCCGGTGTCGTCACAAAGACGTGCCTAGCTCCGCCCCCTTGGGCAATAGGCTAATGACGAGATAACCGCACGCATGCGTGAGGCTTGAAAGCCGTGCTGTGCCAGCTGCGTGCCTCACTCTCTCTGCCTGCCTGTCTGTCTGTCTGTACGCTCCTCTTTCTATCAGTCTGCGCTGATCTTCACAAAGAACGAACGAATAGCAGCCACAACAATAAGATTCAGCCTCCAGCTAAATACACTTAGCATTGGTGACAACGACGTTAACACCGCAGCCGCTGTTCGTACTATGACAATGCCAGTCCCATGCCTGAATAAAGAAGGAGGGCGACGCCAATGATCTTTGCTGTGTTGTTTAGTTGAAACTACTACTACAACGACGATGATGCGGATGACAACTGTGACAACGAAGATAACAGAACAATGACGTAGATGACGATAATGATGATGACGTAGGCAACATCTCAATTTACACTTGTTGTCATGAACAACAGCAACAACGACGACAACAACAACAACGACGACGACTAAACCAAAAGCAGCCATGAAGATACATAAGCATAGTACTTATTATATCTAGTCATTACGTGAGTCATAACAACTACCGTTCACCAATTGGAAATGCAGCGACAATAAACCCAGCGCTCTAAGTTGACGCGCTTTATGTGAACATTGCTCTATAGAAATTGATTTACAATAATTATATACATAACGCGAACACTTATAATGACAACTTATAATGACAACTTATAATGACAACTGATTGGTCGCCTTCCTAGATTTGCCTGGGTTTCTGATTAAATGCGAGACGAGTTACATTGGCTCCCTGTCTGTCAGTGCATTCACTTCAGACTATGTTCATTTGTACGGAACTGTCTACTGGGTTGGGCTCCAGTCTATTTGGAAGTCATTATTGTTCCTGTCACAGCATGTTCGGGTCGCCGATCTTTACGTTCAGCCTCTCAAAAAAGGCCTACTCACTTTGTACCTTTTGCTCGCACAATCATGACACACAGTACAGGGTGTTCGCAATTGCTGGCCCAACAGTAATGGCTTCTCTCCGGTCACCCACTCCCTTCCTAAAGCACTCTTTGATACATTTCATCGACACCTCAAGACTTTTCTTTTTGCTCGGGCCTGGATCGAGAGCGCCTCTGAGTAGTCGTCCTGAAGGGGCGCTATATTAAATTCATTTAAATTTAAATTCAAGCGTCCTCCTGGGAGGTGGCAATGATTGCTATGATACAAGTACAGCACGACGGAGATTGAATACAATTGAGATTATCCCCTATTCTACTTGCTTGGGACTGGCACTGCCAGAGTATGTGAGCAGCGGAGGAGTTGAGAAGAAGGCAGAAGATGCTGCTGCTGCATGCTGCTGATGTCTTCTTGCTTTCCATCACCACCGCCTCATATGGCACCGTTGCTTCTGCTGCAGTGCTATGGCGCGTGATCTCCCCGCATCTCGAAGCGTTGTAGATAACGAGGTAACAGCTTATTAACAGACGCCATCGTCCATCTATCGTTTGCAGATCTCTCGTCTCGCTGTCATCTTATGATGCAATTATCCGACCATGCACTTAAACACATACATATACATGTATGCATATATATACATACATATAAATATATATATATATATAATATATGAATGTGCATATCAATTAATTCGTGCATATACATGAAGTTCTAAACACGTGTGGATGATCGATAAGAATGAGGCTTTGCCATGCAATATTAATTTTGCCAGTAAACGCATTGACATGCGCGCGTCGTCAGCGACTTCAGTAATCGTCGCCAATCGGTCGACCTCTGCTTCATATAAGGGGCCGTCCCTAAATGACGACACGGCGCCAATGGTAGGGGCCCTAGAGGGGTCACCCATTTGAGACGAAGTGTGACGAGGGTTGGGTCTCCGAATTGCGACGTCACATCATCACATCACACGCATCAAAATCCGAAATTTTATTATAAACTTAGACTCAATGAATAGGTTCCACTTAATTAGCAGTAATTGTTACCGCAATTTAAAAACACTAGTTATGATAATTGTATTCTTAATTTGTGGATTGTCTGCTTTTACGCTCGCTGTAAATTTTATGGATTTGTAAGTGCACGAGGCAGACATTCTCTAACAAATATGCATGAATCAATTAATCCCGACCAAGGGCACAGGTCACAACGAAGAAAATGGAGTGTGTGTGTGTGTGCGTATGTGTGTGTGCGTATGTGTGTGTGTGTGTGTGTGTGTGTGTGTGTGTGTGTGTGGATTGGATGTTATTTACATTAGATTACGTCTGTATTCTTGCATTCTCCATTGAAGGAGCATTTTGCTTCCCCGTGGGAGAATGGAGAGGCATAAAGTTTGGATTGTTTCAAGTTATTGTTATTCACATTTTTTAAATAAGTGTAATATTCTGCCAGAGCCTTTCATCTTGAGGAATGCCTAAGATAGCAATGATAATACTTTCTCCATTTTTCTTCGTTCTACTATTACAGTTTCAAGTACTTTTATAGCATAATTACTTTAATAACGTTTTTTTGACAATCATAAGAAATTTGCATTGCCTTCTGGACATCTGGTTTTTTCAAAAGGGAGGTGAGAGCTTTGTGACGTCATATTTGATAGGGTCATGGCATTTGTGACGACATGCGACGAAGGGGAGGGGTGAAAAATCGTCCAAATTTGTGTGACGTAATTTATGGACGGCCCCTAGTTTCATCGACGGATTATTTCATCTGACTGTAGGATTTGTGCACTAGAGACGTTATAATAATATGTTTGAGTTTTCTGGTGCTGGGATGTTTATTCGTGCGTTGGTCTTGTCGAGGATTTTGAGCATTTGAAGGTATTGCGTTTGGAAGTGGCCTCCGTGCCTGCATCTGGACCATCCTTGAACCTGCTCATGTACCGTCTTAATTGCCTGGACCAAACGATCGGAGGATACCGCCTTTAACCGGTGCGTTTACGTCTCGGCGGCGGACGGCCGACGAGGATCATTGGTGTGGGGACGCTTCAATGATCTACCAACCGACACACGACTAATGCTTGAGCTACGTATGCTCCTTATGCCTGACTACTGACCGGACGTGCGTCATCTTCTACCACTGAGGGGACAATTCGTCGGACACTCACATACACTGCCTTTCTTCATATGTATAATACTTAATACCGCTTTACGGGCAGATTATACTGGATCATACTATACTATACTATACTATACTATACTATATTCTATATTATACTAGATTATACTATACAGCGCATAAATCTTTCAATTTAAATTCAACATTTATGGCTATGATTAACGTGTATACACTAATAAGTGGCAATGTGCAACAAACTTGTGTACAGAAGGTACACGTAGGTGAGATTTGGTCCCAACTCCCAAGCACATGGATGTATATATATATATACATATATATATATGTATATATATATATAGCCAAAATGTATAAACAGTGGAAACACTAAAGAAAAATATAATATTCATGAACTATTTATGAAATATTGGAGGGATATATGCAGTTCCATCTCCTCCAGCTATAATCTTGGAATGACCTTCCTCTCCTGCCCCTCAAGTCACCGTTCCTGAAGCCACGCAATAGTTAGGGAAATTGAAGGCTAGATGAGCCATGCGCATGTCTGTTGGACTCATTTCTGTCGACCTATTGACCTCGACATCAAACACTGTGTATTTTATGGTTGCAAAAACTGCACTAATTTGATGCTGATGAGAAGAAGTCAATAATAGACGTGTACTTAATTGGATTCGTTGTCTCTCTCTCTAGGTCCCCAGCACGTGTTCTCGCTCGTTCTACTGTCATGAAGCCTTAGAAATAGTCTACGGAGTTATTGAAGAGATACATTGTCGGTCCTGGGAATCCTGGCTTATGACAATTTCCCTGTGATTGGCAAGCTCGTCATGTTGGCCTATGGAACTGCAGCGGTACATTGAAGACATGGTCGAGAGATGAAGGACGCCACCGAGATTCATCACCAGATGGCCGACCGGCCTCCACAGCGTTCTCTAGGGTCGCTATATATACTCAAGCTCCGAGACTCCTCATTATACGCATATCATCGTTGTTATGGATGCGTCGTTAAATAAACTTATATCAGCCAGACTCCTCATTATCTAAATAGGACCAGACCTATTGGTTCATCTGTGGCTCTATTGCACGCTCGGCCTATTCTCTGTCATCTCTGTTTTCATATGGGGACTTATATAGCGCCCGTTCAATAAACCTTCCATGCAAATTTCCCGTTGGACATCCATTATAACTATGTCTTTAGTCGAACCAGTATAGGCCTACCTCTCAGTTGGGGTCAAAATAGTCAAATCCCCTTAACCTATATTGCCAAAATAGCGCATCTGTTGCCATTTAGAGCAGTTTTATTCCTAGGCGAGAGCGTTTCGAGTGAAATATAAATTGGCAAATGAGAAACTTCAACTTCCAACAAAGATTCTAATTTTTGGTGTTTGATGACGTGAAAATACGAAACGATCGTTTAAATATAGTAAATAGCCTGACGTTATATACACAAGCGAGGGATCTCCGCTGAGTTGAATTGTTTTTGCGAATCCCTTATAATTCCTAGAAATTCGATTCGTCTTGAGCTGTCGACGATAGAGACGTTGAAGCTGAACAATGATTCAAACCAATCACACAATATAAATGGTAGGAGATCGCATGATTCCGATTGGAAGTGATGACGTTTCGTAGCAATTTTCAATCAACACCTTTCAGAATAATTACTTGCACTAATTCTTGCAAATTTGTCGACGGATTCTAGGAAATTATCACATTAATGATTTAATCCGTAAATCTGGAGTGAAATGGTAACCGAAGCGTTCGCTACCGAGTATCGACTTCCCAAAACGAGCAGTGCGTTAACTAGGATAGTTGTCGAAGCCGGGCAACGCACGCGTCTGCTCTCTGGTGAGCTAACGTACCGCCCTCTTGCGAGAATGCGTCGGCTCATAGAGCGCACTCGCCTGCCGCTGGAGGAGACACGGTCAGTCGATAGTCGAGTTGGCTACATTGGTTAGCTACTGTACCAGTGGCTGCGTCGTCCCATTCACCGCTGGGTTAGAGAGCGCGTGGATCTCGGTTCGCTTCCCGATGCTGCTGGTCTGGTTCAGAGGTTAAATCTCGGGCTAGGAGCCTACACGGGTCAGTACACGGGGATGCTAAAATGATGTGGCGCCCGTAGAAACGGGCAGCTGTGGTGAAGGATATCACCCGATTAACTCATTCAAGATGTCAGAAGGGTATAGAGTCAATTTATACGGTCGCTAAACATATGGCGCTGGGGATGGTGGGGGAGATGATGATGATGACGACGATGACAACGACAACGATGACGATGATGATGTCGAAAATTGGAATTGAAGTCCCTCTGGAACAGCGCTTCCCAACCTTGACAGCAGGATTTTTCCATTGCAGCCGACCCGATGACAAATTTTGATATGCAACTAACTATCAAACATAAAACACTGTAAACGACAAGCTTAATATCAAGACTTATATAAATGAACAATGTAATTAATTAATTAACAGCCAAAGATATAAAGAGCTGCGTTTTGTTATAACATCGATAGAATCATAATAAGAAGAAGGTATACGGATAGGGTGAGTCGCAGGAGTTAACTTAGTGAACTTTAACTATAGCCAGAACTCAGGAGACCTGCATTATTTGCTCCGCGTCCCATGCAAAAGCCCCCCTCCCCACCCCATATAGAATTTGGGGTGTATCACAAAATTGAGTGACATAATTTTTCAGATGAAAATCTAAACAGCGAAAAGGTGAAAGTCGTTTGAATGAATCCCTCCCTCCACTCAATCCCTCCACTCAATCCCTCCCTATCTCGCTCGCTCGTCATCTCACTCTCTGTCTCACTCTCTGTCTCACTCTCTGTCTCACTCTCTGTCTCACTCTCTGTCTCACTCTCTGTCTCACTCTCTGTCTCACTCTCTGTCTCACTCTCTGTCTCACTCTCTGTCTCACTCTCTGTCTCACTCTCTGTCTCTCCTTGTCTCTCTTTGACTGTCTGTCCGTTCGTCCGTCTATCGATTTGTATGTCTCTATGTCTGTATGTCGCTGTGTCTGTCTGTCTGTCTGTCTGCCTGTCTGTCTGTCTGTCTCTCTCTCTCTTTGCCCATCCGTTTTAAGGAAGAAAAACAGAAAATTCTGCAGAATAATATTCACGGTGGTCCATGTGGTGCATAGTAGGAGCTATATAGCTGCTGCTGCTGCAGGAAAAGTGGCTCTTGATGCTCACCGACAGTTTATGACTGCAAGTGCCTTCTCCGCCATTCCTTATGAAGCGCATACGTCTGCCTCCCTGTCTGTCTAACTGTCTGCTTGCCCGTCCGTTCGTTCGTCCGTCCGTCCGTCCGTCCGTCCGTCCGTCCGTCCGTCCGTCCGTCCGTCCGTCCGTCTGTCTGTCAGAATAGGAAGACGTTGTTAGAAGCATCAATTACATCATGCAATGGCCTTTGGGTCTAATCGTTCTCATATACAAGCAGAAGCTTTATGCTTGGCTCTTCAGTTGATGGCATTGTTTACCCTTTTCACCTGTTTGCTATTATAAGCAGTCTGACACAGAGTCACGGAAGCGTGACGCTCTATCTACAGCGTGCATTCATGCACAATGTATGTAAATTAGTTAGAGTAATTAGCCAAGACCAAGAGGGAAACAGACGAGTTAGCTTGTCTAAATGTATCAGCCAGTCAGCCGTCCATTAAATAAGCCACTAAATCGTTCAGTAAGTTAGTAAACTAGTAAGTCGGCCGGTCAATCAGCCTGTCAGTCAGTCAATCAGTTTTGTTCTGCTTAAATAATTATTAAAGTGCCGCCGCCAATTGTGATATGTTTGTGACATCTACCGGTTCCCAATGGAACTATGATGAGGGTGAAGCTACATGTAGTGTGTCAGTGTGGTTGATTATTCTACCCTCATCCTTCATGCATCAGTCGCTTTCTGCTGCTGATGTGGTCTTGTCCTCTGGCTGTAGCCACTAGCCACGCCATCTGTCGTTCACCCCCTTTAACCCCCACGTGACTGTCACCATTTATCCTGACAATCAAACGCCCTCAACGTCTCCCGTGGTGAGGAGCGGGCTCTTTCCTAATCCTCTGAACTAATCCGTGATGATTAAGTCCACCTCTTTGTAAGACTCTTTGTAAGACTCAGTCGTCAAGCTATTTGTTATCTCATAAGTTATTGGTTTCTTCTAACATACGCGCCTGCACATATGCACCAACCCAGACACACACACACACACACACACACACACACACACACACACACACACACACACACACACACACACACACACACACATATATATATATATATATATATATACAGCCATACACACATACATATGCAAATACACACACATACACACACATACACGAAGACATACATGCAGACATACACATACACACATGTATAAATAGATATATACTCAGATATAGGCACAGACAGACACACACACATATGCAGACAAACGCACATACTTACAAGCAGACATACACAGACATACACACAGGCACACACACATACACATTGGCATACATAAACAAATGGTTAATCTTCTGTAACATGATCTAACTTATGACTTTTTCATTCATGTTGCAACTTGTAAATTCGCATCAAATGTAGAACGCTTTGTGGTGTCATCTAATTGTTATATTATTAATGAACCGTTCATTGTCAGTCGATTGATGTACCGCAGTCGTGCTATTTGCTACCGGTCGTCTCTATTTGTTCCTATTTGTCAACCTTTCTTGTGTTATTGATACGTCATTGACTCATTGCTAGGCGTCATTGATATTCAATCGCAATTTACTTCCCCATACACAGAGAACGTGCACGACAGCTCAAAGCCGTCCTAGAAATATTATATATAGTGCATGTGGTATTATATATACGTATACGTATACATATACATATACATATATATATACATACATATATATATATATATGTCCCACAAGAGCATGAATCCAGAAAGCGTCGCTAGAGGCGCTGCGGTCGTCTGCGTCTTCGTAATCCCTCGGCGTACAAAGGTTTAAATAGGCCACCCTGTTAGCATAGCGCGTATACCAAGAGATGACGAAGAGGAGGAGCAACCACCATGACATACCCATTTGTTTCAGATGGGAAATGTCATGACTAAAGGGCGAACCTAGAGCGGAGGAGGGAAATCCTCCCATTTGTTTTAGATGGCAACGATTCTGTGAAGTTTCAGAGAGTTTAAATGAGTGACTTTGACTCATTTGTTGAGGCAGTGAGTGACAGGAGACTGAGGAGAGCCAAAAATATCACCTTAGTGGTTCGAAGTGACAATCTTCCTCTCCTTTTTTCATCTTTTCATCCGCTAACATTGTGAGTTCTTTGTGCGCTTTAGGTATTGACAAATTGTAATTGTAAATGTTATCGTGATCTAGATTGTAATCATAATTAATTGTTATTGTAATAAGGACAATAACTATAATTCATCGTCAGCCACATGCTTCTTCCAATATGGCTTTACAGCTTTCTCACTGTCAGTGCAAATGTTGAAAATGTTGATGAAGCATAACAATTGTGTCATTTTATTTTCGCACATTGTAAAAGAATTATCGCTGTTAAAACGCAGCGACTTACAAATTCACATGAAGTCCGTTATAACTGGTGTTTTTTTTAAACAGAAAAGGTTTTGGCTTCCTCGATAAGAGCAGCAAGAAGACTGGTCTAGGTAGGGCCTACGTGGACCAGCGACCCGAAGGACCCGACCACCCATTTTAGTTACTTACTGTTACTGTTACTGTTACTGGCACAGGTCACAAATTAAATTGAAGACCTAGAGTTCTAGACGATCGGAGCCGCGAGTTATTGGTATCGTCCCATAAATGTGGTTTCAGCGACAAATCGTATTCTTTGCCTGGGTCACTCATTAAGTCATCATTGATTGAGTTGAGGTTGGAATTGAGTTCATGTAAATAATTGACACCTGTTGTCTCCGATCGTGCCCGTGTGGTGGCGCAAGAGTAGAACTAGGATAGAACAGCAGGCAGCAGAGGGAGTGCAAGCGTAGGGGAGGATGTCTGATATTCACTTATATAGTGACTGATAGTTTTGAAGAAAGAAGCGCCACCTAGCGTATGTGCAAAATTCAGCGCGCTCAAAATGCTCCGCCCCGCGGTCAAGGTCGGTGCGTGATTGAAAGTCGGTATTGGGGCCTATAATGGGCGGAGTCAGTGGAGCGATAAGGACGAGGGAGGTGCCTGGAATAGCGGAAGCCGTTGCAATCAGTCAGCAACAGGCGTGTCTCCGCAGATTAGAATGGTAATCACTGAGAAGAAGCGGAACAGTAGTTGTCTTATAAATGGCGTCCGTCCGTCCGTCGGCAAAACAGGGCAAAAGAAAGAACATCCACCCACATAATGGCTACTAATGCCGACCAACACCAGACACTTTTGCTCTGAGAACGTAAACGATACAGGGACACATGGCAGCTGACGTGGCTTGAACATACCGATGTTTGCAGATGTATAAATATACGTATGCACTGTGCAATCTTTGTATGCCTGTTTGAATGTATGTATACAGGCATGGTATGTACGTACATACTTATATGTCGGTATGTACGTACGTATGCATATTTATGTATAATATATATATATATATATATATATATATATATATAGAGAGAGAGAGAGAGAGAGAGAGAGAGAGAGAGAGAGAGAGAGAGAGAGAGAGAGAGAGAGAGAGAGAGAGAGAGAAAGAGAGAGAGAGAGAGAGAGAGAGAGAGAGAGAGAGAGAGAGAGAGAGATGCTGAGATTGTAATTGTAATTGTAATTGAAAACTTATATACCATCCATCCCATTGTCGGCAAAGACGGCAATGAGAAGGATGCCGGAAAATGGAAGGAGGAGCAGAGGAGGACCGGTGATAACCTGGTGAAGCACCTTTAGACCTTTAGACAATACTTGAAGGAGACGGGAATCGACTGGGAAGACGCGGAAGAGATTGCTAACGATCGTACGGGATAGAGACCTCTTGTCGACCAATGTTCCAAGAGGAACGGGAGGAACTAAGTCTAAGTAAAGTCTAAGTCTAATACAATGTCGTACATTATGTTTACATACATACTTACTTACAGTCATACATATATTTATGTATACACGCATACATATGTATATGTATATATATATATATATGTATATGCGTATATATACATATATATATATATATATACACACACTGGAGCTAGAGATGTCTAGCTGTGAGTTTTGCTAGTGCCCTCTGGTGAACTGAGTCACAAATATATACCTGATGTAACTCTAGTGTCGACTGATGAGTCATAAAGAATAAGAGAATGTTGTCGTGGCTGAATAGACTAGGAAAAATAGGACAGACCAGGCAAACGCTGACGCTATATCAAAATCAGGTAAAGCCTGCTAAGAGCTATCTGGTTGGTGACCACGGTTTCGGTGCCAGGCCATACTCCAGATCGGTGTCAAGCGGGGGGAACGAGGTGCTACGGTGTAGGTCGATCGTGATGGTCACAGAGGTCGTGGGAGAGTCCAAGATCCGATGCAGGATAAGATAGTCGACGACCTTTTATGGTGCCCTTCATCCATTGTGCCACAATTTGCATCATATTGTTATATATATATGTCTAGTTTTTGAGCGTCTACATGTCGGGCACACGTTTCATGTCCTACAATGTCAATTGTAATTAAAAATAATTACAGGACCGTCTAGCTGTTCTAACGCAAAGGCGCCTATCCCGTACAAAGACGATGTACACGTAATAAATCCAGGGAGAATTTTTTAAGCCACAAATAGCCCACGATAGTGACGTACCCCAGTTCACTTGGTGGGGATAGAGTACGAAAGACACACCCTGCAGCACTGACCAAGAAATCGCCTCTGGCATGACGGGTTGTTTTACCCCACCCTCTGTATCAACTCTACGGCATTGCTTGGCTCTGCTTTGAACAGTTCGCACCCTTCAAACAGAATCTGATACACATTTTGCACCACGCTGTATACGTCTACAAACTCTGCGCGGTCTGTGTCGGCGATGGTTACGCTTTTCGGCCAATGGAGATGTGCGGGATCCACGCTGTCGCACTTCAACCAGAGTCCATCGTGCCTTCTCGTGCGTTCGACTGTCATCCTCCATGGAGCAATCACCCACTGCAATTCACTATTTGCTGGTCTTCCCAGAAGATTTGGGCCTGAGTCGTGCAATAACTGGCCCTTCAATGTGTAGAGGCTCTCGTTGAATAAATAACACACTCGGCTCTTACTTGAAACTTATACCTGAACGGCTTCTTATCGGACCCAATGTGATAATCTGATCAATTCTAGCTCAATCTAATCCAAAACAGTCCTTTTGCACTGTGTTTTATTCTAGTACATTCCTCGGAATTTTTTATGCTTGTAAGATCTGTCTCTGTCAGCCTCTATCTACCGTATACCCTCAAGTTTTTTTGTTTTGCCGCAGCTTTCCTGAGAGTTCCTCTGAGTATGTTTCATGAAAGGCGCTACATAAATTCTCGGAGTGATTGAATCCCTGAATGAATTAATAGATTGTCGCTCGTGTTCTTAATTCCATGCAATGTTTCATACGATGGTGCTTCACAGCAGAACCCGAAACGCAGATGCCATGGTCGAGCGTTGACTCCAAGACGAAAGAGAGGCCCGCCACCTGGCGACTTTTATCGGAGTATGGCTCAGTAAGCCTACAGCGTCGGCTGATAGAGCCAGACACTCGTGCTCTATTAAGCTATAGGATCAGGAATGTTTACACAGCAGTGATTGATCAGATGGCTAGCCAAATAAGTGCGGCTTGCTTGTAAGACACCGTAAGACTGTAAGACTGCTGGCTCAGGCATGCGATTACTAGACGCAGGTAAAAGTGGCTGGCGTTTGGCCACTCACAGACCTCCATGTAAGTGTAATCGTGATAGTAATATTGGCATTTATATTACGCCTTAAGGATTTCGAGTCAGCTTAGCAAATCGATTTGCAGTGGTACAGTCAAGGTCAAGGTTCCAAGTGAAGATCGGGAGGTCAGATGTAAACTTAGACTATAACTGGCCTAATTATAATGTGTCACTGGGCCAATTAAATATTAATTTAATTAAATATTAATTAAATATTAATTTAATTAAATAGATGGATTTTTGGCAATTTCAAATTATGCACGACACGGTCATTTTGACATCGTATACTCTTACTGTTTGATGTTCACTTCTGAAGAAAGCACCGACCTATGCGTTACGACAATGGACCGCTTGGCCATTAGACTCCCTTGAGACGCTGTTAGTAGTTCCGCACATGGTTGTAGCACGGTGAGAAATGTTCTTGACAATTTCTGCCGACGGTTTCGGTCTTCGTTGCCATAAGATGTCGTCAAACTTTGGACTTTATTAATAATAATTATTACATTCGTTTTATCGGTTGCATTGCATTATGTTTGTTTGACTAAAACGCTTCTTTCAGAAAAAGCTTAACTTCTGACGCTCACGGGCGCGTGCGAACGGTGAGATTGGTTGGGTAGAGTCGCTGTTTAAAGACATTGTGAGTGTGACATTACAAGGACGATCAGCGTCACCATCTTCCTATCCCTGGGCTTGGGACTGGCACTACATGATTGCCGGTTGATGCAGAGTTAGAAATGCGAGGAAACATATACGGGCGTTATTGATATAACGAGCAGCAACGATCAATAGCCGCATAAGTTATTGGCTCTGTAAGTCTGTATGAGGTGGCACTCATATATTATACAGCCAAGGGAACAAGTAGATCACCTCTGGCAGAGGAACAAAAGGCGAAAGACGACCGAACCCAAGCAGGAGAGCAGAAGAAGACTCCATTGTCAATATGTCCAATGAGGAGCCATCGATCGAGGCCGCTTCTGAATGAACAGATTTACTGGTGGCTACAAGCTGACACATTTCTTTCCGGTTGAATGAGCATTATTGCACTGAAGGTATTTTGACGATTTAAATAGTTATGTCAGCGTGATATTTCGAATTTCAGCTCAACTTCGTTTCTTTCCATGCATTGCTGACCAGCGGCAAACAATTAACACATATTGATGAAAAATTGAACAAATTCAGGACTTCATAATTTAGTGTGACTGACAACTTTTACTTTTCCCAACAGCACAATGTAAGGTCATGTAACAATTACAATATCACACATTGCTTTCTGTTGCATTGACCATTTAGCTACTTGTGTTAGAGAAAGGTCAGCAGGGTGACGACCTAATTGTCTATGTATCAAGCTGGCGAAAGAGACAGAGAGACAGAGAGAAAGAAAGAAAGAAAGAGAAAAGAGAGAGAAAAGAGAGAGAGAGAGGGAGAGAAAGGGAGAGAGAGAGAAAGAGAGAGAGAGAGAGAGAGAAAGAGAGAGAGAGAAAGAGAGAGTAAGAGTAAATTAAACTCAAAAGTCTGGAGTCTATAGAGACCGAAGCGTATTCTTTGGTATACAAACCTTCGAAATTGTCTGTTAAATGTCATTTTAGATTTCAATTTTATTGCGCAGATGTAAAAATGGTTCGTTTAAAATCTCATAATTCCGCGGGCAACCTCAGTAAAACTGCGACGGGCATAGTTCATTGGCGGGGTATACCTCTATAGTCCGAGTTGTGATATACAGGACGGCCTCTGTTTTGACCTCTGCCTTTTAGGCATCTTCTATTAAACTCACCGATCCATCTTTATGCACTAACTTTTTTGCTTCCATAAATATTTACAGTTCTTTGTCTAGATCTTCGGATTGTGTGCTAAAACGCAGCCCTTCTCTTTAAGTAGCTCGATACATACATAGAAACATACAAACAATACATACATACATACATACATACATACATACATACATACATACATACATACATACATACATACATACATACACACGCATACATACATACATACATACATACATACATACATACATACATACATACATACATACATACATACATACATACATACATACATACATACATACATACATACATACATACATACATACATACATACATACATACATACATACATACATACATACATACATACATACATACATACATACATACATACATACATACATACATACATACATACATACATACATACATACATACATACATACATACATACATACATACATACATACATACATACATACATACATACATACATACATACATACATACATACATACATACATACATACATACATACATACATACATACATACATACATACATACATACATACATACATACATACATACATACATACATACATACATACATACATACATACATACATACATACATACATACATACAAACATACATACATACATACATACATACAATACATACATACAAACATACAAACATACATACATACATACACACACACATACATACATACATACACATGCATACATTACATACATAAAAAATTAGAAATACAAACATGTAGGCCTATACTTTAAAGTTGGTGTTTGGTTGATCGAGCCTCTGTTCAGTTTGACCGGAGGCGTTTGTAAACAAATGACTCTGCTGAAGGATGTGCGTCACGTGACCCAATTTTATGTATACACGTTGCACCACCTAACGTCAGTTTCTGAAACTATTCGCTCTTCCCTGCGCAAGTTCACGTGCGGTTGGTCATACACAAAATTACGTCATCATATAATAAACTTATTTAAAGTATGCTCTAGACTCTAGTAATATATTACATAATAATGCTATATATATATACACTTGTATATATGTATATGCACAAGTTGGGACGCGATGGCGTAGTGGGATGTTCGGTACCTTGCGTTCGGAGGATCGGCGGATCGTAGGTTCGAACTTCACCCCGAGTCATTACGCATAGTGACCTTGGACAAGTTGCTCACCCATAAGTATCTGTGAGAAAGGCAACGGGAAACCATCTCACTCATCTCATCCTCGTGGCGAACAGCCAAATGGACCTGCCCTTCAGGCAGAGAACTCATCATCATATACGCGTGTTTCACAGGATATGCAATTAGTTTCATAACAGATGATTTTCGGTATGCATTACTGAATTGTAATGCCTCAACTGGGACGTCGGTTGTATCCCGCTGCGTAGGTCCCTCTGAATGTATACATGTATAGACCACGCATTATTTGGTGTCAAACACGTTTCGGTGATGATGACATCATAGGAAGAGAAGGCAACCAGGTGGGAACGAATTAGCGATGCAGTGGCTCGCTAAGTGGAAACAAGGAAGCCTAACGGCGTGTAAGGAAGCATGCTGAATTATGTGATATTCCAAACCGATGATGATCATATAGTTAGATTTTGTTCAGAGTTTCCTCAGTTAAATGCTCAATAAACGGTGAATAGGCCTACATGCCATAAGCAGTGGTTCTAGTTACATAGAGTTAAGGATTGTATACGGCATGGAGAGCTCTTATTGACCAATGTTCGAAGAGGAGCTGGAACCAAGTCTTTAAGTCTCCGTAGGCTTATAGTTAAGATGCCTATACAAGCGGCTACAAAATATCGTGGCATTTATCAGCATTATAATTATATAGGCATGTATACGTCTGCATAATTATTATGATCAGTTGTATCATGCTTGTTGGGTGCATTTATAGCGGTCAGGCATCGGATATCACGTGGCGAGGTATAATGACGTCGTCTCGCGAAAACGTCAGACTTACGTTGCGAATAGTCAGCGGATTGTTGGAGCAACCAACGCCTGCTCAACAACGAATCGTTTGAAAAACCGCTCTAGCACTGAGTTATGAATCGAACTATAGTTTATAATCTGACTATATGCATGCCGATGTAGCAAGACGCAAATAGGCCTATAAAGGCAGTTATAAAGGCATTATTACTCCTCCACTGTTTGTACTCTGATAGCGCCAGCCCCAAGCCTGCATGGATAAAACAGTGTCGTTAAACTGAAACTAGTATACTACTGCGCTATCACTCAACTAAAGGGGTTATAATTATAACCGTCATTATAATTATATATATATATTATATATATATGCAATTCGGTAATATATATATATATATATATATATATATGCACCCTGTCGAAACATTCATTGCTCAACAATCGACAAGCTATACAGTCTTACATAGGCGTGGAAACATGTGCCCTTATGGAAGATTTTATTCATTTATAAGTTTATATACATGTATACAAGTATGCATTGCTGGCTTATACTTGGTTGGTTTTGTTCTGTATCAATAGAAGAAACTTACATTTTTAGGTATAATTGAGATTGCGAAGAAGACCTGCTTTATATATACTCAGACAATTGTTACCGGTCGACCTATCGCAGCATGCTGAGTGCACCCACACTCCCACAGTTGCTTACCAATAAGATACGTGCGTATTGCCCAAAGGGTTAAAAGATCCATTGACATTGGACGACGCAGAAAATCGGTTTTGTTTCTGCAAAGGCGCAAGTTCAACTTCGTTCAAACTCGTTACGCTCATACAGTAAGTGTATATACCAGCATTTACAGATATATGCATGTATATATGATGCCATCCGAGACAACATTCTACAGAAACACTGAACTCCGATATAAGATTCTCAGTGTGAACAGCAGTTTTTTTATGGATATCAAGACAAACCACGGAACCGCGCGTGCAACCGTGCATATCAAATTATGTATATACGGTAACTTGAATACTACGAAATGACGCGATTGCGAGACTTGTCTAAATATCTCAGTCGAGATTACGTAACTTGAATTGTGTAGGCTTTATATACGAGGTTACATGACCGAGACTGTAGGATGACGTGACTGAAACTATAAATGATTACGTGACTGAGACTATAGAAGATCGAACTCCGCCACTGGTAGTAAACGGCCAGTGTCAGTCCCAAGCCTGGATAAAGAAGGAGGGCGACGCTAATGATCTTTGTTATCACACAGTGTCGATAAACTGCAACAACCACCACCTCCACTAGAAGATCGTCTGACCGAGACTAGGCCTATATATACGAGATACCGTGACTATATATAAGACTGTATGCATGTGTAATTGTACACGAGTCTTTACGAGATAATGTGGCCGAAAGCCGAGATTGTACCATATATATACTAGGTTGCATGGCTTATAGACTTAGGGATTTGCGAATCATAACTTTTGAGACGAATCTCGAATCAATTTGGGGGTAAAAGTAAAAATTTGAATCGAATATCGAATCGGCGGGTAACAGTTTGATATTCATGTATAGTGCGCATTAGTATGTGGGCCATTTACCTACTTGGTAAATGGCCTACATACTGACGCAATTAAATCACAGCGTATCAGGGTGTAACAATCGTGGGGGCAAGAGGGGCACCAGCCCCCCAGTTTCAAAAGTGGGGGGGGGGGGGCAAAGCCCCCAGTTTTTGCGCTTCGCTCAATATTTTAGAAATTAAGCCCCCCCTCCAATTTTCAAAACCTTGTTACACCTCTGTAGTGTATATTTACTACCTGAACAATTTATCACAGTCGTACTTTTGTAACACAGGAAGCTTTGGATAAGAAAATAATCCGTCGATTATTAGGCCTATAGATATTAGAACTTTTACAGCAACTTGCAGAATTCAAACGCTAAGGCCTTACTGACTAAATGCTTGCACAAACTAATCGATTAATCGAGTTTTACTAATCGATTAATCAAGGGCCAGAAATTAGCCAATTAATAGACTAATCGATGATTGCGATTAATCAATAAATCGATTAACCGATTAATCGGACTAATCGATTAATTGGCGCTAACTAATCGCGATTAGTAAAAATAACTAATAGCCCAAGCCTGTCACTGACGGCCAAAATGGAAAATGCATCACACGTCCAAATGTTATCCAATTGAACTTCTCGTCTGCGCCGATAGATGTCAGGTTGTTGAGACGCCGCATTGCGGTAGGTCTATAATCGCCGCCGATTGTAAGTGAAATTAAATATGTCGTCACATGACTGGTATATATATATAGAGTACGCAACAATTTAATAACCAATTTCCACGCAATTAAACAATAGGCAATTAAAAGAATTGGTTTACAACAAAGCGAATTAACAAAGTCCAACATCACGTTTCGTCGTGATTCTAAATTATTCGAATGGTAACGTCATTTTAGATTCGAATCGAATGCTGACGTCCGATTCGTTTCGTATCGAATATTGAAGCTTCGTAGATCTGCAATCTCGTACACGGAATCCATCGCCCACTTAAAGTGTATACGAGATTGCAGACCTGCCGACAGAAACTCTGTGCCGCTAGGCACGGAAATTCCGTGCCCCTACGTAGGGAAATTCTGGGTCCCAACACAGAGAAATTCTCGCTCCTTAGGAAGTACAGTCACGGACCACTTTGCCGGAAATGGGCGTGTTCTATAACAACTAATGAAAAGTAGTCTACAGTAATAATCAGATTATTGGAGTAAAAACTTATTGTAGTTAGGTGTCATTAATGTCACATTTAATGGGCATAAATAACTTTTTAAAATTTTCATTGGAAACCTGATGATATTTTTCACGAGTTTCAGAAGAGGACAGTTCATATTATCGCTGGCGCTCTGTGCAACTGTCATATATAACACAGATATTTCAGGATTTTCTTGTTTTACAAATTGAGCAGATTAATAAATAGCAGATAAGTGATTTTTGTTCCGCTGTTCCAACAATTTATTGTCACCTGCCTTGAAGATTATTTCCATTGTCTGTCTGACCTGCAGCCTGCAGTTCACAATGTCAAAGCTAAACGTGATTATCGAGCAGGATTTCCTCGAACTGACTGAGTCCAATATATTTTCGATTAAATGCCCACTGAAGTGATGTCTTTTACGATCCCTTAATTTACTCATACCGGACTTCTTAGTGGTTTTATTCTATTCTCCTGTTGCGTTTTCCATCTTTTCTTTTAACTGTTCGTGTTATGCTTTTTCCCATTTACTTGTGGTTACATTGAATTAGCCTACGTCACCAATTAGTTGAAGTGACACTATCATTGATTGATATCAGTTTGATACTACTTGAGACTTAATATTTAACATGAAACTAGTTCAGATTAATTCTTTTACACGATTGCCTTCTCTGGATCGAAACAATCGATTAGACTATTGACTCAAACGTTGCTTCGTTTGCTTTGATGTCTTCAATTAATTACCCCATTGAATCATTACAGTCCCTTCTGGATCTCATTTGTTGTTAACTGATGAAAAATATGGATATATTTCTTTTTTCCCTTTCAATGACTTCAAAGACTTTAATTGAATTGATACAGATTCAAGTTGAAAACTAAAAACAATCGATGTATATATATATATATATATTGACTGACTGATATAAATTTATTTAACGACGCATCCATGACAAGGATGATATGCATATATATATATATATATATATATATATATACTGCATATGGCTGAAAAGGTCCCGGATCGCCATTCCAGAGTGTTCCGACTGAGAAATAGCAACTTCCAGTTCCAATTCTCAATGATCATATAGGTAAATGAGCGATAGATCCAGACTTGATACAACGAGTACTGGCGTTTGAAGCCGCTTGTGTGTCGAGTATGCAATGCGGACTATAGCCATAGGATAGGTTTTCGTACAGAGACGCTGGTTGATCGCTCTATAGTCAACAACAGAGCTAATAAATTCCGCCCTAAGGAGGGTACCCTCCACTGATCGGGAAGGTCCTCCTCTACACTCAGCAGTGGTGCACGTGGAAGCTCACACAGCACACGTGTTAAACCTCATGTTACACAGACCAGCTCTGTTTATTTATTTTCCATTGCCAAGTTCCTTCGCCCGTCAAAGACTGACCAGGAACAGAATCCACGGATGACTCATTCCCTGGTGTCGGCTTATAGCGGACCAACAAATCTGACAATGAATGCGTTCTATACTCACTCCATTCTAAGGCTTTCCGCATGCCATTTCCGTTCGTATGGATTCGTAGACAATGCTACCACAGCACAAGAATGTACTGAGTTTACCACAGCACAAGAATGTACTGAGTTTACATAGGGGAACCTGTTGCAGTGTTTCTATATTCATTATGAGCGAAACCGCATTCCTTGGCTCGTGCACAAGGAGGTCAGACTTCTCTCTGTTCGGTAGGGAATTTGAGACGGGCAACAGACAATAGACGACCACCTCGTCTCTGGTTGCCTCGTAATCGTATGCTCTCCTTGCTTTGACTTAATTACTACCTCGCGAAAGACCGCCTCCCACAAATGACTCTTGCGCAGGGTTACTTCAAGTCGGCTTAGGCCATGGGTGTCCGTACGTCGGCTGCTTTGACCTAGCTCTTTGATCGAAGATTAATTATGTGACTGCGGTGGAGAGGTTGAAAAGTTACATTGCTGCAACTATTCAGACACCATTCGTATTCTGACAGTGCCAGTCCCAAGCCTGGAGAAAGGAGTAGGCGATATTATATACCAGAAAGTGAAATAGTTATTATTTATAAACTCGGCATATAATCTGTTGGCCTGTTTGCCGCTAGACGCGCGAGCGCACGCTCATACACGCATACACAGACCATGCGTGTTGGTGGGTGCGGAAAATGCCACCCTTAGCGCAAGATTAGGCTGCTCGAAGGGGAAGTTCAAAGTAAAATAGATCCTCTCCAAGATGATGGGATGAGGCAGAGGTCGCCGCAACGCAGTCATTAGGGCGTTTATAACACTGGAGTCAGAGACGTCTGGCCTAGAAAAGAAGTGATCAAATTACTTCTGATTATTCGATTATGTTATTAAGGTCATATTAAACAGATTAATCCGGTCATGCATAGCCCGAATGAATCCTACCGGACCCGGTGTGATTTTCCCAATTCATTACTAATTAATTAACAATTAATAGATTAGACCTGATTATATGACGTTTGATTAGATTATATGATTAAGATCAGATTAAACATATTAATCCGGTCATGCATAGCCCGAATGAATCCTACCGGACCCGATGTGATTTTCTCAGTCGAATCGGACCTGATCGGATATGGTCGGATCCGTTCGAACGGAATAGTGTATACGACAGGTAACGGTTCATCGGGGATCATTTTGATGCAGTCGGAACGTATTTTAATTCATCTGTTGGATTGGAATGGGTCGATCAAGGCTACAAAGGTTGTCGAGTCACTCCGATTGAACCCGATTGACCCCGATTAGCTGGGCTTGTCTCGGCCTAGTCATTATCGCGTGACGAAGGAGGCGACCGAAGCGTCACGCGGTTATGACGTTACTATAACTATTAGAAAAATTGTGCACACGCGTGTTCTTTAATAATATACTATGTCGAGGATGATGACGACGACGACGACGATGAAGATTATTTACTAATTAATTACTTAGTATTTGTATTGTATTGTATTTGCATATTGCTAAAGCGCCTCCCCCAACACGAAAACAGTGCCCCTCTATAGCGCCTCTCCCAGTGCGAAAACACTCACGGGAAAAGAACAGTCACAGAAGCATCCCGAGGTAAAATCAAAGAGCGAATCAGAGACGGTGTATCATTTCCAACGCAAGAAGTATAGGCTATTCCTCATGCATTCTTCATGACGATAATAATAATAATAATAATTATGACGATGATGTGATGTTTATGACCGTCATCGTCATCAGAATCATCGTAATCCTCTTCATGATAATAATAAAACTAATGATAATAATTATAATAATGACAATGATATTAATTATATATAATAGCAATGATAATTGTGATAGTAATATAGTAAAAGTCATGAAAATGATGATGTTTGACCATATCCGATAAGATATATCCATCTGTCGTTATTGGTACCTGGAGTAGCTGTGGAACTTCCATTCATGGGGTTTACGCCGTTGTTTTAGAAACACCTTCACACCGCGTGCCAGCTTAACCGCACATCTGTTTTCTAGTATCTTATAGCCAGATTATACTCACCTCGGACGACAATAACAATAACAAACAACAATACCAATATGGCACTATACAATA